>JAREIK010003611.1:1217347-1817347 GCA_029783825.1 Sapria himalayana | reverse complement strand
ATATGTCAGAAAACTACATAACCTATAAAATAAACAGTGACCAAGGAAAAGCATAAAAATAACATGGACACCAAGAAATTCAAAGGCATCTATGCATTAACATATACAAACACAGACACTCACACCGACATGCACAACTTCAAAAAACAGGTTTTAATAATACACATTCTAATGCTGTTTCTTAACATGAAAAAAAAAATCACCGGACATGACAGATACTTTCCTGCAATATAAATCCACTTGCAATAATTCACCAGCAGTAATGTGACCATGGAAAGCATAAAGTAGCTGGAGACGTTTTCTAAATTCACCAATGCTGGAAGTCTGAATGAACTCCTCTAAACTGCAATGTTCATTTCCACAGGGATTGATAAGTTACCAGATCAGCAAAAACCACCAAGGATAGAAAGGAGAAACTAAAACTGATCTACATATAAATTGATACATGCCTTTCTACCATAGATTGTCCGCTGCCGGTAATATAATCCTCATCACATCGGTGCAGAACCAAAAACAGAGGAAACCACAACTGCAAAAACAAGACAGCATCAATTTGCCAATATAAAACAGGAAAATCACCCGTGTCTTTGTTGATGCTTTCAAGTTGATTAACAAAAAACAAGTTCCTTATCCTGTTTATTAATCTGAAGGTTGACAGATGTATATTCTGAAATTAATTCCCACAACATACATTAAACTATTAATCATGTACTTAATTAGTTAGTCATTTTTGGGATAAAAAAAATCATTTTGAAGAGATTCTTTGAGACCCCGAATCGTATACAGACATAGTTATTGAATCGAGATTCAAATCGAGAATCAAAATGCTAGATTAGTGAATCAAGAATCAAATTAAATTGAATCGTGAATCAAATTTTTTGTGATTTTTTTTCATGTTAATTGATTCTTATTTCCTACAGTTAGCAATTTTTTTTTGTATTATAATTTTTATTTTTATGATTTTTTTGATATTTTGTTGTTTTTTCACGTTAAATTCATAAAACCAAAGATTGAAATTATTTTTTTTTCATGTTAATTAATTCTTACAGTCGACAAATTTTTTTTTGGTATTTTAATTTTAATTTTTGTGAATTTTTGAAAATCTTGGTCTCTTGAAAATTGATATTAAATTGATTCACATGAATCGATTCGCGATTCAGGGATTCAGTCTTAAATTAATGCATATTTTTGATTTTTTTAAAAATTATATCGTTTACCACCTAAATCGCGAATCAAATTATGAAACATATAATTTTGATAATAATGCATACAGATACCAAAATTAAAACAGCAGAATATGATTATAAAAATGCTACAAGCAAAAAGCATCATTTTTAAGCTAACTAAAGAATACCAAGATAGCCCAGCCACCCAGAAACCATACCCAGCCCAGCTTTTCTAGTGTGGTCAGGTTCGGCTGGGTACTTTGGAGAGGAGCATTTTTCATGATGTCGTACGACCATGTGACATGAAGATTGACATTAGGGCTAAAGCCATAAATCTTTGGTAAATGGTGTCATCCAATGTGGGTAACATATTATCTTTATTTATTTCATAAGCAAAGGGCACATAAGCATTTGATAATACCTGTATTTGTTTGTATTGAAAAAAAACGTACAGCACATAACTCGACTAATGAGAAGAAATGGCCCATTCTTCAATTTTATTAAAGTTTATACACATCGATGAAGGCAGGCAAGTGAGAGTCATAATGCAATATTTACCCATGCTGACAAATCAAATGACTTGTGATTTCTACTAACACATCAATCCTTACCCTTGAAGCATTTGTTTCATACTGTTCCAGCACATCATCTAGCAAAGTGGCCCAAGAGTCAAATTCTATTGTTTTCCATGAGCACACCAGAGAAACAATGGGTTGCAGTTGTTCTAAAATAAATGAAAAATAAAACTTGTTGATAATAAACAGATAACAAAAAAAATAAAATTGAATGGGAGATCATATTTGATGAAAACTACATACCATTGATGGAAATTTTTGATCCATTTTCACACAATATTTTGATTCTGTTAAGTAGGAATTGCAATCCTAAAAGAGCCTTCACAAAACAAAATCAATTTAAGTTTCTTCCTTAAAAGAACTACTCTATCAATATAATGTTAACCTTGATAGCTTAAAAACTTTGTGCTCACCTTCAGTATAAAAAAAACAAAGTAAAGGGAGGAGACACTTTATTGTTTAAAAATTGTGTGGATCTATTGTATACAGAGAAAAAAATAAACTATAGGAAGCATACACATTTTATGGTTCACAAACTTTGTGCACACATAAAGGTGTCAAACAGGCTAGACCGGCCTGGCCCAGCCCATTTTTTGGGCCCAACAAGGCTGGCGTGCAGTGCCAGGCATGGCACGCAACAGCACCATGCCGTGCCTGGCACTGCATGGTTCCGTGGAGGGCAGGCCCGGAAATCCATCCGGGTTAGGCCCAATTCAGTTCGGATGGTTTGGATCGGGTCAGGTCGGTTGATTTTTTAGAAATAAAAATTAACCATCTACTAGAAAACAAAAAAAATAGTCAAATATCTAATTGAAAATGCAAAGATTATAAAAGCCCTAGATAGGACTTCTTGAAACAAAGTATTAACTAGACAATACAACTTGCCTTATCATAATCTTCACAAAAAATATATATATTTCATGATAAACTAATAAAAAGCTAAATGAGAGATGCTTAGAAAATAGTACCAACACAAAATATTTATTTGCCACTAAAAAATATAATGATATATGTCCTACGTGTCTATGGTAAAGGTGACAAGTTGGATTATGCAGCTGGACCTAATCATCCACATCTTAATAAAATAAGACCTAACATGGGTCAAGATGACCAGATTAACTTCATACTCAGCTGGCACACGTGGCCAATGACTAGGAACAGGCCATACGCAGGCTGCTTTAATTTCTAGATTTCACCATTTAGCTGGAATTATTAACCCAGTTTATAAATATTCTTTTAATGCCAGACTAATCTACAGGAGTAAATATCTCATGCAACCTATCACAAATTTTTACAAAGAAAATAAATTAGTTCATAATTTCAGTTGAAACAAATAATAAATATCTCAGCCAATATTATGTCTAGCTATCGTAAATGAATAATACATACCATGATTTTTTACCTAATCATGTTATTAATACTTTAAGTATTTCTTGGTAAATTAAAATATATTAATAAAAATACATCAAAAAACATATCAACCATAAAAAATTAATAAAAATATTATCACTTATTACATTATCAATTAGAAATAATCAATATTAATTTTTTTCTATTTGTTAAAATATTTTTCATCAAATTTTAGAAAGAATAATTTTTTTTAAGATTCTAAGCAATTATGAATGCAAACTAGATCCAATTATATCCATTACATATTGGGCAAACATCATAATTATTATAATTTAGAGTTTTGTATTATTTTTACTTTTCAATATGCTTCAATTTCTTTTATATTTTGATGAAAGTACACAGCTTGTGAGTTGTCTCAAATTATTTTTCTCATTTTATAAGAGTTTCACTTATATATCTTTAATTATTAACTTAATGTGTTCGATTTTATTTTGTGCATTTATTCTTAACATAGTATCAGAGCAAAAATCCTAGTGTCACAGACTTAGTATGTGTATATGTGATTGTGGAAAAAAACTTTATTGAATATTAAACACACTAACAAGTTTGCAGGAAAATGTGTGAGGATACTACTATTACAAGAGAGTGCAAGCGAGTTAAAGGTAAAGTTTTTTTAGAATTCAGGCATATCGACCAAGTTAAGTTTAGAGAACTTGTCACTAGTATGTGATTTTATTATGAAGTCGCTCTTTTGATGAAACTGAAGCAAGGCGACACCAATCAACTAGAGGTGTCAAACGGGCTGAGCCGGCCCGGCCCGTTTTTTTAGGGTACGATCGTGCTTCGGTGCCGGGCCGGGCCGGGCACGGCGGGCCGTGCCATGCCGGGCCCGCTCGGGCTTGCCTTTCCGAGCGGTTCGAGATACGGGGGACCGTGGGTCGGGTCGAATCAGACCCGACCAGCAGTCTTTTTTTGAATTATCAGACATCGTGGGGTCGGGCTCATGGGACACCTGGCACGGGATAAACCCGTGCCGGTGTGCCATGCCGCGGGCCGAACCGTGTTGGGCCAGGCACGGCACGGGCCCGGGCACGGAATTTTTCCGTGTCAGGCCCGCCCAGTCACGGCTAAACCGTGTCGGGCTGGCCCGGCCCGGTCCGGTTGACACCTCTACAATCAACATAGAAACATGAAGTACAACATGACAGATTATCTCACATAAGTGTCGAGTGAGGCCATCACATGGGCTACAGTGCTATGCAAATGAGTAGGCCCATAAAAAAAGATATTAGAGCAGGATAAAAATTATCAACAATGGGGCTTGCCTTCTATCGATCTAGGTTGCCTAAAATTTCTTTCCCGAAGATGTATAATAGCTAATAAAGTTGTGTGTGAAGCTGCGATAAAAAGACATGTGTTCATCTAGATTGAAAAAGGTGTCAATTGCTATCATGAACTTAGTCTTCCTCATAAATTTTCATGCGGTACTTAGACAATTTATCCCTTAGATATTGTTAAATCAACCACTCACTTGATTTGCAAGCTATGCTTGGCCCCTACCCATAATTTATAATCAAAAAGAACTTAAGAAAATAATAATAAAAAAGATAATCTTTAATGAAGAAAAAAATTTTAAAAATATTTTAGAAAAACTGACAACTTGATGGTTTGCAAATAAGACTACCCCCCTCTTTATATACAAATTAATAAAAATGTGTAGAATCATTGAATATTTTCTTTTAACCTCAAGAATTCTTAAGAGTTCTATCATGTACAAGTAATTATAAGACTATCATAAAATATTCTAACCTACTCTCTAACTACCAAATTTTTGATGACAAAGAATATTCTATCAGATCATAATTACATAATCAAACAATTTAATTTATATGAGTTAAATAGAAAGACAATAAAGAGGTTTTAATGTTATTCATACTAGTAGTCAATTGAGTACTAGTCATATTAAATATAAAAATAAAAGAGTCTCAGGGCGTGTTGCTTTCAGCATTCAGCTATTTATTTTTTTTTTCACTTGTTTATTACTGAATTTTTTGAATGAATAGTTGAAACAAAAAAGCTAAAAAATTTGATTTTTTTCATTCAGACAAAGTTTACTTCCACCATAATCGAAATTCTCACTCCGTGTCACCACTTATCTCCTTAATAGAGATAAAATATTAAAAAAAATAAATGACTTAATACTTAATGCTATTAAGTATTATTTAATATTAAATTCAAATAAAATTTTATTCAGCATTAAGTAAAAAAAAATAAACACCACCGTAGACCTCAGTTAGTATCCACATTATAAGAACCACATAAAAAGTAATTTTTAGATATTATTTGTAGAGAATAAGTTGAGAACACTATAAATAATTAAAAATATCTCTCAATATCCTTCCACACTCTTTCTCATAAGTAAGAACTCTGAAGTCTTCTAAAATCTATTAGATTATTTTAGCAAAGAGATGTCTTTCCATCATCTTCTACAAATATATGGACACTTTCAATATCTTATATAATTGAATAGTTTTCTCCAAGATCTTTTAGAACCTTCAACATAACTATGACACTAGAGGTGTAAGTGGATTGTTCTTGCATAATGCACACATACGTGCAAACTACACCACACACACATACACGTGTGAGAGAGAGAGAAAGAAAGAGAGAGAAAGGTACACATTACTGTGCACCACTAGTATTAACCATTGCATACCCACAATGAGTGACATGCATTGGTGATCAGTGATCACTATGTTGACACCAAAAGATGTGGCTAGTGATTTCAAAAATGGTGGAACCAAGAACCACCAATTCCATGGCAATAAAAATTGTTGAACGCAAAATTAGAGTTCAATTTAATTCTAGCAAGGTTTAGAAATACCAAAAATCTTATTATTAATAAAAGGTTGTATAGCTAGACATTAGATGAAGGAACTAGTGGTTAAACAAAGAGAGAAAGGTTGTTTGTTGGGTTCATTTTCTATTGAGCAAAAAGTGCCAAAATCGTACTTATTCATATTTTTTTCTTTAACATTGGGTCAATTGATCTGAAACTATATATGATGGTTAAGAGAATAAATTGGTAGACTTGAAATTCTTATTTTTTTTTTTGTATGGTTTTGTTTCTAGATGAAGTGTTCATGGAGATGATTAAAACTCAATTAATTACTATTTAGAAGATTGGAAACAAGAAATATTTATAATGGAATACATAAATCAAGACATCATTTAAAAGTAAGGAAAGACTACACCATCTCACAAAGGAATCATCCAATGATAATTCAAAAGAGAAGTGAATATAGAATTATTCTTAATTTCTGGTAGGAACATGGCAGTTCTTCAAGTTAGAGTTAACTTCACTTTTTTCATTATGTATTACATGTACAAATTTATGGGAATTTATATTATCTTTTTACTCATCCTAGACATCAGAAATATATGATGTTATCCAACTTTTTTGTCTAACATGGATGAGATTGAAACTATGAAAAGAGCAAGATAATTATAAATACCATGGGATATAATTTTCCTATATTCATTACTAGATAATTTTGCAACATTCAACAACCATGTTTTTGGTGACAAAGAGTTTTCATGTTATACATGCTAGTAATCAATAAAGTACTAGTCATAGTAAATACAAAGTTATAAGAGTCTCAATTAGTATCCACATTATATGTAGATAAACCATAAAAAGTAATAATTTTTAGATATTATTTTCAAAGAAGAGATTGAGAGCACTATAAATAATTAAAGATGTGCTAATTATTGGATCCATCTAAAAGTTCTCATAGAATAATCCCTCTGTAACCCTTGCTAAAAAAGGATATTCAATATTTTGATCCAATAGAAGAACATTAACTTCTTCCATATGCACTATAGTTACAACTTCAATTTCTTAATTCTCTTGGATTGTAAACTCAAAAACTAACACCTATATTACAAGTAATTGCTCATTCGTTACTATTTTATTCTCTTATATTATTATTGTACCCAAAAGTAATTCTTAGATACTTATTAGGTATGATAGTATTCAATATAATTCTTTATTTTTTTTTAACATGTTTTGTTCATTCTAGATTATCCCGTTAATCTCTTTTCCATAAATTATCTATCTATACTATTCAATTTTAACTGTATGATATCTTCTATCAATATTTATCTGTCGCATTAAAATATTCTGAAGACGACTTTCTTTTTGAGAAAGCATGATAGTTATCTTTTCATGATTATGATAGAATCTCTTACAAGGTATTTGAGTAAATTTAACTCTACTTATATATTTTCAATTTGATCACTTAATACTAAATAAGTTGAAAATTATTTAAAAGTCTAAAAAAATATTTCTATAATAAAATATAAGTCAAAAATTTCAAATATTTTGTTACACGTATCGATAATTATTTTTTATTTTACTAGAATATATCTTTTTCATTTTACAATACACCTTTTTCTTGATTTCAAATATTGCATAAAATAATAAAAATAAAAATTAATAAAAACATTACAAAAATAAAATATATTAAATTATATTTTACATAACTTCAACACTTATTATATAAGTCACAAGAACATACATTTAACTTATATCAATACAGTCTAAAATAATAAGATTGAATAAAAAAATATAATATATCTAGTTGATATAATTCAAACTCTTTTCTTTAGAAGAAATATTATAAAGTAATTTTGAGAATATACAATTTTAATTATAAATTATCTTATAAACTACATACCTACTTTTATATTTTAATATGTATACCCTTATAGATCATCCATCTTAAAAAGATATTGTTTAGTCTGCATCTCAAAAATTTTAAAAATATTTATTTTATTCATAATCTCTCACAAAAATTCAATAAAATAATACCTATGTCCTTGAGACATGTCTTTAGCAGATACTCTGATACCAAAAAAAAGTACAAGTGCTCTTCATTGTAGTCTAAAAAGATGTTAATAGGTGTTGATATCACTTTTTTTGACAACACTCATTTTATTAGAGAACCTAGGAAGAATATGTGTCAAAAAGTTATACCCAGACCTAATATTATTCCTCTTCCCTTTAGTTCCACCTAGAAATGTCAAAAAAGTTGTCATGTCAACACGACCCATTTCTATATATCCCAACCATGCAACCATGTAATGGCATGCATGAATTGAGATGAGTCTCGTGTCATGCCTGGCATGACATGACTATCAAACATTAGGCCTGACAAGGCTTGTTTAGCCCACAGTAATGTTGGATCGTGTAGGGCCATGTCATATCATGTAGGCTATGCTAGTTCATGTCAGGTCATGCTAGTTCGTGCTGAGCCTGGCCAGTTCATATCGGATCATGTCAGTTTTTATATTGAAAAGAAATCCAATTTAATTTTAAATATTTTAAAATTTTATTTTTTTTAATTTATTGAATATTATATATATATAAATTAAAATAAAATAAATAATTAAAAAATCAACATTCGCAATCATGTTCGGCTCGAAAAAAAAATTTTAGTGTTTAATGAAAAAAATTCATTTCATTCCAAAATAAAAAGCTTAATAGGATACATATACATATATAACATACAATAAAGTAAAACATAACTCATAATATCATAAATACAATAATGCATAATAACATAATAACTCAAAATAAGAAAATAATAACATAGCATCATATCAAAAAAATAATCAAAAAATGATACAAGTTATCAATTGATGTTTGTAATATAGTAATGCAGGTGCACATACATATTGTATTCATCATGTAGGCATATAAAGCTTTCTCTAGTGGTGACCTAACTATTTTTAATCTCCATGTATCATAAATTATAATATGTCATCATCTTTTGTGCTCGATCATATATAGTCGACGATCACACACATGCAAATAATATATTTTTATGATTAATCTAAATATCAGACATCATAGATGCCTAATAACTATATTTACTAAAATTCATTAATTATTTATTATTTTTCTAAATTATAATATTTTATTATATCACTTTTATTTTTGGAGATAAGAATTATATGATAAATAGGCTAAAAGTAAATCTTTATGATATTTACTACTATAAAATTTTTCAAAAATATAATCAGAAGTTTAATGATCATGAGCAATTTAATTATATATTATCTTCCAAAATTATTGTGGTATATAAAGATTATCTATAAAACTAAACTATAACTAACTTGAAAGACTCAGACGCTCAGTTAGATTTATCTTAAATCTAATATAATATATTTTTTAATATATTGATCGACATACCTTTTAAAGTGATAAATATCATATGCACTATTAGATATATAAATCTTTTAACAATATATATATTGTGCAAATTTTTCTTCACCATCCCTAGAATGTTAACTTTTTATTATTTAAAGTTTATACTATTAAAGTTCACCGATTTTTTTTTGTTTTTTAGGTTATAAATGAATTTTTGTCAAAACTATTGAAAAAAATCTAGTTTTAGCATAGGACATTTTAGTAGGATTGTCATTATTATTTATATATAATCTAAATGCATTGTCATTATATTCACTAGTTTCTATTTTTTTTATTTTTAGTTTATAAAAAAATTAATAACAAACTTATAAGTTACAAACAAATAAGAAAAAAATATCATAACCATATTTATTTTGTTCTCATAGTCTACTTTGCTTTATACCACATATGATCTCGTCATGCCTGGGCACCCGACCCACTTGATATATCTAATTCTACCTATACTAACAAT
This sequence comes from Sapria himalayana, assembly GCA_029783825.1. Lineage (NCBI taxonomy): Eukaryota > Viridiplantae > Streptophyta > Magnoliopsida > Malpighiales > Rafflesiaceae > Sapria > Sapria himalayana. The sequence continues at coordinate 1,807,531 of JAREIK010003611.1, read as the reverse complement.
TGATAGATAAAATCATGTTACTTACATCTGTATTTATTAGTACAAAGTATGATATCCTTTCTATGAAGTTTCATAAAAGAGAATAGAATTCATATGGCAACCAAATATTTATAACTTACACTAGGAAAAAAGAATATGTACAATTAACACAGACCAGAGAATTAACAAGAAGTCAAATTATCCTGCAATTAACCTCTCGGATCTTAATTTACTAATCGCACTTTAGAAGAAATGAATAAATTACATTTAACAGAAAATTTTACAAAGTTTGTAGTAATAGTGCACTCTTCCTTTATTATTTTTACTTTTTCTATTAGAAGATACAATACCTAGATATCCTAAAAACTCATATCATTCAAAATTACATCATATCATAATTAAAGAGATAAAGATACTCAATCCCAATGAGACTTGAAAACTAATACCACAATCTACCAGAAAATTTATTGTTAGTTGCAAGTGAGTTTTTGATATTAAGATAAATCCAAATGATGAAACAGATCATCTTAAAGTTCGACTTGTAATAAAATATTTCACTCGGCCATTTCATATGAATCTATCTAAAAAACATTATCATAATACTATCTTCAATAACCAATATAGTCTCAATATGAATACTTATTTCATTACCAGTATCTTAAAGAAAAAAGACACACTAGCTACATATAAAAAATATATTTCCCAAAAATCTTAAGAAAAAGATGTATATAAAGCAGCAACATAGATTTCAAGCAACATGGTAAGACATAATTTACAAATTAGGGATGATATTATATGACCTAAATCAATCACCAAAAACCTAATTTATGATATTTTTACAAACAATCACTTTATTTAGTTGACACCTATGTATTATAGACTTTTCTCTATTTTTCAAAAAAAAAAAATGATAGAGAAAAAAAATTTTATTTTATGTATATGTAGATGATATTCTAATTAAGAAATCTAACAAGACAAAGATCCCTCCACTCTAAAAATATTTTTAGTCAAACTTCCAGACAAAATTTTGAGAAGTTTAGTTACTTTCTTAATACAGAGATATATAACTCTAAAATAAATAGTCTAATCACATAGAAGATATATGTTTGATATAATTATGGGATTAAACTTTTAGGTTATACTCCATCAATTACTTTAATTTTACTAATTTTAGAGTAACTGATATATAACTCCAAAATATGTTTGATATATAACTCAAAAATATTAATTTTACTTCTGATATAATGCTACCAATTAACTATGCAACTTATCAAAAAAATACATGAAAAATTAACTATATGCTTATCACGAGACTAGATATTAGTATTACAAATATAATCATTATAATTATATATTTTTTAGATTCTTCATGACAAATATATTCATAGTTGTGAAAGACATACTTAAGGTGTGCCTAGGATCAAGACAACCACTCCCTAGCTATAGTGCCTTGTCTTCCAAGGTACGCGCCTTACCGAAGAGGCGTGCCTTATATACTATAATTTTTTTTAAATATATTTATTCTCAAAAATTATAATTATATATTAAAATTTATATTATTGTATTCATTTTTTTTATCAAAATTTATTTAAATATTAGGAATATTTATTTTTTTATCAATATAATCATATTTAATAAAATTTATGTGCATCCTAAGTCACATTTCACTTCACAAAAGCACACGCCTTAGGTGCACCTTGCGCCTCAAGACTCCAAAAGACCTTTGTGCCTTGGTGTGCCTTGCGCCTTTTAAAACTATGAATTTATTTGCATATAGTCTCTCACCTATTGGGATGTGTGAAAAAATCATCATGACTTGAGATTTGTTTCATCGATCAAGGCCACATGCAGCTAGAGGTATCAAATAAGTCGTGCGGCGTAAGCACAGCACAATTCAACAGTGCCTACCCTGGCATGGCGTGGTCCAGAACCACTAATGGACAAACCTCATGCTTGATGATGCATGATGGCATGGCCCACGTGCCTAACACACCGACATAAAATAGTGGCATAGACCCCATAAGGCACAGACGTAGGCCAAGGACCACGGGCAATGCCATGGCCAAGCCACCCACAGTTTGACCAAAGATCAACCATGCATGTACCAAAATGCTTTGTTGAGGAAGCCGAGCCATCACGCATTATCAAGCCTAACTCACATGTTATCATGTTGGCACGACCAATTGAGTTGCTCAATTCATATCGTATCCGACATGGTATGGCGTCCTAACTAGGACACCAAAATTTAGGTCATGTCGATGATGCCCAATCGACACCTCTACCTATAGCCAACTAGATATTCAGATTCAAGCTTGATACATATGTACACTAAGAAATATACTATAAATTTTTTGTATTTTTCTATGATAATTTTCACTTAGAAAAAAAAACAATAAATTATTTTGAGATCTACTATATAAATAGAGTTCAAAGCAAGTTTCATATTCAAGCAAAGATACTAAAGATTTAAAACTTACTTGAGAAGATCAAATACTTACTTTCTACTCTATCTATTCTTTGCCATGATAATCAAGCAAGAAAAAAAAATATGCAGCCTTCAATCCAACATTTTTACGAGATGATCAAATACATAATGAGATTATCACAATAGCATATATTATGATAATTTTCAAAAATATCAGAGTAATGAATAAATATTTTCAGAAATATCTCCAAGAGACCTTAGCTTATATTTTTTGCTTTCGAGTTTAGTGTTCAAGTCTTTTATGCATTATCTTAAAAGCAAGTCTCTCAGTTTACAATTTTGAATTCTTTTAATTTTTCTTTGCTTTTTTTTTTTGCTTTCTTTTATATTTTGATTTAAGTATTAAACCTATGGATTACCCCAAATCAATTTTCCCATTGTGTTTTATGGTATATTTTTAATTACTAAGTTTATGTGTTCTATTTTGTTCAATGAGTTTTTTCTTAATAATAATCACTAGTCAAAACACAAATAAATAACTATAATAAATAAAATATGTCCTCGCATATTCACTTCATGAAAAACATATATGGACCATAGTTATGAAAGGCGCACCTGAGGCGCGCCTAAAGCTCAGGCGCCACCACTCCGAGGAAAAATGCCTCGCTTCAGGCGAGGCGCAGGCGGATGAGGCGCAGCAGGCGTCGACTTCTAGTTTCGGCGGCGGCAGACGTCGAGCCAGGTACGCCCTTCTCCTTCTTCCTTTTCTTCTCCTCTCATTTTTTTTGCCGGATTCACCGTCGGAAATGGAAAAATTTCGTCGGAGAAGAATGGCTAAGTAACGGCGGGAGAAGCGGCGAGAGGCGGAACCAAACAAAACACAGGAAGAGCGCATCGGGAAAGACGACGTATTCGGCTGATTCAACCCAAAACGACGTCATTTTGGGTTGGTTTTGATTTTTTTTTAAAAACAAAACCCTCAAAACAACGTCGTTTTGAGGTTCTGATTTAAAATAAAAAAAAAACGACACCTCCAAAATGACGTCGGTTTGGTCTTCCAAGAACCAAAACGACGCCGTTTTGGAATTTTGTGATTTTAAGCCCTATAAAACCCTCTCTTTCTCGGGTTACACTCTAAAACCCCCAAAACAACCCTCCCAAAACACTTTTAAGGCTGGATTGAAGAGGATAGAAGAAGAAGAAGAGGCTCAAAAGATATTTTTTTTATTTTACCTATTTTTATTGTGAAAAAATTCTTCAAAATGTAAAAAAACATTTTCAAAAAATACTTAAAAACTAGGAGAAAATTTTTTGAATAATACTTTGAAAAAAATATGTAATTTTCAAAAAACTAATGCAGAAAAAAAAGGAAAAAAATTCTGAAAATTAACAAAAAATAGAAAAAAATCATGAAAAAAATTATGAAAATTATGAAACAATTAGAACAAAAATTATAAATAATTTTAGTTGTTTGGTAAAGATTGAGTATGTTTATAAATTATAGATTTATAATATATAATATATTATGTATATATTTTCATTTTTTTTCTTAATATATTTGTCATTTTATTATAGGTTTATTGTAAAGATACATAAAAATAGACAAAGAAATTGAAATTGAAGTAGATGCCTCAAGTTGAAGAAAAGATTTGGGATGGAAATATGCTCGTTTATTAAATGAGAAAGATACATGTATACTCATTTGTATTTTTTGTGATAAAGTAACTAAAGGAGACATTTATAGACAAAAATAACACCTTGTTGGAGGGTTTAGAAATTCGAAAAATTGTACAAGATGTCCCGAACATCTTAGAAAAGAAATAGAAGATTATATGCTAGCCAAAAAAACTCAAAAAAATCAAATAAGTTTTGGAAGTCATAATGTGAATGATGATATATTTGGGTTCCAAGATGAATATGATGAAGACCTTGAAGATTACTAGCAAAATGGGAAAAAAAGATGTTTCTAGTGGTGGTAGCAATGGAAGGGAAAGTGGTGGTAGTGTTAGTGGTAGTTACATAAAGAGAATGAGACAGAAAGATCTTATGGATCATTTCTTTACTCCTAATCCAGAAATAATTATTCAAAATAGAAAAAAATACTCTAACTACTATCAACAATGCATACAAAAAAGAGGCCAATGAGAGAGCTGATATACAATTTTGTAGATTGATGTATGATGTTGCGATTCCATTTAATGCAGTGAACTATGCTAGTTTCCAACCAATGCTTGAGGCAATTGGACAATATGGTGTATGTTACAAGAGACCAAGTTTTCATGATGTAAGGGTTACTAACCTCAAGAAAGAATTGGCTCTCACAAATGCTTTAATGGAGGTTCATTATGTCAGATGGATGTTCAATTATGTCAGATGGATTGACTGATAGGAAGGAAAGGTCATTGGTGAATTTCTTGGTGAATTTCTTGGTGAATTTTTCAAGAGGGACCGTGTTTATGAAATCTATTGATGCTTCTTTTATGGTCAAGACGAAAGAAAAATTATTTGAATTACTTGATAGTTAGGTCGAGGAAGTTTGTGAAACCAATATTGTTCAAGTGATAACAGATAATACTTCAAATTATGTGACGGCAGGTACTTATAATTTAATTTCAAATTTTCATTTACTTATTTATGTAAGTGATTACATCTATTATCTATTTATTATGTGTTTAAATTATGTAGGGAGGTTGTTGGAAATGAAAAGATCACATTTGTATTGGACACCATGTGCCGCACATTATCTTGACTTGATACTAAAAGATATCGAAAAACTACCACACATCAGGAAGACAATAGAGAGGGTCATATCCATAAGTGGCTAAATCTATAATAGAACAGGTTTGCTCAATATGATGAGGCAATTTACTGAGTAAAGGGAGTTGTTAAAGCTTGCTAAGACTCGGTTTGCAACGGCCTTTATCACCTTATTCAATATCAATGAACAAAGAAACAACTTAAGGAAGATGTTTACTAGTTCAGATTGGACAGAAAGTAAATGGGTAAATGAGCAAATGGAAAAAAATGTAGCCAATATAATTTTCATGTCTTCTTTTTGGAATACCATAGTATTTTGTTTGAAGGTGTCAGGTCCTCTTATACGTGTGCTTCGTTTAGTGGATGGTGAAAAGAGACCTATGGGTTACATTTATGCAGCCATGAAAAAAACGAAGGAAATTATCATCAAAAACTTTAATGAGAATGAAGAGAAGTATTGGGAAATTATAGAAATCATTGATAGGAGGTGGAAGGTTCAACTTCATCGGCCTTTGCATTCAGCAAGGTATTTTTTGAACTCATAATTATATTATGATACAGAAGAATTAGGAATTGACCTAGATTCAAAAATCTTTGAAGAAGTATGTAGTTGCATTTCGAGATTGGTAAAAAACAGAGATGAACAGGATGCAATTATATCACAACTCGACTTGTACATGCATTCTAGATACCTTTTTGATAATGAGTTTTCCATTAGAATAAGAAAGACTAAACCACCAGGTTAGTCCTTTAGTTTTATTAATTAGTGCATTGAAATTATTATATATGTTTGGTTAAAATAGGTGAAATGTTCAACTAATAATTTATTTATATTAATTGTAGCTAAATAGCGAGGTATGTTTGGATCAAGTACTAGAAATTTACAAAAATTTGCATTGAGGGTTTACAACCTAACATCTAGTACATCAGGTTGTGAAAGGAAATGAAGTATCTTTGAGAATATAAGTTACTAAAGCAATTACATGCAATTGAATTTGTGTCTTTAAGTTACAACATTATTTAATGTAACTTAGATTCTTCAAAACTAAAACATTGAGATATAATCATTAAAATTATTTATTTTTTCAGATTCATAGCAAGACGCGAAATAGGTTGGACCATCAACGCTTGAATGATTTGGTGTACATTAAGTACAACCGAACCTTGATGAAAAGATATACTGAGCGTCATATCATTGATCTCATTATCTTGAAAGAAATAGATGATAACAATGAATGGTTGATGGGAAGAATGAAAGATGAAGGTGTTGCAGAAGATGATTTAGTATTTGAAGGTGTTGCAGAAGATGATTTGGTATTTAAAGGTAATGATTTAACATGAGGTGATGTTGCAAGAGCTAGTGGAGCTGAGGAGCTTAGGGTTTATACAAGAGCTAAACCAAGCAAAACACAAACATCAACACCAAAATCAAAGTCAAGACCATCTAGCTCTAAACATACTCCTACTCTTACTTTGATTGATGAAGATGAAGAGATGATCTATTCATCGGGAGAGGAAGAAAAGGGAGAGTGGAAGATTGATGATGGAGATGATATTAATGAAAACTTTCTTGATTTAGATTTAGATGTAGATACATGAGTATTTATTTTGTTTTAGAACTTTGAATGTTTGTTATTTTATTTTGAAACTTTGAATGTTTGGATGATGGGAACACTATTAATATTTGATTTTTATCTTTAATGTTCTTTAGTTTATTATTAGATGAAAATTAAAGAATATATTTAGTAAAATGTATAATTTTTATGTATATTAGGCTGGATGCGCCTCAAATAAAAAAGCTCATGCCTCAAGTGTGCCTTGCGCCTTGAGGCCCCAAAAAGCTTTTGCGCCTCAGTGCGCTCTTTGCGCCTTAAATAACTATGATATGGACTATTTCTAATTTATTTTTATTTGTATCATTAAGTATGATTTATTTTAATTTATTTTGATGTACCATTTATAATTAAGAATTAAAAAAATAATTTATAAAAAAAAATCATCTTGATTGCAATATAAATGACATTATACTGCCACTACCTTCAAATTACTCATTGTACCACTAATTGAATCTTGATTTCCAAAAGCAAATATATCTTCATTAATATTTTTGCTTTTTATATATATTTCAACTTTTCTTTCCTAATCATGTTATCAATATTTTAAATATTCTAAATATACCAATAAAATATATTGATAAGATGTATAAAATATTAATATATATATTATCTCATTTATTACTTTAGCAATTAGAATTAAGAAATATTAGCTTTTATTTCTATTTGCTAGGCAATTTTTATCAAATTTTTGGAAACCAAATTTTTTAAGATTCTAAATTATCATTTATGAAAACTAGATCTAGTTATATCTACTCCATATTGACTATACAGAAGAGATGTTCAAATGGGCTGGTGACCAAGAAAACTGATCCATGGGATGACTGTAATCGTGCTCAGAATAGTGCCGGACCAGCCCATGGCATGGCTCAACCTGTGCAGGGTTGTGTTTTTGGCCTGTGTGCTGCAAAATATGTTGCACAACACGACACAGCATGCCGGGCCATGTGGGCTAGTTTCAGCCTGACTAGCCAACCCAGGCCAGCCTGGGTATGACATACAAGTCATGCCAGGTGAGTGATCGTGGAGAGGTTGGTACGACCCAACCAGGCTTGGAACAATCCAGCACAACTCATACAGACAATAGATCAATGGACTGTGTCGAGCTACCATTTTATGGAACCGTGTCAGGAAAGTACAATGGCCCGCCTGAGCCTAGAAAAACAGGTTGTGCAGCCCGGCACATCTTATTTGAAATCTCTAGGCCCAACACAACATAATTATTCAACAAAACTCAAATAAATAACTATAATAAATAATAAAATAGCCATAAACAAACTCATAAATATATGCTATTTGAATTGAACATCTTTCAAATTTCTCATTACTTAGATTATTAGCATAAGTGGATAAATGTTAAGAAAAGAAAAAAAAAACAAACCTTCACTAAAGGTGTGCCCATTGGAAATGCCAATAACATTTCAATGGCATCAACAATTTTACATAGACCAGGGTCATCTTCAAAATCAGACAAAAAAACATTAAACCGTTGCTGAAGAGCAACGAGTAGCACCACCATTTTAGCCATTTCTGCTGCATTTGAATCCTAAATGATGAAATACCAAAAAAAAAGAACTTAGCAACAAGGGCAACTTCAATTGATGAGATAAGAACAATTGTTTGTTACAAAAAAGAAAATTGTGGTTCAGAACCTTGTAAAAATTGTATCTTGGAGATGATTTATGATATGGGGATGATATCCGGTTGTGCTCCAAACAAACACGAAGTAAATGCTCTGGTATGAGTTTCATATCCAAACTAGCATCGCAAATGCACTTCAGACCTGAAAAATTGAGGAAGATATTATCAATATGTTTATTTGCAATTAAAATGTAGTTTACCTCAAAAGCAAAATTCAAATTACCTGTTATCATCTGTGATCCCAATGCATAGCAATTGGCGAACAAGGACAACTTCTCATTGCCATAGGCTGGAACACACGCACCCTGTAAATTTAAGCATAAATAGGGCTTAAATTCAAAAAAAAAAAAACAATCAAAAACACAAACACCATGACCATAGAAAAGCATAAATTATGAAAAAACCTAGAGCTGGGAAATGGGCTAGCCCAGCACATTCAGGTGACCATTCAGGCCGTGGGCCAAAATGGATCAGGCCACTTCGGCCCATTTTTATTCGGGTCAGAAATTAGCAAGCTCAGCCCAGTCCTATATGAGCTGTGGGCCAAAACATTTCAAATGAGCTAGAAGCCTAAAATAAGAGAAAACTAAACACAATTATATTTTTACGTAAAAATTCATTTTCATCAATATAACAAAGCTATAATAAACTAAAAAAATACTTATTCTTCAAATACACTACATATTTTAATGTGTGTGTGTGTGTGTGTGTGTGTAATAACCAAATTATAAGTGATAATATTCAACAAACTAACTAATAAATAGTAAAACAAATAAATAATATAATTTAAAATACTAAATTATATGGTAGAAAAAAAAATAATAATAATAAAATGAGCCAGGTGGGCTAACCTGACCCAAACCCGTTTGGCCCACTAGCCTATTTGCACCGGGCCAAACAACCCAAATTATATTTGGGCCTACATGTTTTGAGCCCAGCCCTCTAACAAATCGGGCCAACACACTACAACCCATCGGGCTTAACCCATATTCACGGCTCTAAAAAAACCCTTTATTCAGTTTTACTTTTGCATATTTTTGATGAGAGCATCTAACTTGTGAGCTATAGTAATCATATTTTCCGATTATATACGGACGTGAATTGTACAGTATTTTTAGTGTGTTTATTTCATTTTTTACATTTTAATACTCCATGGTGCTCAACGAAGGATAGCAAAACAACCAACATTACTAAAATAATCACAAGCTAAACAAATATAATTAGTTAAATTAAACTACTCATTTAGAATTATTTAAAAAAATTACACTTCACACTTGAAAAAAGAGAGAAACCTTGTTTTTCAATTGCGAAAGAGAATTAAACTCATATCCTATTAAATCATTAGTGATTAAGAAACCCAATAAATCCCACAAATGGGGAAGATGAATTTTTTTTTTCAACAATGTTACTACAAATCTACAATTCCACAAACAATATTAGATAGACAACTCACAGAAAATATATAATTGGTAGAGCCAAATAATTGGTTATGCATATGAATCAAGTTCTTAAGCAAGGCTTCTGAAAAAACATTCAATTCTTCTTCACACCAATCAGGTTCATCGGGACTTTCAATCTGCATGCAAAAAAGAACATTAAAAAAGAACTCTAAGATGGCAAAAAAAAATTCACAAAAATATCATACTCATAATGTACCTCACAATCTTTTTCTGAGACAAGCTCCTGCCATTCATGAAAAGTATTACTAGGCAATAACGTGGCTAGAGTTGATATATCAATATCAACAACACTCTTCAATGTGAATGTGCGAGACTTGAACTTGTATGCAACATCTTTATCTTTCCCTTTAGCTTGTTCCTTGAGAGTCATCCATATGGTTGCAATGCAGCTCAAAATCTTATCCAAACTCTAAGACCAGAAAAACATCAGTGTCAGCAAGCCTTTTCATCACAGACAAATTCAAAGAATAAAATATAAGCAACCTTGAAGGAAGCTCTATCAATCCTTTTTGCATCAGCTATAAAGTGCACAATATGATCAAGAATGTTCAAATATAAAGATGCTCGAAACTGCAATGAAGAGACCTATCAAAAAAAAAAAAAGTAATTCAACAAATAATCATTAATATCTACCACATTGTGTGATAGAGTCGTCGCCAGTCAAGCGTCGCTAGGTGCGTGGTCACCTGTGCCGTGCCCACGTGCAAGGCACAATTCGTGCCGAGGGTCTGGCAGCACGGGCTCGGGCATGATATTGTAGTGTGCCGTGCCGGGCTTCGGGAAACCCGGCCTATTTGACACCTCTAATCATACACAAGAAGGTAGTCCAATAAAACAAAAAAGATACTACTATGTATTTTCCAGTTGAATTTCATAACCCAAACCCAACATAATTTTGAAATATGCTTGTGAAATTATAGCACAAAAAAAAGAATGACAGACCTTTCCATCAATAGCATCGTTTAAAAAAGAAGCCAGCTTTTCTAGCATTAATAATTCTGTTTCCCAGAAACCCTCAGGAATGTTTATATCATCAGAAGAAATTAACTTGGCCCAATATCCTCTGGGAAACATAACGAATGAATAGATAGAACCCTAAAATCAATTCAAATTTTATCATTAGCATCACTATATAGAAGAAAAATAAATCAAATTAATTTTTAACTTGGTTGGGCAAGGGGTGAGAGAAGCACCAAGACATGTTCAATGTTCTCCTCCTCAAGTTTGTTCAGCACCCAATTCTGAAAGAATCCAGACATAATTAAGGACAGCCCAAGCTTCATCTCATATATTGCAACTTGAATTGGTAAGGAAAAGTCATTATAATCATCGTATCCATCTGATAAATGGTCAATAAAACTGGATGCGGTTTCCTGAAAAAACAGAACAGTTACAATTTTGAGTGCTACTGTGCATGAAATCATCCACAATATCTACCTGTAAAAATTATGCATATGACATAATGAAAAGTAGATACCTGCCAGCTGTGAACTCGATCTGCAATCTGGTAAAAATCCATGCGACTGACATTGCTAACCAAATCCATCACTGGCACAACAAGTTTATAGAACTCCTCGCACTCTTTCATTAGAAAGCGAAATTTTGAAGGATTCAAGCGGAACACCAACTGAAGAAATAATAATCACACACAGATTAAGATATCAAACATACACAACACACATAATTATTTTTTAATCCCATTTTGTTCAAGACTAATCGTTCAGTATTTAAGAGAATAAGCAAATATGCAACACAAAAAAAAAAAAATTACTCTTGTTACAATATGAGTTTATTTTATATATTTTTTTATATATAATATATGGGATGCCTCGATCTAAAATATAATAATATATTCATATTGTACATTGATGAATTTATAGAATTTATATAAGATATTTGAGCAAAACCCTAGGATTTGCCAAAGTGAGACATGTATTATAACAACACAGTGCATGTATGCATCATGTGTAATAGAGCACCGTGTGCATGTATAAAAAATGGCTAGGAAGTGCAATGATTGACACATGTCACACATTAAGCATGTGTTAGAGGTCAACACCCACCACGTCGACCTCCATAGTGCACAATGGGTACATTCCATGAGGCAGAAGGAGCACCATGTGTGCATGGAGGTGCGCAACAATGCACAATAGTTTTGTTGGCACAATGTGCACCATTTGTGGTTGGTGCAAAAAAAAGTATAGTGTACGTTGTGAGGGTGTACCAAGGGTGTGGTGATTGTGCAAGTGAGTGTACTATGAGTTCACCAAACAAATATACAATGTGCAATATATGAGTTGTTTGCATAATAACTTGGCATGATAAATATACAACACCCACCATCTGACAAACAAAAGAAAAATGTATATCAAATAACTCACATCATTTTATGTCATGTGATAATCTATCAAGTTGAGTTAAGATATATTATCTCATCTTGCACGTCATACAAAATTCCATGTGAGTTAGAATCATAGTTATATTCATCCCATACCACAATCATATACAACACATTTTCACAACTTGTGAGATTGAGAGTAGATGGTCTTACAAAATTTGATCATCTTACTATTTATTTAACCTGTTTACCTTAGTTTGCTATGCAACTCTTAAAGATTTTATCAGCAGAAATTTAAGTGTCAGAGAAATAAACAAATGAAGCAACTTCTTAACATTATATTTTTAAATTTTATTCAATTCTTACATTAAATGTTATTATTCTTTTATTTTTATGTTTTTGATAGGACAAAATTTGTGGGCAGCTCCAATCAATTTTGCCTATTATATAAGTCCATTAGATATATTAGTTTATTCATTCAAAGTAATTACTTTTTATTTTATGTTATGTAGCCTAAAGTTTAACATGGTATGAAACATATATCATGAGAAAGGGTAAACCATTAGGTATATGTAAGTAAGATATATAAACCTTAGGTGCAACAGTGTATGCATTATACCTGCACAATACACAATGTTTACATGTTATGATATTTTTCTGCTGCACACCAATAATGTGTCACATGATTGTATGATATGTGTGAGCATGTAGCAGGCACACACTTGTATGATGGAAAACAATCATGTGTGTAAGAATACATGATTGTGTGAAGTGGAAAGCAAGATTGTGTGTTGTTGAAGGCGCATAGTGAGAGGAAATACATAGAAAATTTATAATGAGACTATTATTACAGTATATATTCAGATCATAGTTATGAAAGACGCACTTAAGACACGCCTATGCTCAAAGCACAATTACTTCCTAGCTATAACGCCTCGTCTTCCAAGGCATGCCCATTACTGAAGGGGCACGCTTTATATACTATAATTTTTTTAAATACATTTATTCTCAAAATTTATAATTATATATTAAAATTTATATAATATCATTCATTTTTTTCATCAAAATTTATTTAAATATTATGAATATTTATTTTTTTATCAATATAATCTATTTAATAAAAATTTATGTGAATCCAAAGTCACATTTCACTTCATAAAAGTTCACGTCTTAGATGTGTCTTGTGCCTCAAGGCTCCAAGAGACTTTTGCACCTTGGTGAGCCTTGCACCTTTTAAAACTATGATTCAGGCAGAAAAAAAAAACCAACAAACATTTTTACGAATACCTTGAAGAAATCCCAAATTATATTTCTCACCTCCAAACTAGATGTTCTAAACTTTTATACACCATCTTGAAAGGAAGCGATGAGAGGGTATTGAAGTTTTTATCTTATATAATATTTTTTTTTTATTTTAAAATTTTTGATAGGAGCGAAAGACATGTAGGCTACCTCAATGAATGATTTTATTCATTCAGAATGATATATTTTTTTATTTTATGTTGTGGCCTAAAGTTCACCAATACTCAATATCAAATAATTTCTCAATTTTCACAACAAAGCTTTAAGTGATTGAAAGTCTCCCATCATATCATAGTTACATCATCGATCATTTTAATATATATGAAACAAACTAATATCTACTAGAGAAACACCCATTCAACATGTACTGGATAAAAAAAAAGTATAATTTCTCACCAAAAAAAAATAACCAATACTTTTTGATTTTTATGTACTATACATTTTGTGAGACATCTTTTTACTTCAAACTCCTAAGTTATTGATTTAATAATAATAAACAATCAAATTACATATAATAATTCTCTTTTCATTACTTTTTATCTTGTACATTAAATATTATAATATTCAATAATAAACAATCAAAAAAATATTAGTAATAGTAACATTCAACTTAATTTTATATTTCTTTCATATTTCTTTTTATTTTTTATTGTTCAATTAATCTTCTTTTGATGAGTAATCTTTCTATACAACAATTCAAATTTTATTTTCTTTTTCACTAATATTTATAATTAGAAAACTTCGAATAAGATTTCATTTGTACCGAGCAGGGTGACCGAAATGTTCTGATATTTATTACAGGATATCTCACCTATTATTTGAGCATTGTTGATTAACTCTTTGTTCATTCTCAGATTTATTACTCATCATTGATCATATTGAACTTGCTTGACCATAGTATTAAAGATATCTTTATAATAAAGTGTAAGAGATCAATTAGAAAAACACTTATATATATAAATGATATTCTTCTGGAGAAATTATATATGTAAAAGACATCTCAGAATTATACATGTATGTTATTATTTTTTTGTATTCTTTCGGAGGAATCCTAATGAGAGGGTGATTTTACTAATTATATATGTAAATGATATTCTGGTTATGTGAAATGACAAGTTGGGAATCAATCAACTCAATAAAAATCTTCAAATCTAATTTTAAATGAAATACCTTAAAGGAACTCAAATATTTTCTGGACATAGAGATTATTTATTCTATGAGTATCATTTTGACATAAATAAGATAGATATTTAATATTCTTGTAAAGGTTAATTTTTTGGATTGTACTCCAGCAAAAAACCTTATTTATTGAAATATTGACTTCACTTAAGATATGACCCCTCTAGAGTCTCATCAACAAGTTAACCTTGATACATCATAAGTACTTAAATATATTTAATTATTTTTTAATTTTTATTCGACAAATTCATTTTGACATAACTCTTCATATACTCAAGACTTTAGGTCTCTTTTATGAATTATAAATATTTATTATTAGTCAAATATTCATGTTTGAGTTACATATCAGCATACATTGCCAAAAAAATTTATGATAAAATTTTACATATTTCTTGGATACATTATTATTTCTCAAAAAAAAAAAATTTATTTCAAAATTCAGTAAAAAAAAAACAAAATCTAATGTAATTGCAGCAATAACTTGAGTTGTGAAATAATTTGAATGTGAAACATGTTGAAGAACATCGATCATGCAAACTCTTGTCCAACTACCTTTTACTTTGACAATTAGGCAACAATGAATATAACCTTCAATCATGTATTTTATGAGTGAACGAAACATATCAATGTGGATTACTTCTTTTACAAAAAAAAAATCAAAATCTTCACGAAATCATTATTACAGCATACATTTAGACAACAAAATAGCTAGTAAATATCTTCACGAATACTTTTAAGAAGCATCATCTTACCTTTCTTTTCACTAACTTGGTGTTGTAGACTTATATGCACTAACTTGATAAGAGTGATGTAATTTTCTATTTATTTATTTTTAATGTTTTTATCAGAACTCCCAAACTATGAGCTACCCAACTCACTTCGTTATTATATAAGGGCATCTTTATATGATATTTTCATATTGTGTAATTATTTTATTTTTACACGTCAACTTGTTATCTGAGTAAACAAAACATATTAAATTAAATTATTATTTGATTAAAAAAAAATTTAAAACTATTAGATTACTGTAAAACATCCACATATTGAAGATTAATTAGTATATATATTCAACAAAACTCAAGCAACAATAAAACAATACTTTCTAAATGAAACTTAGAATAGGAGACAACTGTGTGCAAACTTGAGGGGAATGTGAAAACAAATTCTCTATATAATATATTTTATATCAATAGCTATATATATGAAATATATAATTTTAAAAAAGAACAATGATCATGGGGAAAATGCATATAATGGTATACAAATATACAACAATAGATATTTCCATTAGATATTTTTACATGTAGCAAAAAAAAACTATATGCATTTCACACTGACTTTAAAATGATGATTATTTAATATAACACTAAATTTTAATTATCAAAAAGATATTATGAGCCATTCTAATGAAGACTCAACTGAAACAATAAACAACAATTGGAAAGAAAATTAAATGCAACCAAACCTTTTTTTGAATATTTTTATGCTGAAGCTTGAGTTTTTCTAATGCTGCTATTCTATGTTCATCTATCACCTTTGAAGATGACCACCCAGCTAAATACTCACAATCCTGTCGCACCTAATAGAAATAACAAGACAACAATTAAAATGCATGAAAATACCTTAATGAAATATAACTTATAGACACAGTTAAAGACAAGGAAAACTATGCACAAAACAATTAGAATAAGAAGTGCAGCACATTTTACATTGAGAATTGTACATATGTGATTATTAATTTTTAGAAATAACAGCGTCCAATGGACTTCCAAATACTTAATATTATCACGATGCATACGCATCCTGAATTTCCTACTATGTTATAGCTTTGGATTGAATAAGAAATAATGATTCATCTTTAAATGAAAATCACAATGCAGTGGCAACATCATTCTTTCCACCACACCTCTATCATAATTCATGATCTAACAACTTATTTTAAACTTCAAAAATTACTAAAAGCCATTTTGACACATTTTTGTGAAAATAAGGTTTCAAATTGATTTTAGATTTTATGATACTTATCATCGGGTATTGGGTTTCTCCAATTTAGTTTGCTTCTGGGTCAACCAGGTTTGTTGGCATGTATCCATGACAAAACTTGTAGCTTCTCCAATATATCAACCACTTTTGCAACCAAAATAAATTGTAACTTATTGTACTTACACATCCATGACCAATTACCACCATAGATCACTGCTAGGGTTAGCACTTGTGCAATCCATCATTTTATTAGAAATTACTCTGAACAAGTTTTTGAGATTTTTCCATTCAAGTACCAAAATCATAATTTAAATTTTTTGACTTCTATGTATGCATATTCTGGTCAAAGTTTTAAAAGGCGAAAGCGTAAGGCGAGACGTTTTTGTATTTGTGAGGCGATGCGTAAGCCTCGAGACATCGAGGCGTAAGCTTTTTGAACCTCACAATATATAATTAATTAATATTTTAAAATATATAAAATAAAATAACATAAATAAAAACATGAAAACAATTCATTAGGATTATTTAAAAACATAACCAAGTCATGAAATAAGAAGTAGAGTAAGTTATTTTAATTTAAATCCTCCTCTCCAAGGTCATCATCATCCTCATCCAATGTATCAAAAGTAGGAAAATGTCCACTATCATGTAACCCCATTTCATGTAAATCTTCATCTTCATCAATTGGTGTTAAATTGAACTCATTCTCTTTGCCTTTGCCTCCACTTGTACCTAGTATAAATTATTAATGAGGTGTAAATATTATAAGTTTTTTTATTTAATTTAATCAAATTTATGACTTCAATTTTTGAGTACTTACTTGGTACTTCGTTATGTTTCCTTTTGTAGGAATGTGAAGAAATTATGTGATCCGATGATGCTTGAGTCTGTTGGGAGTTGGATGACACAACTTTAATAGCATCGACATTGAATAACTCATCATCTTGAAGCCAGCAAAGATCAAGGGGGAGGAGGGGATCTTCTTTCTCCGCAATCCATTCATCATCCGAATCAATCTCCTCTACCAAAATCGGATCAATATTTTGCTTCCTTTGTAGACTTCGTTCTCTCAATCTAGTGTTGTACCTTACATACACTAGAGCATTCAACCTTTGATGTTCAAGTCTATTTCTTTTTTTTATATGTATCTACAAATAATAAAATAAAAAAATTTATATGTTAAAATGAAATAAAGTTCTCTAACATTGAAATAAAAATATATGTATAAAAGTTTACAAAAATAGAAATATTACCGATTCAAACGTACTCCAATTTCTTTCACATCCCGAAGCACTGCAAGTAAGGCTAAGGACTCGAATAGCAAACTTTTGCAACTCTGGTGTTGAACCCCCAAAACGCATCCACCAACTTCCTTCCTTTCTTCTTGCTTCCACCTTGAATTCAAAGTACTTTGATGAGGTTGTGAAGTGGTAAATTTATCCATGGGTCCCCTAGGAATAGGTTCCCCACTCACACTTTCACTCCTTAAGGCATCTATTGTTTTGGACAAAGCACTCTCATGCATTGAAGTTGGACCCATACCAATTTCTTGGAGCAATTCATTTCTTTTAATTTTTTGATCCTTAAAATTGGCCAATACTTCTTTGCATTCCAATCTAACATCTTTACTAACTTTGGGGCACGATTTCATACCATGATGAGTTCCGGCTAAGTGATGCTTGAGTCTATTCATCCTTCCCGCACATCTTTGATTACAAAATTTATATCTCAAATATTGCTCCCCAGAAACTTCAATAACATATTTCCACACAAAATCTCTTCTTGAATTTTTTGAATTGGAGGAACTCATTCTAAAAAAAACACCAATAATAATATTCACATTTCTATATAACAATATAATTAATTAAAAAATAATAACAAGACATAATTGAAAGGAATTTAAAAATGAAATTCAGAATTTAATTGGTTTAAATTTTAAAAAGCCAATATTTTTTTAGAGGAATTTAAAATGAAATTAAGAATTTAATTCGTTTAAATTTTAAAAAGTCAATATTTTTTTAGAGGAATTTAAAAAAAAACAGAAAGCTGTTTAAGGCTGTTTTAATTTTTTTTTTTTTAAAATGATTGATAAGCTGAAGCTCCAATTACCTTAAATAAAAAAAAATTAAGAATAAAAGAGATTGGATGAATCTCTTTTAAATTATTTAACAAAAAAAATAGACAAAAAAATTCGAAGGGGGGTGGAATCGGGATTTCGAAGAGGGGGGGTGGAATCTGGATTTCGAAGGGGGGGGGGGTGGATTCGGGATTTCGAAGGGGGGGGGGGATCGGGATTTCGAAGGAGGGGGATCGGGAGGTCGCCGAGGGGGGGAGGAATCGGGAGAGAAGACATACCTGGAAATCGGGATTTCGTGCATAAATGGGTCGCCGCTTGAGGTAGGGTTTCGGGTTTGAGCTTTTCTACTTTTCTCCCCAATCAGTTTTCGAGATTTCGATTTAGTTTGAGAAAGCTTTTGATTTAGTTATTCATTTCATGTATTACGCTTTTCTTCCGACGCCTCAACGCGTTTTTCCGCCGCCTCGCCCTGAGGCGCACATCAAGGCTCGCCTGGAAACCGCCTTTGAATACAGTGATTATGGTATCCAAAAAGGGTAGAGATGTTATTCTCTTACGAAAAAAAGAATTATTATTTTTGTTAAATACTACATTTTACAAGAAATGTCTTTTATTTGTAAAATAAATCAAAAGAGTGATTAAAATAGTTAGAATTACATATTCAATGAACCTCTAGTTGTGATATCAGTAGTATATCTAATGTAGGCACCATATGAACTAATAACTATAAAAAATTTACACCTAAATCAAGTGAAAAGTCAACATGTATACATCCTTACATACTAGTGTCAAATAAAATAGTTAAAGTGTAAATCATATGAGAAAGAAATATTAGACCATATAAATATTCTATCTAAATACCAAAATAATAATAATAATAATGCATATATCCTCTATTTTTATTTGAAACTCAATCTATAAAAATAATTTTAGTTAAAAAATACTCAATTGATCATTTCTTGTAATTAAAATATTATCGACATATACAACTAATATCGCATAAACACCTCTCGATCAACATTTAAAAAAATAGGAATAATCTAACACACATTTTCTAAGATTGAATGTAACAAGTGTCAAAAAAAATCTACTAAATATTCTAAGAGATTAATTTAAGCAATAAAAAAGTCTTGCATAACTTATACATTTCTGAAAATCTCAAACAATACTCTCATTTGAATGTGTCTAAGAAAATTTTAGAAAATAACTAGTCATATTAATATCAAAAGTAATATATTACCTAGTTACTATCAGATATTTTGTTTTGTTTTTAATCATTCTATATTTAATAGAGTCAACTGAAAAATTAATATATATAGATAAGATTGCAGCTAGATCAAATAGTAAGTTAGCACGTGTATATCCTTTTATATTAAGAACAAATAAAATATCTCATTTATATGAAATCTCATTTTTATAATATAAAACTAATATTACAAATTTTATATTATTTATAATAATTTTAGATTTTAATATTAAATTAAACTCAAAACCTTAAATCTTATATTAATAATAATTAGGAGAATTAATTTTAAAACTTATTGGATGTGAGTAAAAACTTGTCATGTCCTAAAAATAAAGCGGGAGAAAAACAATTACATTTGCATCTACAAATTTCAGAAGACAAGTTAAAAAATTTCTCTCCAAGATAAAAAATTGTGAAAAAACATATGCTAAAAAAATAAAAAAAAATAGATCTAATAGATGAGTTAATTTATTATGAAAATTACACATCAACAAAAATATTTATGAATATTTTTCTATAATATGAGTTTCAAGTTGTCTCAATTAGATTTTTATTCTTTATTTCAACACTTATTTTAATCAAGTTATTCGGTACAGAATGTTTGATGGAGTATAATCTTATAATTTATATAATAAAGATTGGATCTATCTGAAAAGTATTTTAATTCATTGTTATTACTGATTATTTAATATTTTTATCAATTTCTTTTATTTTATGAAATATCTGAAAATTTTAAAACATTTTTAATCTATCATGGAAAAAAAATCATGTTCGTGTATATCATGAGACCTCTTTAAAAAAAAATACACAACAGATAAAAGCTCTGATACATCTATTTCTAGTCCTCGCACAACACTACAAGAAATAATTTTAATTTTCAAGCATAACAATCAAAAATAATCCAAACCCTTCAAAAAATACAATTACCAATATCATGATTTTTGATTTAAAACCCTTCTGATTCAAATTTCAACGGCACAACTACTCTTTTCATCACCGGAATAAAATGATAGTAACTCTTGTGGTGTTGACAAAGTGGGCATCAATACCTATATGTGACCAATTAGCAAAATTATGCAGACAAATCCCATTTTTCTAGGCCCAACCGAACCATCATGTCGCGTAGGGCATGATAAAAGACCCAAGTTACAACCTCACACGCGACCAACCCAAGCAAGCACGGTTAGCGCCGCCTACAAAGAAGCTTGTCGCCACTAGCCTGCTTACCCTAACCTATCCTATGGGCTATAGGATAAAAGTTAGCACTCCCATCAAAGCGCAGGCCTAACACTAGTTGTCCAACCAAGGCCAGCCTATAGGCCCACACAAGCCAACTCACTTGTGGGTTGTGGGTTGTATAGTAGGCGGTTTGTTACAAATATATATATATATGTGTGTGTGTGTGTGTGTGTGATTATTTAAAAAACAAACTTTAAATAAAATTTAACATGAAAATGTTAAATATAATAAATGTGTGAATATAAATGTAAACCAATAAGATAAATATAATCAAGTCTAAAAATATAAATATTTAAAAAAAAATGCAAAAGATTATAAAATAAAATACATGTCAAAGAAACTCTAGTATTATAAATATTAATCTGTGGTTCGTATCATCATAGCATTAAGTCTTGATTTAATCATTTTTGTGTATATCATCATTTACTTACAACACTTTGACTTTATATTAAAAATTCATCTATGCATCATTCTAATCTTTTAGGTATTACAAAACTTTAATAATATTTAATAGTAATATAAACCTTTTATCTAAAATCATATTCACAATTATAAAAAAAAATAGTCTTCAATATTATAATAAATATAGGAAAGGTCAATAAATCATGTATCATTTTTTATATCCTAAGAAATACATATTCGTATGATTTTTATCAACTCAATATATCAAACTTTTTTATATTATTATGAAAAAAAATGAAGCAATAATTAATATCTAAATATCTTGTCAGGTCATTCATATTTAACGAATCTCCATCATTTGCCCCTAGAAAAATAAAAAAAAAACATCATTAATAAATATGATATCAATTTTCATACTGAGAGATTTACTAAAACTATCATATTTATTTTTATAATATTTAAATAAATTATATAATTATTCATAATTCATATCAATTAGTTATTGAGGTTGGTACATATAAGTAGATATTAATTTGATAATATTTTCTATTCCTTTAAAATTAACTCTATGTTTTAATATAGATGACTAAGTAAAAAAAATAAAATAAAATAGGCTAATATTTTAAATATTTTTTTTTATTTCAATAGTCATATCACTAAAATATGAGCATTTTTTATATTAGCTAAAAGTATTATTCATATTACATATACACTCAAGTACAATATATATTGTGAATGTGTATATAAATAAATATATGATAATTGTATCATAAAAATTTCTTATGCATTTTAAAAAGAAAAATAATATTTCCAAGTCGCATTTATTTATTATTATTTCACTAGTTTTATTATTAATATAATGCAATATCACATGGTAATCAACATGTGAATATAAAATCAAATATATAGAATTCAAATAATATTTAACATCCAACTGATTTTTTTACACTAACTTGTATAGGATATAAAAATATTATTGTTTGGTAGATATTCTAATATATTTATTCTTTATTCTAATAATGGAAAAACTATTTCTAAGTCGATTTATATTATTATGTTTATTATGTGAAGCATATATGTGGCATAAAAATTTTAGCTAAAAGATTATCATTAATAATTCTTATGAAAATATTTATTACGACTCTTTTCTTTCAAGTGTTATCAAAATTTATGTTATATAATCTATTTTTTATCTTGTATTCCCTAAAAATCTTCGACTCACACTTTGTATGGCATGATCAACATTAGTTTGGAGAATTTTATAAAATCTTAATATTCTTTTATTTAATTTTTTTAGTTAGAATCAACAAAGTAGATAGCAATACATATAAATGCATTATCACCATAACTAGTCTAAATATCGGTCATCACTGAGATTACTCTACCTTATTTGTTAAATTTGTTAATTAATAATTATTTTTTTCTATTTTATTATTTTGTATTACATTATTTCTATCGGTCATTACAAAGGATCATATGATAGGTGGACTAGAAATATTTCTTAGGCGATAAACTAATATATGACTTTAATAAATTTAAGCAAATAACTCATACTAGTAATGATCCTAAGTATGTATTTTCTTGCAAACTCATTACAATAAATAAAAAAAAACACAACCTCAAATTGATCCAAATTCAATGATCTCACATTATAGTAGAGTTTATTTGCTATGTAATGCACTATATTTTTTGATGTATTATTCAGTATATCTCCTATCTCACATGAATTTTACAAGTATATATCTTTTATAATATATATATATATATTATATCAAATCTTATTTGACTCCCATATAATTTTTATTTTTAATAATATTATAATTAATTCATACTATTGATGTGTTGTTATTAATTTTATAATTTTTAGGTATTTGGACCAAAACTAAACTATGACTAAGAAATAACCTAGCCTAGAATCTTTTAGCTAGATTGTGATTATCTAAATTAATATTTAATCTATTTTCATAATAAGTAACTGTGTACTTGAGTAGAAGAGATAGTTTTTTAAGTATTATATAATTTAGTAAAAAATTATTATGCAATTAAAAAATTATGTATCTTACAAAAATTGATATTTGAATTTGAATATTACCAACCACAAGTTTGCAACTACAATATATATTTCATTTATTGTTAACAAATATAATAGCTAGGCTTGCCAATAATAATTTACACCATAATAATATTTAGTTATTCATGTAAAAATTAAAATTACATATTTTGTGGCGGTTTGAGATTTTTAGAGAATTAAACAAAGAATATATTATAATTTAAGTCAAAAATTAAAAAATATTAATTATTTATTTATATAAATTTTATTAAACTAAAATATCATCTTTGTTATTTTTAGGCAAAATGCCAATAACCATAAATTAATGTCCAAAATAATTTGACCTGCAACTGCAATCCAAAAGGCCAAAAGATCAACTTCTATACAAATATTAAGACATATCTTCTCTGTGATAAAATAATACTTCTCATAGAATAAATCACCTCTATGACGAAAAAATATTTAAATCATTCATCTAAGACTAAGTTTGAAGATACACCTTAAGTTAGAAAATTCTCAACTTGATATCTCATAATCAAAATATAATCAACAAAGACAATTAATAAAATTATTCTAATACCAAAGATTTTTCAAAAAAACAAAGATATGTCACTAACAAAACTAAGTAACACAAACAATATAATTATCTATGAAAACCTCTCTAACCAAGCTCTCGAACACTACTTCAAGTCATACAATATCAGTTATAATTTATAAATTATATATAATTATATTATTCAAAGTATAGAAAGCTACTCCGTGTACACATACTCAAAGTCACTGAGATGAAATACACTTTTAATTGCTAATCCACTTTTGATCACCTAAGAGAGAATATTTCAATTGTCCACAAAATATTTAAGTGAATTTACTTATTATAAATCTCGCCTAAATATGATTTATCTTTTCATATAAACTCATCTTCATAGTGAATACTCAGATACAACCAATAATAAATATTCTTGAATGTCATGATACTAGTTCTCATGACCCTTAGAGTGTGGGGTGGATATGTCATTTCATTATAATATGACATCATCCTAAATGAAATAATACCAAAGTATCATATAATCATCAAGATAAGTTATAAAAAAAATAAAATAATAAATAATGTGAGTATGATAAAACCAATGAAATCATATGTTGAATATACCTTAGTCCCTACTATAGAGCGATCAAAAAGTCAAGATCATAGAGTGATTATAAGATTATCCGACTCTTTGATAAGAGTATCCCTCTCTCCTAATATAGATTCTTAATCTTAAATGATCGAGTATTCTAATTACTGGCACAAAATATGCATGTACTTGTGAACTAAGAAGCATGGACACGGTCACGAACACGGGGATACGACACGGCAAGATACGGGGACACGGCAAATTCTAAAAAACTAGGATACGGATACGAATAGGATATGACATGATAAAAAAAATAAACTTAAAAATAAAAATTATTTTCTTTATAAATATTATGTATTTTATAAATTAAATTAAATTAAATTAAAATATTTTAGATTATAAAATAAATAGATATATTTTTATTTTATAAAATAAAAATATTTTATTTTATTTTATTTTATAAGATAATATTTATAATTAATTTATTTTATAAAATAAAATTATAAATTTATCTTATATTATATAAAAATATATTTTTTTATTTTATAAAATAAAAATATTTTATTTTATTCTAGCCCCCAGCCTGCCCCCAACCCTCAACCCGCGCCCACCCTCTACCTTCCCCCCGTCAATTCGCCCCCTGCCTCAATTCGCCCCCTGCCTCAATTCGCGCCCGTCGCCCCTCCCTTCAATTCGCACCCAACCCCTGCCTACCCCCCCCCCCCTCAATTCGTGCCCGCCCCCTGATTCCCCCCCCCCTCAATTCTTGCCCCCGGCGCCTGTGTCGAGTGGCCAACGTCGCCCATGCAGCGACGTTGGCCACTTGACGTCCAATAGGCCACGTGGCGTATCGGATACGGAATTTGTCAATGATACGCCACGTGGTGTATCGGACACATATCCGATGCGTGTCCGTACCGTGTCGCCGTGTCCACGTGTCCGACACGTGGACACGACAGTCCAGTGGCGTATCCGTGCAACACAGCTTGTGAACTATTGTGTCATCTAGACTTGAAGAAAACCTCTCCTCTGAGAAAATCTTACTTACTTTATATTCAATATGATCTATATTTATTAATAGATATAATAATTTCATGAAAAAAAACATAATATTGAATATTAATATATTTAGATATTATCGAAAAATGACTTTTTACTAACTGGTAATCCAAGCAAAATCACAAGTAAATGAAGAATAATATTGCATTCAGATGCATACTTTTAGTTTCACATTTTTATTGGGCTCATTAAAAATGAGTCCTAGTCAAAAAAAATATATATTTACACTCATTATAAAAATGCTAGTCATTAATGAAAAATATGTATACACTATTTAGATACTAGAATACCTAAAAAGACAAAATTTAAGGCTACTAGCTTAACTTGTCTTAAAGAGTAATAGAAAATAAATCAAGTATAACTAAAAATTCTGAAACACAAACTAAATAGTTTCTTTGCATGATGTATAATCTTAAAGGGTATACACTAAAAAATGACAAAAAAATATCGAATTTTTTTTAAATATATTTCGAAAGACTTTCAGAGTAGGAATGTCTAATTTATGTCAATTAAATATTTCATTTTAATAACATCATTTTATTGATGTGTGTAAAATTATGAAATTTGATATATAATCTTATGATCTAAATAGCAAAAAATGAAAATCTATTTGACATAATATTAGGATAGTTTATAAATCTAAAATTATAACAAATAATCAAAATTACTATATAAATTATGAAGTTGTGACTTGAACGAAAACACAACTTATGTCTTGTGATTGTGATTGAAAAAATATATACTCAATATTACAACCTGAATTATGAAATCACATCCTTAATGAAGTTGCCACTTTTTTTTAGTATTCTAACTTGAATGAAGTCAAGATTGTGTAATTGGTGTTGGGGTCCATATAAATTCATGATTATGTTTTTTGGTGTCACCACTTAACTAAGTCAAAACTATGGTATCACATTCTTGTAACATAATTTCAACCCTATTGTTGGAGGATATGAGAAATTATGAGGAATCATAGTAAGAAGGAATACTTGAATGAGATTTTATTTGTGAATGAGAGGACCATAAAGAAAAGTGATAAACACAAAAGTTAAAAGGAATGAAGAAAAATAAATATTATGAATAAGTTTGAAATAAAGTATTAAAAAGACAATAAAACAAGACATTGCAGAAGAGAATGCCATAATAACTTAATTCAGGTGAGAGCTTGCTTGGCGGACAACCAGTTATCTAGAGATGAGATACATTTTAAGCATGCATATATCGCTCATGTTAATGAGGACACCTAATAAATAGACACTCACACGTCATATCACATGACTCTTCATCGAAACTGATTTAGACAGTATTCTCAGCAAATTTTCAACTTTGTGATGTATAACCAAGCTAAGGATACATAAATAAAATGTCCAAGACACAAAACATCTAAAATGATATTTTATCATTTAAATAGAAAACACATAATTCAACCTATTAAATCTCAAATAAAATCCTCAGTCTTCTAATCCTAGAAATAGATATCAGTAAAAATAAAAATAAAATAAAATTTAAATTGCCTAAAAATATAACTCATAAATAATAAACTAATAAAACAATCAAAAATAAAAATAATATAAAAAAATAACAAAAATATAAATTACATACCTCAATATCTAATTACTTTCGAAAATTTGCCAAGAGGTATAACGAAATTTTCAAAACAAAAAAAAATAAGAAAAATTATATGATTACCAATAACATAAACAATAATTCATATATCGATACTTCATAAGTCTAATTTGAGAGTTAGTGAAATAACCAATAATATTTTAAAAAATATATAAATTGCTATCATAGATGATTATGATACATGAGAGTTCGCAATGAATGAACTCTGTCAAGGCCCCTAGATGATTATGATAGCCAACCTAGCTTTCATAGCATTGTGTAAAAGTTTGCAGTTGCACTTTGAAAATAACAGTCATAGTTATCTTTGAAAATACCACTCCTTATTGCACAGAATTAGGGTTGCAATTAAAATACCCTAATTTCTACTAAAAATTCCATTTCAACCAAAAACAAAATTATATCAAATTAGGAATTTTGCAAACCCTAATTTCTGTCCCAAATCCAAAATTATGGTTTCAGCCCAAAATTCAGGTTTTGACTAAATTACAACAACCCACTAAACAACATAAAAAATAATAATGATGCAACCTGCCCAAAGTTTTTCTGCCACCAAAGAAAAAAAACAAAAAATAGATGGCGTAAATGTTGGAAATAAGAATTGCACAACATAAAATGCTCAAATTTCATCGCTTGCAGTGAAAATGCAAGTGCCACCACTTCCAAAGCTTCAGGAACGCCAAAATACACACTAAAATGCACATGCCGCACTATTGAACCACGAAAAACTTTCAAAACTGTGATTTTCAGGTTCTATTCAATTGTTCCTCCACATATATGCACCTCCACTGTGCAATATTGGATTCTATTTCTACCCAAATCTCCACGTGCACATTTAGGATTCCACCCAAAAGCATCTTCTACAGCCCTATGTTTTTTGTTCCCTACACAGGTGTTGGCTTTGATACCATGTAACAAATCAATCATAATAAAATATAATGGAAAAACACTATGGAAAATAATATATATCTCACGTCCTTATATAAGAAGAAAATAATATTGGGTCAGCTCGCAAATCGAGTGCTCCCATCAAAAAAATGAAAAACAAAAACAAAAATAATTGATAAATATAATTGGGTAGCCCACAGGTCAGGCGCTCCTATTAATAATATATTGAAAAATAAAAAATAATGAAAAAAACTATATGGCAGAGAATAGTACCTTAATATCAAGAAGAACTGAATTAATTTTTTCCTCTATTTTTGAATGCTTGCACGAATATTTCAAAGCAGGATCAACATCATCGCCACAGAGCAAGAGATTAAGACGTAATCCACCAATTTCTAACCAAGCATATCCTATATTCCGATACAAATCTAAAAAAAAAGTACCACAAGAAATTTAAAAACAAAAAGATACACCATTAGCAAGGTGATGCAAGAGGAAAAAAATGTTGAATGTTGATTAACAAACACAAAATTACCAGTTGAGCTTGAGCAGCAAAAATGAATCCCTCTAAGAATAGGCTCAATAAAGACGACAACAGATGATTTCAGTCGTTCGTGGCTTGATGACAAAATGATTTCACAAACAAATTTGATGTCCATTTTCTGTCCGAACAAAAAGAGATAATTGTAATTCTTGATTACATTCAACATTCCAAAAATTTATCGGTAAGCATGCATTGAAATATTCGAAGTATGCGTAAAATAAGTGCCAACTGTTTGCAGTTGTCTTCAAGAAAAATCAATACATGTCGTCACGTTCATATTTTATGTTTTTCTGGTTATGCAACAAAAAGAAAAGTCAAACCTTTCCTTTGAGAACTGAACTAAAGAGATATTGGGCAAGCCATAATGTACTAGCATTAAATTGAGCAGTACCAGAAAATAGAGAAAACTAAACCAAAAGATAATCTTAAAACACAATTGCATAGCAATTATCACAGGTGTAAACACTATACAAAAGATAACATCTACTAGCCATTTATTTTAAGAAAAATAAATCTTCAAGTGCATACCGTAATGTTATTCTTCTGAAGGATGGACATGAGAGCAATAAACTTATCAGCATCAAATGCTTTTTTGTGCGCATAAAGAATCTAGAAGAAATGAAAAAATATCAAGCAAAAATAAAAGGCATCCATTAACTATTAAAATAAAAATTAAAAAAAATAAGAAAAAAATAAGAAAAGAATAAGAAAAAAATAAGAAAAAAAATAAAAAAAAATTAAAAAGAACAAAAAAACTAATAAAATAAAAATCATCACAAAACGAAATAAAAAATTCCATGGGATAGTTGACCTAAAAAAATTAAACATTCCCTCACAATACATCTCAATAACAGGAGAGAATTTGTCAATTTGATGAGATTAGTTCAAATTCAAAAACAAATAATAAATCAAGAAAATAAGATTCTACCAGAAAACCAAATGAAACAGAAAATGCAAGATCTAACCAAACTGAAGGACAACATATGCATGATTCATTCCTGTCAACTTTAGATCATATTTCTTCTGTAAATAATAGGCCTAGCTGGACTGGGCCAGACCCCAAATTTTTTTTCCTGGATAAGCAGCCAGGCAGGACCAAGCTTAGATTTAGATAGACCAGCCAACACACAGCCAGGTCACCCTAAGGAGTCAAGCTGGGCATGGTCAGCTTGGCCAGGACAGATAAAAAAACCAAGAACTTGCAAAATGAATCAGGCCGTGACCTGCCCAGACCACTACTACAACCAAGTTCAGATCTTTCCAAGCCAACATGAAAAACAAAATAAAAACTCCACCAATTATAACACCATCAAATTTTTCATCTAACAAGATTCAGTAGATTTCATCAGTTTTCAGAGAAATCTGAATCCAAATAAAGAAGACCCATTACAGCTAAAAGAAAGAAATCAACCTGTTGGAAAAGACACCGTGCAGCAGAAAACAGAAAACCAGATACATCAGCCCTTGCAGGATCTTCCCAAAAACCAAATGAAGTGGCTCGAAGTTTCATGCTATGACCAAAATAATCTTTGATAGCACATTTATTATTCCTGAATAAGAGATAAAAAGAAGTGAGGAACATGATAATCAAAACAATAGGAAATACAGCCACCACGTGAACCACTACACACATATATTTTAGCTAAAATATATGAGTGTAGATCATATAATTGCATCAAGAAATGTGACCTGGCTGAATGTGATCACCACAACAACAAAAAAAGTTTCGCCCATTTGAAAATAAGAAATTCATATACTTGCGTCACAGATGAACACAAGTAACACCATGCACCACCCATGAGCATAAAACAAAATCATCAAAAAAAAACAAAAAAAAAATGATCTTACAAAATTTGTATGACAGATGACATTTTCACAGGCTGAAGCAGCATATCAGTAAATTCAATATCATACAGACCAGTTCCTTTGAATTTCTGCATCAGATAAAAGTTAGTGCAATTAAGGGAGAGCTAAACTAATCTTTGGCCTTGCTCGACCCATTTAAAGCCAAAAGGTAGTGCAACTGTACCTCAACAAGAATATGAAGATGGTTCCACAAAGTTGTATGCCACCAGAACCACATCTCCAATATGTAACTGATAATTTTTGAATGCCCTAAAATGAATAAAATATAAGGATCAAGAGCTTTTCAGCAGAAATTAAACAAAAATAAGTGTACAAACAATTCCACAAACCAGAATCTACGGACGTCCATGCAGCCAGTGTCCACAATATTTTCTGATGTGGGATAAAATGTTGGGGAGGTCGTGAAGAAAATGTTAGAGAATATTCAAAAGCAGATTCCAGTTGAGATGAAATCCTCCCAAATGCCTGTCATAGATGATGAAAATAAAGCTAAGGATATATATATATATATTATGGAACAGGATCGCCACTTCTATCATGAGGAACATAATGCATGCCATTATATCTCTTATGTGAAAATAATTGGACAGATAGAAGCAGTACATCTACACATTTTTTCCATAAAGGTGCCCAATATTCCCAGTAGGAAATTTAAATCACAGCCCTACACTAAATCACAACTCGCATAGGATTGGAGAGCAGACACATTTTCATTTTGTGTGCTAGGAACCAGCATCAAAACTATAAAAATTAACTTTTCAATCCACAAATTATTAAATATATATCTAGTTATTATTGTTATTATTACATATAAGATTTAATAATTATATTTTAATCTTCAAATAATTAAATACTGTGTTGTGATATGTGAAAAACATGGGGAACATCCACATCTTGCAAAAACAGAATTATTTGTTATTTTCTTTAATTAGGAGACAACAAGATGTTTCTCCATCACGTGCTTATTTTTTATTCATTCAAGACTTGCTCATTCTTTTTGTTAAACATATTTCTTCATCACATGCATAGTACACGTATACTTGATCATTTTGTTTGAAAAAAATATATATGTGCACAGCAGGCAAACAAAGAACACATAGTTGTGCTCATAGGTGCCCAATAAAGGTGCACATGCCCACAACATTGATGCATAGTGGAGCACAAAAGCACAAAATAGGTGTGTGAGGTGGTGCATCTGAGTTGAGCATAGGTGAGTGACTATATGCACGATGATATAAATATTATTTATTTGAATATATAAAAGTAATACAAGTATTTTTTTTACCAAAAACTAATAATATTTTATTGAATAGAAAATTTATTTATTTTACCAAGACTCATTTTTCAATAATCCTAAAAAAGGTATACATCTAAATATTTCACTTTGTTCATTACTCTTCCTCAGTTACATGTATCTCTATTTGAACCTTATTGGTAAACTAGACCACCTATCGACTATAACTAAGCATATTGATAGTCTAATAAAAATATTATAACTACTAATAAATTCAGATCATATTGAATTTGAAAATAGGGAGCTTCCAAAGTATATAAATCTCATTCTAAGTTAAATAACAATAGATCATGAGTTTTTATCAGCACAAACTTATATTGATTTGATAATTAAAAAACTTGATCACTCAGGACGTGAGATTTCAACTAGGCGGGATGAAATGAGCACAGCATGAAAATATGGTGTACAATCCGACAATGCACAATCTAAAACCATAATTATATCATGGTTGTGCCAGCATGTGATATGGCTCGAACCATGTCGAGCAAAGATTTATGGTCTGCATGCTATAAGAGATGCAAAATAGAAGACCCATGCGGGCTAGTTTTGGCACAAGTGGTCAAATCAACCTAGCCTCAACCTAACCCAAACTAGCCTAATCAAGCCTGACCCGATATGATCGAGCACAACCCAAAAAAAAAAGATAGGCCAACAGGTTATGCAGAGCTGCCCATTTTTAAAGTCATATCGACACAACATAGCTCGTGCAAGAAACCATGCAGTATCATGCATAGCATGATGGCCCGGCTATTCCTAGGAAGAAAAGACATACTCAGCATTCTCAAACCAAAGATGAGCCTATCAAGCAATCAGATGACTTTGCAGTCAATTCCTATGATCTTAATATTGTAATTGCTCTCCAAAAAAATAAAATGAGTTATCATTAGCATAAGTTTTATCATACCATCAACATGTTTCTTCTTTAATTTTTTTTATTACTTTTCTTGACAATTAGTATACTTAAATTTTTTTCTAAGATATTATTTTATTTAAGATTATATTAGACCATGATAAAAGAGATTGAAAACATGCAATCTAATTGGACCTGTGAATTTATACCAAGCCTTTCGATAAGATGGATTCTTGGTTAAAAGTGAGTCTTCGCTATCATGACATGTCCATATGAAAAAATATATCATCTCAAAGTGAGATATATAACAATAAAATATACTCAATTTTGATATGGATTATCATGATATTTACTCTCTCATAGCCAAGATTATCTCAATGTGTATTCTTATTTATTTTATCACATCTCACAGTTGAAAAAAATATCAACTAGATATGAAAAATATATTTGTTTATAGTAATCCTAAAAAATATATATAAATAAAACAATCACATGAGTTTCGAGCAATACAGTTTGATAAATATTACAAATTACGAAAAGTAATGTACGATCTGATTTAATCATCGAGAACATAGTTTACGAGATTTTCAAAGAATATAAAGGTGAGAACACGCCTTGTTGCAATTTTATAGGTTATCCAATTTATTTCTCCAATTATTTTCATTACACATCATAGATAGTGTAATGAAACACACTATCTTCTCACACTGCATCTTTAATATGACTATTAGACATCAAGGCATATAGCCTTCAATCTGATAATTCACCAACAAATAAAACATATAAAGGTGAATTGCATCTCCTCAATGATAAGATCCAAGAATACATAACTAATACAGTATACATTTAAATAGAATAATATCCAGTAGGCATCTTCATAAAAATCTTAAAGAAACTTTAACTTTTATTTCTTTCCACTAAATTTTAAGTTATTAACTTGTATGCACCAACTTATCAAAAATATCATGATTTTATTATTATTCAGTTTTTTTTTCTCTTTTTTGTATTTTTGATGTGTGCATTCAACAAGTAGGCTGCCTTAATTATTTATGCTTATTATATAATAACATTTAATATATTTTTTTTATATGAAAATTAGTGTAACATTTTAGAATGTGTTTTATATTAATATTTATCAACCCATTATTTTGCAAGCAAATAAATTATTAAGATTAATTATTATTTCATATATAAGAACATCAATAATAATTCAATTATCACTATTAACATACTTACCATCAAGAAGATTACAAATATTTTTTTACAAAATTTCTTAAAATACTATGAATTCCTTTTCTTTATTCTATGTTATGTATTATAACATGTAGAAATTAGATTTGAAGAGAATATAAAAATTTAGTTTATTTTTATGTTTATATATTTTTTTCTTTTTTTTAACTATTGTCTATCTCAAATCATATATATATATATATATATATAGTAAATATTATATTTTTTATTTTAAGATTTTCAATAATATTTTTATTTGGGTCTCCTTCCTCTCCTAGCTCTCAAATGCCTTCCCAAATTGACCTAGAAAAAAAACCTAGTTATGCCGAACAATAAAATTTAACATAATGTACTGTAACTTGAGAAGTTATCTCCTTGGGAGAATTATCATGCATGCATTAATCATCAAGTAAAAAGTTTTAAATATCAGCAAATCTGATTGAGATAATAAGTCCTATTATTGAGCTCACCCAGCATAACGACTTATAACCTCAACCGAGACATTAGTTTTGCTTGTGACAACTTATAAGCAATTATTTTAACAGCTGGACATAATAAAAATGTTTGTTCATTATGAAATAGCCATCAAGTTCTGTTGTCGCAAACAAAAAAAAAATATTAGTTGATTATGAAAATCTCATATGAACTAAAAAAAAATTCTAAAATTTGGTGAGTAGGTTTTCTTCCACTGCTGAGCATTCATCAAAACAAGTCATATAAATCTAAATGAGCATTCATTTTCAAAAATGTAGTAACCTGAAAATTCTGTTGCAAGATAAAATAGCATTAAAAAATTTAACCTGCTGCAATTCGCTGGCATCAAACAACACAACATGTGCGAGCTTTCGAAGAACATCCATATCAAGGAAAAAACTGATGCTGTCAATTATCGGAAGTGTTTCAAGCCAACTAACAAAGCCAGACTTCATGCACAAATGTTCAGTAGCATATACACAACAAACTGCTGAACTTTCATTAGAAATAAATTGATCATTAGCCTTCATCTTCTCCCCCAATTTATGCTTCTCATGGTCAAATCTTTTTAAAAGCAACTGATATAATGAATTTATTTAGCAATTTCAACAAGTGCCAAATAGAATTGAACAAACTGTAAATTTACATCCAAAAATTCAAAAAAACATAATTTGATTTCATGAAATCTAATAATAATAATAATAATACAAACCTGATCCATCTCCAATTGACTAACTTGAACATTGACTTGATCACAATTACTGGTAATATAGGATGACATACAAATACCTAAAATAAAAGCAGCATCAGAAAAATAAGAAAAACAAATATGAAAGAAAAATGCTATATAAAGTTTTGAGCAATTTCATCACATTTTTTTTATATATTTTTTTCATCCTCTCCCAATCCCAAGGTAGATGCATATAACAAACTTTAACACTAATCAATTATCTCAATAATGATCACAATCAAGCATGTTTAACTTTAGAATTTTTATGAGATCCAATATATTGGAACAATTTCATGATATTTATTTTCAATAATCAGTAATTTTGGTCTTGACCATCGAAGATAAAATGTGAGACTTATTGAATTTCTATTATATTTATTTTACTTATTTTGAATAATTTAGATACATGCCATAAAGTAAAATGACTATGGTATACAAATAAGTGCTCACATGTAGTTTAGCTTTTTTCTCTTTATTCATACACATCCTATTTTTTTTATCATCGATACATAAATATATATTCATCATCCAATATGATATCATAAAAAGATTAGTCAATGTCTATTGTCATTTCCACCATCACCATCACAGTTCACCACCAACACTATTAGCGACAACGCTTGCAGTTGCCTTATTTCTAGACAACATATTTGGAGAGAACTCTGATTATTTGTCAAACAATTTTCTACAAGGCCATTGAATCTCTAATTAGATATTTCTAATTTTACAAATCGTTTCCAGCTATTTAATTTGAGAGTAACCCCCATTGCACCTCTATTAAAGTATTAAGCTCCTGATTTAATTGAGTAGGGTTTGACTAGATCAAATTTATCTAGTTTTCTGAGACGTCCACTATTTTTCTACATTTAATTTATTAAGATAACTGAGATTAAGATATAAGACAGATGATTGTCTATCCTTGGTAGAGGTTAAACTATCATTAATAAACACAAAACGACCATTAATTTGAGTTTGATTTTTGAGTCATATGAACCAAAATTATTTGATAGTAGTTTGCCTGCTATTGTTCACATTTTAAAATAGGCGTAGAGATTAATTAACATCATTATTCTAGTGGTTTTTATTTTGAGATAGATAAGCAACTCAATAAATTACTGTTGAGTTTATGGGTGATAATATTCAAAATGATTCTATAACTATCACATAAGTGCACACCACTATTATCAAAATCATACGATTTACAATTCAATTTACGATTCAGGAGATAAATGATCCGACTATTTAAAAAAATCAAAAATATACATGAATCAAAAACTGAATCACTAAATCGCGAATCGATTTACATAAATCGATTTAATACCAATTCTCAAAAAGACCAAGATCCTTAAAAAATCACAAAAATAAAAACTAAAATCCAAAAAAAAAATATCAACTGTAGAAATTAATTAACGCAGAAAAAAATAACTTTAACCTTTGGTATAATGAATGTAACATGAAAAAATAATAAAATACTAAAAAGTCAAAATTAAAATTTAAATACCAAAAAAAAAAATTCACTCTATGAAATAAGAATTAATTAACATGAAAAAAAATCACAAAAAATTTGATTAACAATTCAATTTTTGATTCTCGATTCACTAATCAAATATTTTGATTCTCGATTTGAATCTCAATTTAATAATTATGGTGCACATCAATAAAAAAATTATAATAGCTAAGTAGCTCAACAAATTATTGTTGATTTGATGAATCATAAGCAGACAAAACATATTATAATTAATGATTATTTCATAGGTGATAATATTTAAAAGATTCTATAACTATCATGTACATGCACACTAAGGAAAAAATTGTAGGCATTCCAACAAAGGTACTAAGATGATTGCATGTGTATTTTCTCTCCTCTAGGTTAGGTATTTATGATATGTACTCACAAGCTTGAGAGTGAGGTCTGAGTTTTAGTTTTGTTTATATTATATTTTTCTATATTTTCTTTCTTCCCCATCCCGTATATGTGAGCTCACATCATGTGAACTGCCCGCACACCTGCCTAGCCCTAACAAGCCATATAGTAGAAAACAAGCAGAATTGAAGAAACACAACAGAGAATGAGGGCGAAATATCACCTTGCACTGCTAGAAAGCGAATATCAGTATTGAAAGAAGCAGCCACATCATGCATAGAATAAATACCTGTCACATCAGACAATAAATAAAACCTAAATAATAATAGACATATAAAAGAAAAAGAAAAGAAAAACAGAAATTGCAAATGTAATCCAAGTACATTTATGATCTTGATCATCTAAAAATATGAATGTTCCATACCTTGCTTTAAAAGATTTGAATGAGTTGGCCAGACTGACTCACATGTCTTCATCAGTTCATGCTGCTTGTGAAATAATTTAGAAGAGGCAGGTAAAACTGGATGGCCACCATGAACCCATAGCAAGGATTGTTCAGATTTCTTAAGGAAAAATCCATCCAGAGCGGAACTTCCAATCTGTGCCAATATACAAAAATAGTTAGCCTCGAAGAAGAAATGCAATCGACGCTAGCAATGGCAGCCTACCCATGAAACAGACTGCCCAATCACAACTAAACTGGCAGGCCGATAAAAGGGACGCAGCCATGCATCCAACAGAGGATAGAATATACCAAGCCAATACTTAAACAACAGAACAGTGAAGGAATAGCCAAGAAAAAAAAAATCAATTCTGAACTGAACATACCGCCAATACATTTTCAACAGCTCTTGGCGAGAAGGGTAGCAACTTAGAGACATGCTTTCTCAAAGAATACCAACAAATGCGAACAATATCAAGCTGCAAGGTCATTAAAGCATCCCAAAACGCCATGTGACATTCAAGAAGGATTGCATACAGTTTAATCAATGAAGGAAAAAATGGCGACTCAACGAGAAAATTAAGCACTTCTTTCTCCAACTCCATCAGAGATTCCAGGACAGGTTTAAAAGCAACATCTTTATTAGAATAAATATGTGCGCCCTGAGCACTCCATTGATGATAAGATAGCCTTAGGGCGCCTACACTGTTCACCGCATTAAAGAGATGGTTGCAAGGTGATTTGCTCATATAAGTTAAAGAAGCAAAATAATCCAGGTTAGGCGAAAGAAGAGGAATTGGGTGCAAATTTGGATCGAGCGGGTGATGTGAAAAGAGCTCACGATGGCAGGCAACAATGCAGCACCAAATTGGATGCTCGAATTCTTGTTCAAGTAAACTTTGAAAAATGCCAAATAAGTGGGTAGAAATTCTTAGCTTAGAGCAAAACCACCTAAACCAGAGAAGATACACCTTGTAGTCCCTTCCAGTTGATTGTTCTATGGTCCAGGTGACTGCAAAAAACACCATCTTCTTAGCCAACTTCAGGTTGAATTCTTTATCCATTCTGAGGGTGGGGTCCAACCAAGATGAAGACTGCATGTCGCAAGCACCCACGTGGCTGAGAGTAGACAAAACTTGTTCCACAGGATCCACGCCTAATTCAAATCTACCGATAAGATACTCCAGATACAAGCAATTTTGCCTCACGCATGCTTCCCGTGAGTGCCACACAAAATCCCTCGTTTCTAAAGGCATAATCCATCCTCCAGGTAAATACAGAGGAAACTCTGTATGGACATCAGATTCTGACAAAGATTCTTGCAGGTACACATTTTTTGCATAATTCAAAGTGTCACAGCCCACAGCTTCTACCAAGGAATAAACATAAATAAACTCCCAGCTCATATTCAAGCTCTGGAGAGACTGGTGCCCATTAATAAGAAGCTGATAAAATAACTGAACCCAGCGAGAAAGCTCGTGATAAGTTATTTGGATGTTATATTTTTTACCCTCCTTGACAGCAAAGACGTGAGCTTTAGCCATTGAATCGATAATTTTGGGAATTGGAATACCAAAAGAAACAAGATAACTTTTCACATCCCGAAGTTCAAACTCTGCACAATGGTTGCCACTCCTTTCTTCAAACAGCCAGTAAGGCTGCATCAAAAAGAGTTCAACACCTCTGTTACGCATTGCTCTGGAAACTTCGCCAAAGCTTGGGTCAACTGTCAGGAACAGCCGAAAATTGTGGTGGGGATGAAGAATCAATGGGCTTCCTTCAACAGAACCACGTTCACTAATCGTAATGGATCCACCTGATTCTGCCAAAGAATTGATCCTATCAAGAACCTGAACCAAAAAAACAAAAGTGATTAACACAGAAACTGAAAAAAAAATTAACAAAACATAAGGCACAAAAAACATGCTGGATAGAATGAATGTGGTGTTACGCATGCAATATTTCAAAGGCTGAAGGATACACACACTAAATAAAGTAACGAGACACTCTTTGTCGATTATTAAATGAATAAATGCAACAGTATATGGGGAAGCGAAAAGGCAATTATTAGAGCAACACTTTTTGCTACTCTCTGCTACCTAACACTTTAAATACACCACAAGAACACAAGCACGGTAGATACTACATTCCCCTTTGATGATTAATTATAATTAATTGCACATGTTGCAAGTTTTCGTTTCTTTTCTTTTTTTTTTTTTGTATTTTTGATAGAAATACCTAATTCAAGAGTTGCCCCCAATCTTTTTGACTCCTTATATATGAATATTTAATATATAATTTTTATTTAATTATTTTTAATTTTTTTTTTGTTTTATTTTCCCAAAAGTTGTGCATGGTGTGTAATATAGAAAAAAAAATAGATACGAGCAGTGGTAGCAGCAGCCAGGCACAATGGTGGAAGCAGGCACTTATGGTGGTGGCAGCAAAGGTGCACATGGCGGTGGTAGCAAGCCTGCACGATGATAGTGCACATCGGCATTGAGGGTGTGCGCGGGGGCATGCAGTGGTGGGGTGCGGCAGCAAGCAGCAGTATTTTTTGAGCAGTAACAATAATTCAACATTGTAGTGGCATGCGGTGGCACATGATGTTGTTTTAGTCAAAAACCTTAACTAAGGCTTTGGCATATTTGTAAGAAAAATAAGATTTATAATTTGCAAAAAATATTTATTGGATAGAAGTGAAACTCAATTCAAAGGGGGATCTTCACGGAGATCATCCACTATGATACTTACAACAAAAGAGTATAAAAATATTTCTAAAACGACAATACTTTTTTTTCTTTTAGATACATTTTCTTTCTAAGATACAAAAACTAAAACTCATATTATTGATAAGCATGTTATATTTCCAGTATCTTTTTCTTGCTTTAAAAAAATTATTATAATAAATAATAAAAATTCAAAAATTATTAGATATGATTGTATCCAACTTAGATTTTTATTGTTTTCTCAGATCTTATTTATTTCTGTTTATTTTGTTAATTTACTTTTTGTGATTTGTCTTTCCACAACATATCTAATTTTATTTTACTTAAATTAACATTTTTTTACAGAATTATGAGACTTTAAGAAAGACTATTTGAGATTTAGCAAAATATATTATATGTTCACTCTTTAACAGTAAAATTTTCTTTTAAATATTTGAATGTGTTGGACCTTTTACTTGTGTATTCTTAATTTGTCACTAACTATTAGCAAAGTTGAGAATACTTTTCATTTATCTAAAAGATATTTTGATACTAGAATTTGAGACATGTTAATTAGAAATACTTATCAAAACTTCTTATATTACATATCAATCTAACTTCAATAGGAACTGATTTAATCTGACACACTCAAATATATAGTAACCTAATACAAATGCTATCAGAAAAAAATTTTGATATCTAATCACATTTGTTAATTACTGCTCAAAACATATATAGATATATCTATTTATAAACAGATCACAAATTTTTTTTAGTTTTTTTTTATTTTTCATAAATTTATAAAAAATAATATAATAAAAATATTAAAAATTTGAGAATCAACAATACATTACTAGGATCATAGTTCAAAAAGTAATATATTAATTATGAAGTTATATATGATACGTCACGCATTGGTACATCATAACATTATGAAATCATTATACAAAAAAATAGATATATGATTGAAATAACTTTGACATTCATATTTAAAAAGAATATTACAAATTATTTTTAGTGAGATTCAAATTTAGCCTCATTTTACGTCATCAATAGGATAATCTCTATTATTACTTTTCAGTATATACCATTTCAGATCCTACATGTTAAAAAAAACTATTTAGTTCATTTTCTAGAGTTTTAAAATATATTTATTTTATGTTTACCTATCATATAGGATAGAACAAGTTGACATCTAGGACTTTAACATGTGTCTTTTTTAAATATTTAAGTATCCATTAAAGATATTAATATTTTTCACCACATATTAGTATGATGTTAGTGAGAACAAATATTTTTTTTACTATGACTCATTTTTAACAAGCATATAAAAAATATGAATCTAAATGTTGCACAAATATTTATTACTCTTCCTCTATCATATATAACTCTGTTTGGATTACCAATTAGTACCAAGAGTCATCTATTGACTACATCTAATCATATTAGTACTCGATATGATATTACTTTCATTAAGTCATCATGTATATTAACAAATTCATATGATTTTGAGTTTTGATAGAGTAAAATCTCTCAAGTATGAATATTTAAATAAGACTCAAATAATGCAATAGTCCAATCATTTTTACCCTTACAACTTTTGTAAATTATATAAATATATATGATATATAATTTTTAGAGTAATATATGTATTCATTTTTTAGTGTTATTTTTAAATATCAACAAACATGAAAAAAAAATAGCAAGTCAATGCCAATTCAAGTCAATGTGTTACTATCAAGGTAACGCGATAAATTCTTTAATTTGAAAACATTCACCATGAAATAAAACTAGATTGGAAATAATTTCTCACCATAAAATTAGCATGATAGATTAATATTAGACATCCTATGGAAATATCCATCTTAAAAATATATCCAACAAAAAAGATCATGTTAATAAAAATAATACTAAAAAAATAATATTGATGAAAAATTCTTTCATTGGGACGGTGGATTGGGCAAGGCACAAATCAAGTGTTCTCATCCAAAATGAAATAAAACAAGGGGGCTAAAAATATATTGTCGCTATCAAGCTGGTATAAAGATTTAGAACATAAAGTTTCAAGAAAATAAAAATATTTTGCGACCTTGTCAAAGCTTTTATAAAAATGTATAATGGTTAATTAGATGTGTCAAATAGATCAGAAAACTTATGCGCAATATGAGGCACAGCAAAATTTAGTTATACCTATCATGACACGACCCAATTTGAAGTCGTGCCTGTACGTGCCACATGCCAACCCCATATCACAACTTAGGCCTTATTGGGCCAAAGTTTCTAGCATGGAAGGCACAACATGGTTCAGCACGGCGGGCCGTGCGTGCCAATTTCTGCTCGGCTAGCTAAAGAGACTATCATGGAACTAACAAAGCTGGCGCGGCCCGACTCAGGCTGGCCTAGAACGAACCATGCTGGCATAACACAACTCAGGCTTGACCCAAGCTAGTCTAGTCAAGCATGATCCAACACAACCCAAGTAAAAGGCATGTCAACATAACCCAAGCCAGTCCACCCATTTTTAGAGTCGTGTCAACGGTGCACCGTAGCCTGGATGAGCCTAAAAGATGAAATGTCCCGGCATAACACAGCCCATTTAACACCTCTAACCAATTGCAATAAAAATATTTGTTATAGGAATAAAGTCAATCATTAACATTCTCAATAAGAATGAATTAGTTCACCATTATATGCTTTATCTACTCGTCAATGCCAACCACCATAAAGATTTGCAGTTTTCATCTCTCATCGCACGTCTCTTGCACCCACTCATGCATGCAACATGATGTTATAGTGCATGCCACACACTAACAAGCCCTAGAATTTGTACAACTATAATTTTTGCTTTTGATAACATGATAGAATTAATGCAATAAAAAAGTATTAATAAAAAACTTCCTCATCAAATAATAACAAGATGTACACATATGTAATAGACACGATGAATTGGGGAAGCCACAAGTTGGATGTTCCCATCCATAATAAAACATGACAAAAAAAAGTTAACTACAACACATCTTGGAAATTATTCTATGAATTACTATCAAGCATTGAATATTTAACATCTCTAAGATAAATCTTATGATCAATGTCTTATTCAGTTAATTAAGTGAAATACAATATGAATATAAATTTATCATAAATGATTAAAATGTGAAAAAAAATATTTACATAAATTAGTGGAAGGAACGTAAAAACTCTCTAATAAGAATACTTTTATTTATTTATTTATTTTTATTTACATTTGTACATTATAACCACCACAATTTAATGAGAATGCCAATTATTGTATTTTTTTTTGTTCATTTGTTTTTCTTTACATTGTATCAGAGAAAGGACTAGGGTAAGCCGTTGCACTATTACTACTACCCGTAAAGAATTTGATGAAATTTTCATTTATATTTCTAGCTAACATATTTTAAAAAAACTTAGTAAAAGTCTTAAACCATATTAAACCAAATCACTATGAATTACTTTTTCAAAAATGAGTGTTTATTACTTATTTCACATGGATGTACAAGAAGAAAATGTAAGTGGTCAAAAAAATCTATTGATAAGTTATCTTCACTTTTACCTACAATAAAATTGGTCGGGAAGACACTATATATTCTTCTACTTCTGCTATCATATATGAGTGACTATCAATGAAGAAAATAGTAATTTTAAAATATTATTTGCAATAACTTTTATTCATTTTTTAGGGATAACTAAAGTCAATGTTATCACACTATAAAAACTAGACTAGAAAAAGATTTACTAAAATTTTCTCTTACAGATTAAACATATGATTCTTGGATATAAAATAATACTTAATTATTATCTCTATTATGATGTTCTATTGTGATGTGGATTTTAGTAATATTTACCACCTTGCAATGCATAATCTCTAAAACTCATTAAGGTTTCAATAATGGCCAAAGCGAACATTTAAAAAAAAATTACGAAATCTACAATCTCATGAGTACATGTTACAAATACACACTTA
This sequence comes from Sapria himalayana, assembly GCA_029783825.1. Taxonomy (NCBI): domain Eukaryota; kingdom Viridiplantae; phylum Streptophyta; class Magnoliopsida; order Malpighiales; family Rafflesiaceae; genus Sapria; species Sapria himalayana. Next base: position 1,763,165 of record JAREIK010003611.1, on the reverse strand, counting down.
AAAGAGAATAAAAAAATACATATAATTCTCTAGACATTTTGATAAAATATTTATAATTTGTTCGCTAATAGGCACTTAGACAACAATTATTGAACTGTCCTAAATTTTCTATCATATAAAATAACAATCAATCTCAATATATTTAATTAACTAGTGAACCATAAGATTTGTAGCAAAATGTCAAGTTTCTTGATTATTATAGTAAAATCTCATTGGCCTCTAGATTGATAGAATCATCTACTTCAAGAAATAATTAATTCACTCAAACTCACAAGTAACTAATTTCGTCATATACTTAACCTTTTGTATTGGATAGAAAAATGATAAATTATTCTTTTCAAAAAGACAAGATTCTTTCTAAAAAATATACAAAATCATATGGTCAATCTCTTCTTTATAATCATTAGTAATTAGCAAGAATCTGAGTATGCAAATACTCAATTATATCCATGATCTTAATATGAAATCACAAATTCAAGAGCCCTTTTCACATATATGAGAATCCTAAGAATTACATTCATACTAACCAAATCACCAATATATAGGTACCCATACAACATCACTAGACCAATACATATACATGTAAAAGATCAAGCTTGAGTGAATGCAATAGCCTGATGTACAATCTCTAATCCCAAAAATATCTTTTATAACTCAAGATACAATATTCACTGTTTCTCTTTAATATGTCCCAACCTTTTACAAAAAAAAAAAAAATAGATCTACACTAATACCCTCTCTCTCGGAGACTAGAGCAACCATGTCAACTTTCACTACCATTGAATGTAGTCACTATAAGAGTCAAACTAATTATCAAAAGTCAAAACTTGTAGCATGTACAATATAAGCATCCTTTCACTAAATATCTATATAGATAATATAATGTAATACTCCCCTAAAAAATAAATTACAAAATACTATTAGAGGTGTCAACCGGGCCGGCCCGGCCCGGCACGAGGCACGAGGCACGGCACGGTTCAGCCGTGCCTAGGCCGGCCCGGCACGGAAAATTTCCATGCCCGGGCCAGTGCCGTGCCTGGGTTAGGCACGAGCCATGCCGTGCCGTGCCTAGCCCGTGCCGTGTCGTGCCTGACCGACATGGTTCGGCACGCGGCACGGCACACCGGCACTGGTCTGTCCCGTGCCGGGTGTCCCGTGAGTTCGACCCCAGGATTCCCCTCCTGCAAAAAAAGACCACGGGTCGGGTCTGATTCGACCCGACCCGCGGTCCCCCGATTCCCGAACCGCTCGGACAGGCAAGCCCGAGCGGGCCAAGCAAGGCACGGCACGGCCCGCCATGCCTACGGGCCATGCCGGGCTCGGCTGTTTTTAAACCGTGCCCGGCCCAGCACTGTAGCACGATCGTGCCCTAAGAAACCGGGCCGGGCCGGCCCGACCCGGCCCGTTTGGCACCTCTAAATACTATGAGCACAATTGCCTATACTTCTTTAACACGGTATGATTTGTCAAGATATATATCACCTTATTAATCTTCTAATACAACAATGTTTAAGTCATAAAATGAGTCAACTCATCATAAATAGTTTATCTATATTCCCACATTAAGTGAAGTTGTTTTATACGTGAAAGTGAAATATCATAAACAAATACATCAATATGATCAAGTCTCAAACCTTCAGACATATGTAATAAGAGTCAAATATTATGGTCATACTCAGAATAATCAATTAATATAAATAAATTATTACTTATACATCAATCACCATCTACTCATCTGATCCAGCCCAATCTAAGTTACCAAACAGATAGCTCACATACTATTTGTCTGAGGAACAAATCAACACTGAACTAGCCCACTAATAATGTATATACCTTTAATTTTTATTAGATTATCTATAATAATCTTAAACTAATTTTGAGCATATTTTATAACAAGAGGCATGCAAAATCTTAGATATAGTATAAACGTGAAGAAAACCACCAAAAAAGAAATCTATAAATTCAGTGGCAAATTGCAATTCAGTTATGTCGAGCTCAAAAAGAGTAAAAAAGCAAAAAAAAAAAAAAATTAATGATGGTTGAGATTGAGTACCGTGGGGTTGCAAAGGTTTGCATTATCCAAAACAACCCATTCCCCATGCTCCACAGCCTTAACGAGTAACCCAGTAACCCATTCAAACTTATTTGAAGAAGTGCTTCTTAGGACATTTTCTTGCAGCTTCAAAATTATGCTCATCACTTCATCCAGTTCCTTCTTCAATGAAGCACAAGGCAACCACTGATTTTCCGCAGCTAACAACTCCTGGACAACCTCAGCAAACAAATTAAGCAGCCTGGAGAAACTCTCACAATTCTCTGAAAAAATACAGGCATGACTTGGCGAAGCAGAAGAATCGATACTCGAAAAAAAAGCAAGCCATTTTGCAACTAAATCTTTTCTTTTCTCTAAAAGATCCATGTTAGAACACCCCAGCAGCAAACTGCAGTATCCATTGACCGCCGGCTCAACCTTAGCCACAGCCGTCCGGTACACGCGGAAAGCATCATGTTGTTCGAAGGATCCGAGCAATTCAGATATGTCAGTTGCAGGCGTAAGGTTTATCTCATTTAATACATTTCCACTCAGCAGAGCTAATAGCCTTATCAAAGAAGTTTTCCCAGAAGATGGAGGGCCGACCAATATGCATAGCCATTGGTATCGTACACAGTTAACAATGGCTTCCAGGTTGTGGCGAATACCAGGAACATTGATTTTCATGTCCAAGAATTTTGCAGGCCGAGAGTTGTTCCTCTCAATTGCAGCATTCCCAACAATTAAGTAACAGGGATTCAGCTGCACCCTTGGGTAAGGATTTAGCAATGGCGCAGCTCCAAAAACCTCTTCGAAGATGCGCATAACTTCTCTCCGATCAGACGGAGAACGCATTCTTTGAATATATATAACATTAAGAAAGCAATCAGATTCCATGCTCTTCGAATCTGCCAGCACTTAGAATTCAGTACACCCACAACGAAAACAGTGCATGGTGAAAAGCACAATTTAAATAGAGGGAAGAACCATGCCTCGAATCATCTCACAGGAACGTATGACATCACGCAGATTGAATTCCCAGGGGGCACCATCTTGACCAAATTTGCAGCATAGCATAGTGTCTTCGTGCATCCTTTTATTGAAGAGAATTAGCTTTGAAAGAAAAGATTTTGGGATGGTTGGATAAAGTGAAGAACAAATTAAAAGGTAATCATCTTCGCCTAGCTCGTCTATGTACACCTGAGAACAGTAAAAATACAACAAAACCCATTGATATATAAGCTAGCTCCAGTAAGTTGATGGGCAAGGTGCGTCATTTACACCAGATGCGATGGCAATGTAAAAGCAACCTTTGTGAAACGGTTCAAGAATGACCTTGGAAGGCCTTTTCGACCGCCACCTTGAGAAAACGGATTTTGACAGCCAAAGATTTTAAAAGATGGTGGGCATTTATATGACCGTCCAAGCTCTGGAATGAACACCTCAGCACGATGATCCAGAATTGCATTCAGACCCTGCAAAATTAAACACGGTATGTATTCATCAAAGAAGAAAGAAACAAAAATGAGCAGGAAACAAACAAAATTCAAGGGTGAGTAGTAGTTGCCTCTAAGACGGACTGTGGAGCCAGATTAAGTTCATCCAGTAAAACCCAACAGCCACTCTTCAGAGCCTAGAAAGATCACGATATTCATTATTGATAAAAAATATATGTGGAGAGAAAAAAAAGTTCATTCAGCTAAGGCACCAATAGACAATTCATGGATTAATTTTTTTAGTAGTATCTATTTGTTTTTATTTAACTTGATAACAACTACTTTTAGGTTTTTTAGGTATTGATGCCTAATAATTATCATTAACAATCATCAGCAAATATCGATGATGGGCACTTTTTTTATCAACACATCTCAAAGAATTTCTTCAAATTATATTTGAGAACATTTAGTTCATATTTTTGGATTGCATATACGCCAATATTGAAATTCAAAAAACCAAATATGTGTTTGTATATTTTCTAAATTACTTTGTTCTCCTGGAGATTGTTCAAAGTGCCAATAAGATGTCCCCCCCAGCGTGTTCTTGATGAGTCAATTAAGAACTTAAGATCAAATAGAATTAAATCAACTTTTTGAGAGAAAGTTTAAAATCAAAATCTAATTTGTAGTACCTTGGAACTTGGTTCGAAATAAAATTTATATTTCATTTTTTACTTTAATTAAAATGTAACAGTTAAAGTTTATATTTATATAATTTTAGTCGTATAGTTATATTTATGCTTCCTTACTGTTATGTCTGAAGTGTGTTAAACATATAATAGTTTTTTTTGCTTAAATTATTTTATATTTTTATTTTTAATTTTATGTTTCTATGATAATTGATCATTGCTTATCGGTGTGTGGTAAGGGTGGAGGTGGATGGTGGATGGTGTCTTTGGTGGCGCTGCCCACAAAACCAATATGATCCAGTACGACCCAAGACGGCCAGGCATTGTAGGCATGAGTATGCCCAAATCATGTCATGCCAAGACATGCAAGTTGGAAGTCATGCCAGGGCAGGCAGACTGGGAGTTATGTCGGGCCGAACACTGCATAACTCCCATGTCGGGCACTACACGATGGCTCGACTGGGCGACCCAAAAATGGATCATGTCAGCACGACACGACCCATTTGATACCTCAAAATATTAGGTAAAGTTATCTCTATGATATATGACAACTAGACTAATCACGATGATGGCGATCTCAACAGGCACTCATTTCATGTCATGTCTGACACGGCACAGTAGCCTGACTGAGTCACCAGTATACATCAGCATAGCTCATTTGACACATCTATCACAAGTTCAACTAATGCATGATAACTAATTTTTGAGCCCCCATAAGATGGTCTAATTCCTTGTATATCATAACTAGTATATTTTAACATTTTTTTGTAGTTTATCTATTACCAGTCAAATTCAAAATAGCAACATTACACTATCAAAAGATCCATGCCACTAAAATAAAATAATGAAAATCATATCACTATCTGACCAATCTCTCCTATTCAAGTCTAATCATCCAAGCGATTGGTATCGCTATACCACAAAAGTCACAATTTCGACGTGTCACACTTTTGAATGAAAAATCAGATTTTTAGCGCATGTACCAAAATAACAAACTTAATATGTCAATCATTTAGTTAACTTTGTGTTTTAGCACATGTAATTTGGCATAAGAAACTCTGACCTGCAGCAAGATTCCATCGGACCAAGCAAACTTCATTCCTTCATCACACTCAATGGGCATGTCGGATCCAAGCAAATCCATTAAGTCAGTCTACAATGAATCGAAATACTATCGATACAGTGCAGATAAAGAAAAAGTATGGATAAAATATGTGTATAGAATGCAGAGAAGCATTATGGTATAAAACACACCAACCTGTTCAGACAAGTTTATGCGGACTACTTTGTGACCAGAGCACTTCCCCAAGGCCATTATCAAACTTGTTTTACCAACACCAGGACTCCCTTCCAACAATACTGCAAGACAGTTTGAAGTTGGGGTCAATAAAGTATTCTATAGAGCTGGATTGGAATTGGAACTGCCAACACAAGCCTGCCCAACTGGTAGGAATGATCGCAAGACATAATGTCTTGAGTTCGAATCCCAAATTCAACAGCAGCACACTAGAATATACATACTCGGTTTGAGAAGTTGCATAGCTCGCAAAACTCTAAAAGCATTTCTTCGTGTTGTTGGCGCCAAAAATTCAAAGCCATCATTTTCTTGGTTTTCACTACCTGTAAGGGCTCCCGCGTCCAAGTTAACATAGACAAGTGGTAAGCAGAGAGAATAATTATCGAGCATTTTAACCAGTATGGAATTAAAATAAATGGAACTGCTGGAGTAGGCTTCCAGCGAATCAAAAAGAGTTAATAATTAAAATCTAATTGTGAAATGAAAATGTGTGCGACTCCAGCAGACCAAAAGAAAATGATTACTATAAGAAGGCATCACTACATTTTTTTTTATATAATAAGAGAGCTCTCATTACGCAAACAAGAAAGCAGTAAATATCAGAAAGAAACAACTCATTATCATCGATTACTTCCATGACATTTTTATGAGAAACCCCATTCTTGAACCAACCCAGAGAGGTCATTTAAGAGAGGGAGAGCTCCACCATTTCCTGTATCAAATTGATTGAGAGATACAATTTAGTGTTTCAAATCATTGATGATGACTATTTCGTAACATATGTAGAGAGATCAACGATCACAGATTAAACATTATCTTTCTGGTCAGTCTAATGCAATTAATGGCTGCCTTGTTTTTTGTTAAAATTTTTTTTACCCTCCCCTCAATCTCCCTTTACCAACCCAGGGTCGATGCATATGACAAACTTCCACACTAGTCAATCATCTCAGTAGTGATCGCGACCAATCACAAATAATTTTGGAGTTTTTATGAAATCTAGTGCATTAGTGATGGTTTAAACGCATCTAAATAATGGTTACTTTGTTGTTTTCCAAATAAAACACATTCTTGTAGCTACACCTAACACAGAAATTGAGTTATGGCCCAGTATAATTACCAGTTTCTATATAGAATGGATTGATGCCAAAGACATCATCCTGTTGCATATCATCCCTGCATGAAATATCTGCCCTTGTCCCAGTATCTCCCCAACCATAATTTCCCATATCTGAGAGCCTACTCCTTTCCATACCTTCAAGCTGTAAAACAGAAAAAAAAAAAAAACAAAAGCAAAAACAATATGAAAAAAAAAACATAATTATCTCTGTAAAACTGGCATACAGTTAATTAATAAAAACAATGAATTATCTTTTATCGGAGAAGCAACATAACGACAAAGGCGCATGCAAATATGAGGTTGTGTATCATTTAAAAGCATATTTTTCTCACAAAATCCAAGGAAGACAAATAAACTATCACAATTATATGAATGAAAGATAAGAACAAATTAAATTTGAGTGGGCATTGTGAAAAGAACATACAGGATAGACAATTTTAAATCGATATGACTAACTATTATCAAAATTGTATGATTCACGATTCAGGAGTTATACAATCCGACTCTTAAAAAGAATCAAAAATAGGTATGAATCAAAGACTAAATCGTTGAATCTCGAATTGATTCACATGAATTGATTTAATACCAATTCTCAAGAGACCAAGATCCTCAAAAAATCACAAAAAAAAAATTATCAACTGTAAGAATTAATTAACGTAAAAAAAAATAAATCCAACCTTTGATATTATGAATTTAACGTGAAAATATAACAAAATACAAAAAAAAAATCATAAAAATAAAAACTAAAATACTAAAAAAAAATTATCAAATGTAAGAAATAAGAATTAATTAACTTAAAAAAATCACAAAAAATTCGATTCGATTTGATTTTCGATTCACAATTCACTAATCAAGCATTCCGATGTTCAATTCGAATCTCAATTTAACAACTATGATATGAGCTATCACAATTACATTAAAAGAAATTGTATTTTCACCAAGGCAAAGATTAATTGAAATAAGGGAAAAAGATTATATTTTCACCAATCACAAAAAATCACAATGCACGAGGCACGGCACGGTTCGGCCGTGCCTAGGCCGGCCCGGCATGATAAAAAACCGTGCCCGGGTTAGGCACGAGCCGTGCCGTGCCGTGCCTGACCCGGCACGTCTCGGCCCGTGGCACGGCACACCGGCACGGGTTCTTCCCGTGCCGGTTTCACGCTGCCACGCGGTGCCCGGCCCCTACCGAAAAAAAGACCACGGGTCCGGTTTGATAGGACCCGACCCTCGGTCCCAATCCCAACGGGAAAAAAATAAAAAAATACAATTAATATTAATTTTCAGCCGTTGGATTCGCCTCCAACGGCTAGGGGGCAAAATCTAGAGGTGTCAACCGTGCCGGGCCGGCCCGTGCTGGCACGAGGCACGTCACGGTTCGGTCGTGCCTGGGCCAGCCCGGCACGTTTTTAAACCGTGCCTGGGCCCGTGCCGTGCCCGGTACGAGCCATGCCGTGCCGTGTCGGGGCAAAGCACGGCGGCACGGGATCTTCCCGTGCCGGTTAGGTTTCATGCAGGCGCGTGGGCGTGACCCGCCCCCCCCCCCCCCCCCCCCGAAAAAAACCCACGGGTCGGGTCTGATTGGACCCGACCCGCGGTCCCGATTCCCGACGCAATCACAACGGGAAAAAAAAAATTTTCAAATGATATTGATTTTCAGCCGTTGGATTCGCCTCCAACGGCTAGGGGGCAGAATCCAACGGTCCTCGTGATTCTGCCCCCTAAATATATATTAAAAATTCAAAAAAATATATAAAAAATATCTTTTTTTATAAAAAATTAATATCTTTAATCTATAAATTCTACCCCTCTCCCTATAACATTTATATTTTTCAAAAACATATATCCTCTCAAAATTTTTTCTCACATAAACCTTGCATCTCTCTCGGGCCTCGGGATTTTGCTTTCGGCTAGGATTTTCGTGAAACTCGACTTGAGTTATGAACATCAGAGCTTGCTGTGGTGCACCTTGCACGTGACTGACCTCATTGCTTTTACCGGATATTTTATTTTACGTTTTTTTCACTCTCTCTCTAAAGTTTCTCTCTCTAGAAAAAATTAGGAAAAAATAATAAACATAAAAAATGACAAATACACCTGACACGTATTTAAATTTAGAAAATGAAAATATTTGTGTTACACAGAGGTCTGAGGCTGCTGAAACTTTGGTTTCTCCAGTCGTCTCAACCCAAAATTCTAAAAAACAAAAAACTAGGACTTCTGTAGTTTGAACACATTTTAAAATCATAACACAAAAAAATATTAGGAATGAGGAACAAGAAATGGCACAGTGCAAATATTTTATGGGACTATTAACATGCAAGAGTGCATTTGGGACTGGGCACCTTAAGAGGCATGCCGAATTATGCACCAAAAAACATGGACCCTTAGATCCTAGGCAAACCCAACTTGGCACTACATTTTTTGAGACTGGATCGAGTTCAGTCTCAAAGTTTACTCCCTTCGTATACTCCAGCGAGTTGGGTAGGGACGGCATGGCCAGGCACATCACATTGATGGGTCTTCCGATCAGATTTTCGGAAGATCCGAGGGTAGTGCGCATCATGCAGACTTATTTTCAGTCTTCCTATCGTAGGATTCCTAGGTCCACATCTAGGAGTGACATACTAAAGATATATAAGTTAGAAAAATAAAAAATTATTAAGGAATTTATGGCATATAGTGGAGTGGTGTCCGTGACGTCCGATATATGGACATGTCACTATGATTCTTCTTATGCATGTCTCACGAGTCACTATGTAGATTTTAACTGGATAATCAATAAAAAAATTTTAGGATTCACTGGGATTCTTCATCCTCATGATGGCCCGGCCATTTTTGAGTGTATGATGAAAATATTTAGGGAATATAAAATTCAAAATAAAATTTTTAGTGTCACTTTCGATAATACTTCTAATAATGGAGTAGCGATCAATATGTTTGCTAGGAATATTAGTGACGTATCATTAGGAGAGATCTTTCATGTCAAATGCATGTGTCACGTGATTAACCTGATTGTTCAAGCGGGTATGAAGGTGTGTTCTCCCGCGTTAGATAATATACACAATGCACTAAAATATATTCTCACTCCTCGCAGACAACAAGAGTTTGGTACTCTCTGTTTGTCTGCGAATCTTAAGAAGAAGAAATTTCAATCGGATGTAAGACATCGTTGGAATTACACGTACCTGATGTTAGAATCATGTGTTGGATACGAACACGTGATATCCGACTATGTCAATAGTAAGAGTGACGAACTTATTATTGACGACACTGACTGGGCTTCGGGAATTTCATTTATGAAATTCCTGAAGATATTTTATGACACGACGAACATGTGTTCGTCGGTTTATACGCTCACCACTTGCATTGCACTCCGGTGCAAATGCAATATTAGTAACATATTTAGGAAGTATCGAGCTGACCCGACACTTAGTCATATGGTTGCAGAGATGGAGACCAAGTACTTGAAGTACTGGTCTACCGTTTCATCTCTTTATTGTCTCGCTGCATGCATGGACCCTAGGGTTAAGGTGAAAGGGATAGAAAATACTCTGACTTTCATTTCCTCGTGCATGAACCTGGAAGAGCTACCTGAAGGGTTCATTCATGAGAAGTTGACTGACTTATTCACATACTACGATACTAGGTATGGTGGTGGTGGTGGTGAGACTGTGATTACGGACATTGATACCTTGTTCGGAGATGAGGATTATTCCATTCAGCTAGTGAGGGAGAAACGTATGGGTGGACCATCACATAGGAGCGAGCTATCTCGGTACTTAGATACAGATTACTACTCAATCCTATCACATTCTGATACTAAGAATCTTGATTTATTATAATGGTGAAAATCATATGAGTCCATCTATCCCGTGTTATCTAGGATGGCACGGGATGTACTGACTCCTTCGGTGTCGAGCGTAGCATCAGAGTCTGCTTTTTCTGTTGCAGTGAACGTGATTTCGCATAGGAGATCGAGATTATGTCCAGATATGGTTGAGGCCTTGGCTTGTTTGAAGGATTAGGAGGAATCGAGGTTTAGTATCCATGATCGTGCTGGAGCTGGGACTGGGACAGGCACTGCAATCGCATCCACATCCACTACGATGGCGGAGGAGTTGATTGCCAATGATGATAAATCCATATGATACTGATCTTGATGTTGCGGCTGATGATTCTCATGATATGCCGATTGACGATTGATGATGATCTACTATTTTTTGTTTTCGATATTTTTTTATTGATTGTATTTGTAAGCTTTGTTTGTACGTTGTGTTGAAACTGATATTTGTTTTGTTCAGACCTTCAGTTTCAAATGGATGATTGGTAATTTTTTATTTGTGTTGTTTATGTTTTTTTTTATTTTTATTTTTACTAACATAATGTATTGATTTATTTTTTTTATGATTTAAATTTTCTTTTAAAAATTAATAACTTTAATATATAATTAATAATTATAATAAAAGTTAAACTAATTTGATTTTGATAAAAAAAAAATTTTTTAACTTTGTTTTTTTAATTAATTTTTAATTTTAACATTTTTAAAAATATTAATATTTAATACTGTACAATTACAGAAATACAATATCTAAAATTTTAAATAAAAAAAAAATTTCTGCCTCTCGTGCCGGGCACGGCACTGCATGGCCTGCCGTGCCTCCGGGCCGTGCCGGGCTCGGCTTTTTTAAACCGTGCCGTGCCCGGCCCGGCACGGAAGCACGATCGTGCCCTAAAAAAACGGGCCGGCCCGGCCCGGCTCAGCCCGTTTGACACCTTTAGGTTCTATAAGCAATACAACCCACCATGCCCTGAAGTTTGTTAGCATCAAAATAATCACAGAATGACGTTAGTTCTTAATCTGAAACTTAAAAAAAAAGCTACCTTTAGTTGTTCTAGAATGAATGACAAGCATTTCTCCCTCAATAAAACAGCCTCACATCTTGAAAGGCCAGTTCCTGAAACACAACAAGCAGGTAAAAAAATTAATAATCAACCATAACAGTATCTATCTTTTTTGGATAAAAACAAAAAAAACTCCATCAGATTTAGTAGCATCTGTTGCCAATCTAAGAAACAATCAAATATTTGAGAATGTTACTTATAGTGGAGATGTCTTGGATTCCTTTAAAACAGCAAAATAACCAACTTATACTCCACCCACTATTTTAACTCAATTTTGTTTCCCTTGAATGCAGCTCCTTTCAATGATTCTTTTGAAAAAATATTCCAACTAGAGCATGAAAATGGTATATGGATGATTATAGAATAGAGATATCAATTCATAGAAAGGAAAAATGAGCCACCGAGGAAAAATGACTGATATAGATGATTAAAAAAGCTTTTATTTATTTCAATAAACTGGATCATTTATCTCATCATCATCATGTGGAAGAAATTTAGACTACTTCAATGATGACTGCTCTAATGTGGAGAAAACCAGAGTGGATAGATGAATTTCATGAAGCCGGAGATGAAATAAATTAAAATATATTTATCCAATTAAATTGTGCAGCAAAATCACGAACAAAAAAACATTCAAAACCAAATAATTTCCAAAGGTGGTATTTCTCTAATCTACATTTTTAAATAGAAAAAAAAAATACTATCATAACAATTTTAAGTGTAAATGTCATTTGCAATTTTCAAATGATAATATCACCAAATAAACCATAAATTTTACCAACTCATTAGAATTAAGCTAGACTCATAAAATATTGAGTTATTACATTAATTATACACATCATCATCATTTATCTAAACACATTTAAATTATATATTAATAGTGTAGCTAACATATTGAGTATTCTCGTTCATAAAATATACAAGAGAACAAAACAAAACAAAATACCTAAAATATCATATATATATATATATATATATATATATATATATATAATATAATACTTTCTCTCAAGTTAGTACTCAAATATCCAATATGTCAATCTTTGAAACAAGAAAAATAAGATAAGACTTCTTCAAGACATTTTTAAAAAATTTACTATTTCATGTGTTATATATAATTTATTTTTTGTATAACCAAAAATATTTTTATTTTAAAATTTTCATGTAAGTACAGGAAAAAAAATATTAAGAAGCTGGAAATGTCAATAGCACAATAATGAGGGTCTCGCGGTCCGGTCAACAATCCAAACAAATTTTGGAGCAGAGTTTGACCTGTCCAAGTGATCCGACCCGCTCTGGTTAATTAAACAGAGAAATTATTATATATAAATTTTCATTTTATTTCTTTTTTTTTGCTGATGTAATTTTGCGTGTGAAATTATTCATCTCCGTTTTCTTCTATCTGTGTAATTTTTCTTTGCGACCGTTTCTGCTCATAATCTATAAGACTTATTTTGGTTATAATCTATAAATGCGTAAGCATTTTTCTGATGGATGTAACTAGTCGTACTGAACGACAAGTGAACCACGTCATTTTCTGTCTTATTATTGTGATTGTAATTTTTGTCGTGGTTTGTTAAAATTAATTATAGATATATATATATATAATATTTATTATTTATTGTTCTCTTCTTTTGAATCTCTAAAATCACAATCATTAGAATCAGAATTGCCTAATATTATATATTATATAAACATAAGTTGCAATAATAATCTTATCATATCTTCTCTTATAAAAAAAATATATTTTAATGTATTTCATCAGTTCATAAAATACCAAATATGAGTTTATATGTCTTAGTGTTTTGTTATTACAATAAAGAATAATAAAAACAAAAAAATATATTAAATCTCCTCAAGAAGATGTCTGAACCAAAATAGATTACAATTTATCATTATCATTATCTTAAACTATGCTCTTACACCTCAATCTCAAAATGATTGTATATATTTTATTTTTAGGAGACAAATTTGCCTTGAAGAAAAATAGAAAAATTCATAATATATCGCTTCTTTGTGCAATCTAGTGACCAAGTCAAATCTGAGCATATGTATACTATAGGTGTTTGTGATTGGTTATAAAAATTTCAAAACTCAAAGATTATTTCACATACCTCAATATATAAAGAGATACTTTTAGATTTAACTTATCGTGAATAATTTAAAAAATAACTAATTATACTAACTATATAAATTATATTTGATCTAATAATATTCAAATAATTAATCTTTCAAAAGATTTTTGTATATGTAGTAAAGTCAACTACAAAAAATGCATCATAAAAGAAATCATCTTTTAACTCAATCAAAGTATCATATAGAGCAAGTATATAGAATATCAACTTTTGAAAGAATATCAATTATATACATCAAAATTATATAATGATACATCTCCTAGTATATGTCATATCTACCCAAAGGAAGTAACTAAACCTCAATAATTTTTTTGCTAAAACTACAATTGAAATACTCCTTAAGTTGAGTGATTCTCAACTTATTATCTTATATCATAGAAATATCTTTCATGTACAATTTACATAAAAGATATGGTAATTCTCATGTAACACATGCTTAAACCAAAAGATATGTACTGTAATTATCTTTTGAGGGTGCAGATTTTTAAAAACCCCAAATTAATGTTCCAAATTTGGAAAGAATCCAAATTAGGATTTTTATTTATTTGGAGATAATTTTTAGACAGATTATTATTTGCACTAATGTAGGGTATAAATCCTAATTTTATTTGTAACGATATATTTACATTTTAACTATTGATGTCAATTTGAGGGCTTTGAATTGATGCCAATTTGACAATAAAAAAGAATCTTCCCAAAATACATATATCATAGAAAGAATGAACATATTAGAGAGATATTGACACTTGACAATTATTTTTAAAGAAAAGACCAAGATAACTAAAAAATATTATGAGAAAAAGATTAACTATTAAATTCGACTAGAAGTTTTCACAAATCACACATTTTGTAACACTTACTAGAGATGATATTATTATGGTGATAATGAATTTACAATAAAATATATCATATAAATATTTGTTGTATATATTTCGTATACTTAATTGAGAAGTGCAAAATATAAATAATCTAATTATTTAGGTTCTCTTAAAAAAATACATTACCCCAAAAAAAAAATTAATAAGAAAATGAAAATTCTCAATTATATGTCAAAAGACAAAAACTTTATGTTAATAATTTTATGTTGATAATTCTCAATTACATAAAATGCAAGAGAAGGGATAACAACAAAATAATTAAGAATTATTAATATATCTTGATTCATGACTTGTTCAGTGAAAATTTTAACAAACTTATGAGACTAAGCTGATAGAAAGCAAGGGAGCACCACTAGACTAGGCAGTCCAAAGCTTCACCTCTATGTATAGCCATCTTTTATCACATTTTGAATACAAAGGAATTCTAATTATAAAAAAAAAGAAATAAAAAAATTGTGCAATCAAAGTTTGACCAACAAAAAAAGCAGCACAACATTACTAAGAAAAAAAAATGATCACCTAGAATATAGCTTTTGATGAGTATGATATCAGGGTGAAACAAGTGTAATAAGATCTAACGAGGGCAATGAATTATGTTTATAAATGAAACTAAATCATATATATATATATATATATATAAGGCAAATCACAACTGATATATTCCCTCTCATGAAGAACATTTGAGATGGAAAAACATAATAAAAATTAAATAAAATCAGGGATCACCTAAATTTAGTCCATCCAGTAGAACAAGGAATATCCCATGAACGAAAGCACTAACAGCCCCCAAACATTTTTTAGTCAAATTGATGAACTCGATCCAGGAAAGAAGATCTCTAACAGTAAGGGTTCTTCCTGCTTGCAACTCATTAAACCACTGGAAAAACATAAAAACAAAACAAATTGAAGGATTATTCCATGCCAGAGAGATACCAGGAGATGCATCAGTAGATACCTTCCAAAAACTCATCAATGAATCCACAATTAGCGACTCTTCACCCATTAGTCTGCATAAAAAAAATAAAAACAAACAGCGACAATATGCAACATAAGTTTGCCATGTGTATATTACATTTGAGCAACTTTTTTTCAGCAGATTTACCTTCTTGTGGCTATATCTCTAAGTTCACTTGTGTCAGTAATGGGGGGAACCCAAATTTCAGTGAACCTGTTGCAAAGAGCAGGAGACAATTCCTTCTTGCCAAAATCTCCACCAGGATTCATCGTTGCCAGCACAAAGAAATTTTTATGAGCTGTAATTTTTTCCATATCTGGCCCCCCTTTCTCAGCTAATGACTACAAAAGGAAAAATCTTACAGACATCACAGGCTAGATCATGCATCGGTTTAACAAATAAAGATGTTGAATTTAAAATCAAATTTCATAGTGATTCAATTTCGACGAGCAAATCATATATTAATAATACATATTGCTAGACTGACTCATTACAAATATATACTAAAATTAACAAAAATTACTACTTAATGGTGAGACCTCATAGACATGTATTTATTCTATTCCCATGAGCATAAAGGCTAATTTACTCAGCCCTGATTAGTCAGATATTACCCATAATAGTAACATATGCCAGCAACCAACAACCACTTCTCAATTACTCATTTTTGATTTCGCCGCCAACTAAACTCATCTTTCAAAGCATTGCAAAGCTCTGTTTGCCAATTATAAGGATCGCCCGTCTATAATCATCGGCATATTGTCTAAGAAAAAGAAAGAAATTTTATTATTCTTTATCTACCACTACTGCAGCCTTGGGTGGTGGTACAACTAGTTTTACTGTTGCTGTCTATCACAAATTGATCCCTCCTTGGTTGTCAGCATAGCTAATGATGAGTCGATTAATGGTGTGCCTGGGAACCAGTAACAGGTGGGCAATGGCACCTTGCAGAATGCTAGGAGAAATGCATTCATTAAGGTGCACCTTAAAGGCACTTGGATACAGGCAAGTTTTGCCCCTTAGTATCAATATTTAAGTATTGACACAGACCCAGGACGAGGCACGCACTATGATGCATGGATGAGCCTTGAACCTTTTAAAAATATGATTACTAGAATACTACAGCTTGTCCAATCCATGTTTTTGAGACCGTTAAGGCAGACCAATATAGTGTACTAGCAAAGACTCTTATTTGCGAAAGGGTTAATCATTCAGTCGACACACATAATTATGATGATCTTCTAAAAATTTCATATGATTTGCATGAGGTTCAATCTTCTAGTAAATCTCAACTAATCACTGTAAGGACCACCAGACAATGAGAAACATCACTTCCAGGCCATGGCACATTGTCCAATTATTGATTTTCATATTTTTAGGTAGAGAAAGAACTCCGGGTGAAAGGAGCTCCCCAACAGGATTTCGCAAGCTTAATAAAAATGAACATGAAATGTCTGCTGCAGGAAAGAATACCAGTGTTTTTTCTGACTCCAAAACACTATTGAGCCGTTCAAGAACACTATCATCAGCCAATGATATTTCATCCACAAGAAAAAGGTCCCCAGACTTCATCGCCTGGACTAATGGACCATCCTGCCAAATAAAAATCGTTTGCCACTTTTGATGGAGCTTAGTCAGCTCCAGCTTCATCTGTTCAAGGGAAGCAACATCACAACCAGTGACCATATGACATGGCACCTGACATTTTCTGTAGTAATCAATAACAGCAGCAACTTGATTGATAGATGAAGAAGCCTGACTAATATCAGAAGAAATTTCCTGCATGCAAGGAATGTACACTTTTGATTAACAATAATATATCATTGAATGAAACAGGCATTGATGGTGCCAAAAAACAAACCAAGTGATCCGGATAATGGACATAAGCATTTGAAAGGATCAATTTCTCAACAATATATCTGAATTCAGCTGACAGTTTTGATCTCTCTCGGACTGGGTAGAAACCCTGCTACAAATACAATAATTACATTCTAGAAATACATGGATCATGAAGAAAAGGGTAAGAGCAGTTATATCACCTGGCATGATACCAATGCATGCAAGGTTCAAATGACAATGAATCATAAGACTCTGATATTTATTCACTGGTAGTATGTATCTTGAGTAAAAATCAACAGTGAACATGTAAATAGTATAAAAATAATTATTAAATAACTTTCAAAAAATTACAGTTACTATGATTAACAAAGGAAAACTACCTGGTTATTTGTTCTAATAGTAAAATCAATATTATTGAAAAAATAATAAAAGAATGATACTTTGAAAATACAAAATTATTAAAATAAAAAAAAATGAAGAAGTCGAAAGTAATTTTTCTTTTTAGTTTATTACGGTATAAAAACGAAATTTGTGTGACATAACTCATTCCGAAAGAAATATTAGTAGAAGCTCACATGCCTCATCATCCATCCACAATATTAAATGACCGACAAAGTCATGTTGATCATTACTATGGAATCAAAGACTCCAAATAGGGTTGAGTCAAAAAAATTAAAAAAAATACCTATAAAATAATGAGAGCACAATAAAGAAAGCTTAATGTTTCTTCCCCTACTATACCTCCATGGTGTATGCTATTGAAATATTGCAAATATATAAACATCTAGATAAGTGATAACAGTTGACAATTAGTCATTACTTCATCATCTTCCTCAACACCAAGTAATCTAGATTTTCTTTATCAAATACCAAACAGGCAAACACTCGTCACAGTAGAGGTATCAAAAAAACCGAGCCTGAGAGGCCCAGCCCTTGGACAGCCCGGCACGGTTTGGAACTGAGCCGGACCACCCCTTGGCACAGTTTGTGATGTGTTGGGTCGGCATGAACCGTGTCTCGTGCCGGGCCAGGCATGTCTCATGTGCCCAGCCCAATAATATGGTAAACCAGCCCGGGGACCCATAACTATTTTTAAAAAAAACTGGGAAACCAAAATACGACCCATCCCAAATCTACTCAGAGTCGGGCCGACAGACCATGCCTGGTTGGCCATTCTCAAGTCATGTCGTGCCTGACACGACACAGCTACTATAGTGGGCCTTGCCCAACACGGCACAGTAGCCCAAATGGGCCACCAAAAAAATAAGTCAGACCCAGCCCATTTGACGCCTCTACATCACAGCCACCACTAAGACAAAGACATTCATCATTCAGCTTACTGACATAAAACATAAATTAAAAAGGATCCTCTCATTTGCTTGTATGTCACATTATTCTAGATCTATTCTTTTAACAAAAAAATAAAAAGAGATACTATCAATAATGTAAAGATAATGACCATTTCAAGGGTATGATATCGATTCAAAATTAAAAAAAAAACAAAAAACAAAAAATAAAAAGCATATAAATAGAAAATAAAATTAAACACAATAAAA
Source organism: Sapria himalayana (assembly GCA_029783825.1). Lineage (NCBI taxonomy): Eukaryota > Viridiplantae > Streptophyta > Magnoliopsida > Malpighiales > Rafflesiaceae > Sapria > Sapria himalayana. The sequence continues at coordinate 1,744,326 of JAREIK010003611.1, read as the reverse complement.
TTGTAATAGAGATAATTCACTACCCATGCCATGCAAAACGACTAAAACAAAAAAATATATATAACTACTAAATACATCCAATCTCAACAAACATAAGCATCATACCATAAACACTGAATACTATTATTCTCTGAGGAACTTCATGAGACATGATAAATAAATTATTTTCATGTTTGTATTTTGATTTGAATCCGTACCAAACATTTTTAAGAAATGAAGCATAAGCATAACAAAGAATCAAGATGTGACACAAGTAAAACAAACCCCAAGAAAATCAGATGTTTCTGTATATTGGTGGCAATTCAGAATGTGCAACCTTGACCCAAGCATGCTGCCCAATAACTGGCAAATAGTAGTCTTCCCACCACCGGTTTCACCAACAAGAAGCACAGGCTCCCGAAGCAAGTAACATTGTTTGACAAGAGAGTACAGCCTCTTTATGCTTTTCGTCATGATAACACTAAAAGAGACAATGCCATCAGTGAAAGAAAATAAAAAAGCTCGCCTTAAACAACACAAATCACAATCACAAGAGTCCTTACCTCCCCAAACTCTGTAAATCACTTTTATTTAAATCTGATTCCAATTCAGTCGATTCCTAACACAAAATAAATAAATAAATAAATATTAAGCATAATTCTGGCACATGTAAAGCAATGCACAGCAAAAGGAAAAAAAAAGTAAAAAAAAAAACCTTATACAAGTCATCAATGACAATCTTGAGGCGGAGATGCTTCTCCAAAACATGTTGAACCACAGCTCTCTCCTCTTCATTCCTCAGTCTATCCGCCAAAAGATAATAGCCATGCTCTGCCATAGCTTCTTTGGAGTCCCCAAATGTCGTTAAGCGATCAGCCCAGCGAAACAGATCTCTTGGAGTTATGAACCCATGCTTCCCGGCAAACACTCTGCTGCCTTGCCTATGCAACTGCAACTCCTTCATAACTTCGACCATAATCTTAGCACGGCTTTCTGGAATCTGACATTTTTTCTCGACCAATATACTCAACTCATAATCAGGGATTTCTTCGACATGAACCTCCACAAAGCGATTCCGAAAGGCTCGGGAGAGTACCTTCCGCCCTCCATAGAATGCGGGTGGATTTTGAGTTGCAAAAAGCATAAAATTTGGGTGCGCCTGTACCATTTCACGTGATTCAGGGATGAAGAGTTCCCTGTTGTCATCCAATAACCGGTTTAATGCCTCGAGCACATCAGAGGGGGCCAGGTTTAGCTCATCTAAAACGATCCAGGAACCATTTCGAACAGCCCTGACCAACACGCCTTCGTGAAACACAAGCTTCCCATGTGAGTCGGATATATACGAGCCTATATATTCCTGCAGATCAGTGTGCTCGTGGTTGTTTATCCGCACAAACTCGTGGCCAGTTCTTGCAGCGAGATATTGAACAAGGCTGGTCTTCCCACTTGAAGTAGGCCCCTGCAGAAGGACAGGATACCTCTTCATAAAAACTGCACGTGCCAAGTTTACAAGTTGCTTTTTCACGCTCCTCGTAAGAATATAACCTCCGAGGAGTTCATCACCAGCAGCATTCTCGCAGGCCCTTAAATAATTATCGAAAGGAACTGATGGAGGCTTATTTCCTCCCAACAACATGCCCTTGATCATCCTCTTCATAATCTTGGAACTCGGCCCATCCAGCAGTGTGAGGAAAAACATAGAAAATCCATCATAAACTGCTTTATGAAATCCAAACTTTCCCCTTGCCTTTTTAATGTATTCCAGTGTGCGGTATAGAGACCTTAAACTGTATTGCGGCTTCTGATTAGCACCATCCTGAAGCCTTTCCCGAGATCCCCTCTTCGCAGCTTCATAGAAATCAACGACATTATCTTGCAATTCACTATTTGATAAGCTCTCCACCATAAACTTACTGACAAATAATTTTAGGTCTGCTTTGTCCAGCATATCTTCAATAAAGAACTTGGTAAACCGACTCCACAAGGAGTAGGGCAATTCTCGCTTCCCGGCATCATTTGCGGGATTCATACATGAGAATATGCGGAAATTAGGATGCCTGGGGATTAGACTCGTGTCGCCCCTTTCCGCCAGAAAAATCGATCCGTGCTCTCCTTCTAGCACACCAATAACTCTCTGCAATGACTCCGGGGGAGCCAAGTTCACCTCATCAAGCAAAATCCACTCCCCGTTTCTCAGAGCTGTTACAAAGGCTCCTTCGACAAATGAGAATAACACCCCAGTTGAGGCATCAAGTTGCCTCTGGGCAGCTTCCAGTTTCACATGAAACATTTCCCAAACACCAAGTTTTCCTTGGTCAAAATGTTTTTTTCTTCTCTTGCCCGACTTGGACAGTTCAACTTGTATTTTCATTTTAATTCTATGAACGCGCTTCTTCAATCCGCTTAATAACCGCTTCCAGTTCTTCTTGCTCAAGTGCTGGTGCAGATCAAAAAAAAATTTTGCATTTTCCTGGGGGAAAAAAGAAAGCAGGCAATGTACACTTCTTTATTGGAACCAAGAAATCAATGATGGCCCGAAAGAATAACTGAACCGCAAAAATAAATCACACCTCCAGAGGAAAGCATGTTGAAAACAAATCCTCAAATTCCTTATATAATGGAATATATATAGACTGTGGGTCTACGGGCTTAAATCCACCCAATAAGTCTGTAACATCGCTTTGCTGACTCAAATTCTGCAAAGAAATAGTTTATATTTATTGAAGGTCTAATCTTTATATTTTTCAGCGAGCTTGAGAGAGAATCATCTTACGCACCAAAACTCTGAGTCTTTGACCAAGCATCATGGCTAGGTTCTGTACTAGTGTTGTTTTCCCAGTTCCGGTTTCACCAATCAAGAGAACAGGCTCGCTGTGCATAACTGATGAGGCTATTCCCTCGAGTGCAAGAAGGGAGCTACGCGTTTCAACAAGACACACTTTTCCGCGTGCCTGAAACACCAAAGAAAAACAATGCCTAATACAGAAAATCAAACAGAAGATCAACAATGAACTCTTATAACCAACCTCGGCTTCCACGTATGGAAGAGCGATTCTTCCAATCCTTAGCTCCAGAGGTAAGACCTGTTGTTCATACCCATGAATAAGTAACAAATAACAGCTGACATAGAATTAAATAGAAAGAAAAAAACTCTACTGTAAACCTAAGCATAAGAGTGAAATTTGAAATTCAATTACTTTGATGCTTAACACAGAACAAGCAAATAAAACATGCACGCCAATTGCAAAGAGAACCCAAAGAAGGATATGACAGATTGATCATGATATACCTGAATTTCAGGTTTGTGAAGATGTAGCATTTCTACATCTGAGGACGGAGCTGCACAAGATTCTGCAATTTCTCTCATCATGATTAGCCGATTTTCAGCAGACATGAGAAACGCTGCAAATATATCTACACCCTGCAAATAACAGACAGGAACTAGTCAAGTTAAAGGCCAGAAGCAAACTCACTTGGAAATAACAAAGATCTATGAAAGAGAAATGGAGAGGGAGGTGAAGAGAGACCTCTTGAGAAATGCATTGGCTCTGAAAGGGTGTCAATTTGCTACTCAATGAGGCAAAACCTAAGCCAGAAATCCGTTTGCACCACTTGAGAAGATCCCTGATTGTTTAATTACACATGAATTAGCATAGAAAAACATACGGTCTTATTAATCATTCAAAGCATAAAACAGAATTATATAAAGGAAAAAAAACTAGTTGGAGAATGATTCATTATCATGAACAATAATCTACCTAGTAATCAAACTACAAATCATCTACCTATTAATGAACCTAGAGGTGCCAAGTGGGCCGGGAGACCCGAGCATGACACGAATTAGCAGTGTCTGTCGGCTGTCACAGTACGGCACAGTCCAGAACCCTACCTGGACCAGGGTTGGCAGGCCCGATGCATGGCTCATGATATGTTGGGCAGTGGGCAATCATGCCTCGTGTCGGGCCATGCACAACCCACGAGCCTCATGTCGGGCCAAGCACAACCCACAAGCCTCATGCCATTCTACATGATCTAAGACTGGGCTCATGTCATACGTCATAGGTCATGATGTAATAGATCCAGCCCAATTTTTTTTTTAAAAGGCATGCCCATTATGATTTCACGCAATGAGCCCCGACACAAAAAACAAAAAGCATGGCCTATCACTTTTGAGTGTTGGAAAAAAAAAACATTTTTTAAGATATGATGATATGTAGTCATCAAATTTATTTTCAAATACTATAAATATAAAATAGAAATATCTAGAATTTGATTCTATTATCTTATTTCTAATTTTCTATTTATCTCTCTCCTCTTTTTGTTCTACTATTGTGATTTCTAAGATTGTAAAAAATAATAAATAGTGATAATAAAATAGAAAATCGAATACAACTACAAGGCACATACTTCTACTAAAATAATTTAATATGACATGGTTGTAGTTACTGGACATACATTTTTTTATTAATTTTAAAATTTTGTTATTACATAATTTAAAATTCTAAATATAAATTTAAAAAATAGCAAATAATATGTTTAAAGATAACACATTTATTATAAATTTATATAATAATGATAATATGACTGAAAAATCCAAGGCCGAAAATATATTCTTTCTAATGGTATCAACTCAAAATTATTTACGTAAAAAATTTAAAACTAAATGAAAATCAGTAGTATATACTCATTTTGAGATAAAAAATAAAATTCTAGAAAATTCAAAAAAAAAATCAGTATAATATATATATTATAAAAATATATATACATAGAATACATGTGACACTAACCACCTTAAGAGACATGTCAATCAATACATCAAAAAATATAATACATTAAATCTCAAACAAACTTAACTAAGACGTAAAATATTTAAAATTAGATCAAGTTTAACTTCATTCATTACAATCATAAGTCTTTCAATTAGATTTTCAGATAATCCTAGAAAAGTTAATATTATACTAACATATTTTCATCCTCCATATTATAAGATTTTTAGGCCAACAAATATGATTGACATAATAAAAAATTATAATTTAAAAAAAATTAATAATTAATAAATTTAAGAAATATAATTGAGTGATAGTCATAACATATGATATATGGACTAATCATAATAATAGGTCATTCACATATATCACAGCTTACTATATAAATTCAAAATCAATCCATGATAAAAATTTTAAGATTTTCTGAGATTATTAATCCTCATGATAATCCTGCCATATATGAGTGTATGACGAGAATTTTTTAAAAATATATTATATAGAATAAAATATTTAGTATATCTTTCAATAATACTTATAATAACAAAATAATCATTAATATATTTGTTTAAACTAATAGAGATGGATCATCAAATAAAATTTTTCATATTAAATATATATATCACATAAAATACCTAGTAATGCATGCAAAAAAAAAAATTTAATTTGTCTCATTTAAAAAAAAATAAGAAATTTACTAAATTATATTAGGACGCATAACATATAATAAGGATTTAACTATCTTTATTTGTCAGCATAGCTTTAAAAAAAAGTTTCAAACAAATATGAGACATCATTAGAATTATATTTACTTTATGTTAAAATCATATTTTGGCTACCAATACATAATATCCGACTAAATTAAAAATAAGAATGACAAATTTATCATTCATAATTCAGAGTTAGACTGAGATAAAAAAAATTATATTTATAAAATTCCTGAAAATTTTTTATAATATGACCAACATGTATTCATTTGTGCATACTCTCACCACTTACATTATACTTAGATACATATACAACATTAAATACATGTTTAACAAACACAAAGAATAACATATATTTAATACCATAACTATAGAGATGAAAATCAAGTGTTTAAAATACTAGTTTTTCATTCTAACTATATATTACTTAACTGTTTGTATGGATCCTAAGGTAACATCAGAAAAAATAAAAAATATTTTAAGATATATATCCACTTGTATGTATCAAGCAAATGACAAAAAATTTATTCATAAGAAATTAAATAATATATTTATATATTACAATATTAGGTAATGTAGTTATAATGAGATTATGAATACGAACATAGATATCATATTTAAAAATAATAACTTTTTCATTCGATTAACTAGAAATAATCAATTATATAGTCATTCGAATAAAAATAAACTATTTTGATACTTAGATACCAATTAATACTTCTTCCTTTTACATGATGATAATAAAAATTTATATATTTTGAGTTAATGAAAATCATATGAATTAATTTATCTCATGCTATCTAAGATGATATATGATCTACTGATCTCTTCAATGTCTAGCATAGAAATAGAGTTTACTAGTTCTACTATAGTCGATGTTATTTCATATAGGATAATGATACTTAGAGGCACTTACATATATATAAATAACTAGAAAAATTTAAAATTGAATAATCAAGATAAAACAGAAGAGTTAATAGTAAATGATGACTCATAAAACATCAAGATCAATAATATTAAGACCACAACTAACGATACATTCAAACAAATACATGATAATAGTGATTTACATCTACGTTCATACTACAATATTACAGACACTGATTGATAATAATGACTCGTACTATTTTAAATTATTTTTTTTCAAACAATATGATATTTTTTTTATTTTTTAATTTGGCCAGTTATGCTTCATGTTATGTCATTTATCAAATCGATATTATACTTACCAACATGGTATGCACAAATATTTTAATAATATTTTAAAACAAATGCTATGACTTAGTTGGGCTTATTAAAATTTCATAATATTTTATTTTTTTATTTAGGTGATTTTCATTTTTTACATAAACATAAAATTAAAATTTCATAATATTTTAACTATGCACAAATATAAAATTACAATTTCTGTATATTTTTATTTGGGCCTACCATGACTCAGTTACGGGAAAATGGGTTGTGTTGGGCCTATTTAAACAAATATCATTCTATGCTGGCACGACATGATATTCATACCATGTAGTACTTGACATGGTATTGTGGCATGATCGAGCCGCACAAAAAATAATCTTACAAGCACAACACAACTCATTTGATACCTCTGAATCAACCTTGTAACTAATTACAAGATGTACCAATAAGTTCATTACCATACAAAAAGGTTGCTGATTTAGATGCCCAAATAAAACCAAACCAAAATTCAACTAGATAATTAGGATAAATTGAGTTTGATCCAAGAAAAAATCATAAAAGTATAACATGCACCCTATTTCAGTTAAGTCCATTTTTGGTTAGTTACTGTTGATTCCTACAAATACATCCTAGAGTTTAATTTAAAATAAAATTAAAAAATATATACATATATATATATATATAGTTTAGAAATTGGGTGCTTCAAATCTAAGAAGCACGAAATGAATACGGACGCGGGAATATAACACGGTGGGATACAGGGACACGATAAATTTCAAAAAATTAAGATACAAATATAACTAGAACAAGGTATTATAAAATAAAATAAAAATAATTATATTTATAAATCTTATTCTTAAAAAATATTGATAAAATAAAATAAAATAAAATTTATTATTATTTTTATAAATATTAGGTATTTTATAAAATAAAAATATTTTATTTTATTTTATTTTATAATATTTATACTTATCTTATTTTATGAAATAATATTTTATAATTATTTTATTTTATAATAAAATATTTTTTTATTTTATAAAATAAAAATTTTTTATTTTATTTTATTGAAATCCCCTCCCCCCCGACAGAATCAGGGCCCGCCTCCCCACAAAATTGCACCCCTTGCCCCGCAAAATCATGCCCCTCTACCCCACAGAATCGTGTCCTCCCCCACACCACAAAATCGCTAAGTGTCGGATCATCTTAATACTTCCTAAACATGCCACTAATATTGCATATACAGCTGAATAAAATACAAGTCATGATAGTATAAACTGACGAATACATATTCGTCGTGTTATAAAAAATATTTAAAAATTTTATTAATAAAATTCATGTAGTCCAGTCAGTGTCATTAATAATAAATTCGTCACTCTTACTATTTACGTAGTCGAATATTACGTGTTCATATCCAAGACATAACTACAACATTAAGTAAGTATAATTTCAATAGTATCTCACATCTGATTAAAATTTTTTTCATATTAAAATTCACAAACAAATAGAAACTACCGAACTCATATTGTCTGCGAGGCGTGTGAATATATTTTAATGAATTACGTATGTTTTTCAAAACAAGAGCACACACTTTCATCCCGGCTTATACAATCAAGTTATTCACGTGAAAAATATATCTAATAGGAAAAATCTCTCATAATAGTTCATCTCTAATATTCCTAACAAACATGTTAATTATTACTTTATTATTAGATATATTATCGAATGTGATACTAAAAATTTTATTATAAATTTTATATTCTCTAAAAATCTTCATCATGCACTCAAAAATGACTGAGTCATCATGAAGATCAAGAATCTCAAAAAATTCTAAAATTTTTTTATTTATAATTTATTTTGAATCTATATAATAAGCGATAAGGCATGCATAAATTACTGAACTTGAAATTAATTCAAATTCAATAAATTCACTGTCAAGCTGAGTTTGCTTAGGGTCCATTGTACTATACATCTCAAGAATTTATTTGAGACTACATTAATAGGTTGGTTGATAATGAGTCTCCCACTTATCTATAAACCTATATATATATATATATATATATATATATAATCATAACCTATATATATATTTATATTTATATTTATATTTATATATAATTGTATGTATATATATATATATATGTATATGTAGGTTTATATATAAGTATACATATAGATATGTATGTATGCATAGTTATATATATATATATGTGAATATATATAAACACATATATGTATCCATATAAGCCTTATATATAAACTTACATATATATATATATATATATATTTATTTATATTTATATATGTCTAAATAATAAACTTATAAAATATACAGGAATGATATCGATAACGTCAAATATATAAGCTAATCATGATGGCATTTTTATCATATTTGTTATTGCCCATTTTATTGACTCTATGTGGATATTAAATAAAAAATATTGAGATTTTATAAGATTTTACACATCATGACTATGCCATATATGAGAGTTTTTTGAAAATAGTTATGGAATAAAAATACATAATAAAATTTATAGTATAACATTGATGATACTTTAAAAATTGATATCACTATTATTATATTGATAATACCTATTTCAGAGGATCTCTTGTCTAATATTTTTCATGTTACATATATATTATATAATTAACCTAATAATACAAACAAACTTAAAAATAATTTCATCATTATTAAAAAAAATTTAAAAGACATTAAAATATATTAGAATATTCAATAAGATACAAGAACTTAACAATCTATATAAATCAGTAAATCTTAAAAAAAATCTCACTAAACATCAACATCATTATAATTTAACATATATGATATTGAATTCATATATTAGTTACCAAGATATTAAATCTGATTTTAATAATAATAATACTACTAATAAAATAATAATTAATGAATTAGAATAAAACTAATAAATTATTAAAATTCATATAATTTTTTTATGATATAATTTATTTGTGTTTATTTGTATACAATCATATATTACATTATAGTTTGGTTCATATATAATATGAGTAGTATATTTAACTAATATAGATAATACTCATATTTTAATAACTAATATATTTTTCGACTTTAATCCTGATATTTATACAAGTAACTAAGTAATAAAATATATATTAATAATATACTATTAATATATATTTTATTATTTAGTTACTTGTATAAATATCATGATTAAAGTCAAAAAAGTAAAAATATTATAAAATACAAATATAAGTGCATTAACCAAAAATAATAACCGACAATAATAAACAAACAATATAACCCATATATAATAAAAAATTTATTTAAATATTATAAAAATAAATGTACTATTTTATTAAATCTTCAAGCATGAAAATTGATATCATTTTAAAAATAATGATTTTTTCATTATATTAGTTAAGGATAAATAAAGAGATACTCCATATAAAATAGGTATTAATTCTCAAGATTCACTAACTATTACTTTATTTTATCATAGGGTAATACAAAAAACATAAACATATTTAGTTGATAAAAAATATATGAATCTATATTATCTGTATTATCTAAAATAACACATATTATACTGACTCATCCAATATTTAGTAAAGTATTGAAGTTTAATATTTTTATATATGTGAAAATTATTTTAGATAGAAGAACAAGACTATAGTCAAATATTATAAAAATTTATCATATTTAAAAAATTAAAAAAATACACAGCTAAATATAAATAATAATTTAAATGATGCAACTTTGAACAATAAATTTAGAAACCAAACATATTGATAGATATTAATTTGTTATCATCCAACACATTGCATTATATTTATCACTTTATAGTGTTATTATTTACTATATTTTTATATATTTTTATTTTCAAAGATAATATCTATTTATATTTTACGATTTATAATTATATGTTTAAGTAATATTTTTTAATATTTTTTAATTTAGATTTTAATTTTATAAGTAAATTATATTTTTAAACATCATTTAATCTTTTTTAAATTCATAATTTCAAATTTTATATTATATAATTATTATTTTTATATATATATGCACACCACAATGGCACTGCAGTCACTACAATGCATGTCAGCATGTGCAATGAGCCAGTGACTGCATTGGTCAGTGGGTAGTTGAGTGTCATGGACAGTGAGCAGCCTGCATGACTGCACTGCATGGCACTGCACAGGCCATGCTGACAGCTGTGCCTGTGTTCCTATGGAGCAGACTCCACACAGGGCACAGCAGCCTGCTGGGCAGCTACCTGTTAAGGCTTGTGGGCTGAGGCAGCAGAAGTGTCAAAATGGCCGGGTGGGGGCAGGCAGACCGGGCTGAGCAGACGGGCCGAGCACGGGCCAGTGACCAGCCCAGTTCAGCAGTATCTAGCCAGGGATGGTAAAGTCTGGAACCGTGCCTCAGGGTTAGGCCAGGCTTCCCCTGGCACGGTTCTTGCAGTGATGGACCGGCATGAACTAGGCCTCGTGCTGGGCCAGGCATGACCCAAGTGCCTAGCCCGACTGACGGCAAACCGGCCCGAGTGGTTATATTTTATTTTATTTTTTTTATTTGACCGCCCCATCATGCGGCTGTCCATTTTTTTTAAAAAAAATGTGGCCACCTGGCTGATTTTAATTAGTAGGTCAAGTGCCATTTTTTTAAGGAGAATTATGTTTTGGGGTGTTTCCCTATAAATTTTTAAGATTTAGAAACTATAATTTTGATATTTTTAAAAAAATCACAAAACTAAAAATAAATTAAAAATAAGTACACCCAAATTCGTAAATCCTAAACTACCCTCACCCACGTCCTCGCCCATGCCATCACCCGTCCCCCTCTCACATGCCCTCTCCTCGCCCACGCCCTCGCCCCTTGCCCATGCCCTCGCCCCTCGCCCTCGCTCTCGCCCTCGCCAATCTCCCCTCACCTCTCGCCCATCTCTCCCCACTCTTCTCCCCCTGCGTGTCTCCACGAGCTCCTTCGTGGAGTCATCGTCGAGCTCTTGGTCGAGCTCTTGGAGCTCGAAGGTGCTCGACCGAGAGCAACGTCAAGCTCCTGGAACTCGACGATGAGCTCAATGGAGCTCTTGGTCTAGCTCCTTTGAGCTCCAGGAGCTCGACAACAACTCCACGAAGGAGCTCGTGGAGATGGACAGGGGGAGAGGGGTGGGGAGAGAGGGGCGAGAGGTGAGAGAATATGGGCTATGAGAGACGGACGAGAGCGAGGGCGAGGGGCGAGAGACAAGGGCGAGGGGCGAGAGACAAGGGCGAGGAGCGAGGGCGAGGAGCGAGGGCGAGGGGCGAGAGACAAGGGCGAGGAGCGAGGGCGAGGGGCGAGAGACAAGGGCGAGGAGCGAGGGCGAGGGGCGAGAGACAAGGGCGAGGAGCGAGGACGAGGGGCGAGAGACAAGGGCGAGGAGCGAGGGCGAGGGGCGAGAGACAAGGGCGAGGGGAGAGGGGCGAGGGGCGAGGGACAAGGGACAAGGGACGAGGGCGTGGATATGGGCGTGGGTATGGACGTGGGCGACGGCGTGGGTGAGTGTAGTTTAGGACTTACGAATTTGGGTGTATTTATTTTTAATTTATTTTTAATTTTGCAACTTTTTTAAAAATATCAAAATTTTAGTTTCTAAATCTTAAAAATTTTTGGGGAAACATCCCAAAACATAATTCTCCCATTTTTTTTAGCACGGCCTTGCCCATCCTGTCATGTTGTACCAGTGGAACACACATCATGATGTGCCTGGCATGACACGGTAGCTCAACTAGGCCAAGAAAAATAGGGTCATGCTATGCCGTGCCAGCACTACCCATTTGACACTTCTGCAGCAAGGGGAGTGAGGCAATGGACTAGGAAGGTGCCCGACTAGACCTGAGGCCTAGCTCGCCTGGTTCATACCCTACTAACCTGGTTTAGCCTCATGCAGGCCAGGCATGCTCCGCGCCTAAGAGCTGGATGGTACTAATTTTTTCCTGCCAAGCCAGCATGGCACAACACAGAAGTCAACCCATGTCATATTCGACAAGACAAGGTGGCACGGCTGGGCCACCCAAAAGGCCAAAACTGAGTCATTCCAGCCCATCACAACCTATTTTCTACTTCCACCTATGAAGTAAAAGTGTACTAGTCATTTTAACAAAATATCAATTCTTCCTCTCTGCTATATAATTTTGTGCAAGAATATAACACAAGATGTCTAATGAACTATATCATAATATTCAAAAAAATAAAAAAAAAACTAATGAGTTTTTATTCTTATATTGAATTTCATAAAAAAAATTAAAGATTTTTTTAAACTAATTATGTAAATCAAGTATACTAATAAATAAAACTAATAAAATATTTCATATAATTAAAGATGATCATCGTATAGGATTCCCAAAAGTCTGAGAGAACCAAATGAAATAGGTCCTTAATATACTCCTAACATGTCAAATAAGAAGTCTAAATTTACTATTATAATTGGCATACCTCATAATAATTAGATATCACTCATATAATTCTAAGCCCTGTAATCTTTAAATTATATAGTGAATAATGTCCTAGTCAAGTGTGAATCAATAGTTGATTAATAATAGACATATATACAATGACATCGTATCTATAAGTCTATGAAGAACATAAACAATCCATCTTGCTCATTGCATAAGAAAATCATTTGTCTAGTTTAATAATTTCATATAAAAATATCAAATATATATATATATATATATATATATATATATATATATATATATATATTATAGTTACAATCTTAATTCATAATGAAATTGAAAAAATAAATTATGACAAAACTCTATTATAAATAAAATATGCATCAAAAAAATACCAAATCATTTGGTACATATAACAATATCAAATATTCTAAGCTCAACAAAAAAAATAAAAAAAAAATAATTACTTATAACATGAGTATTCACTCTGAATTGTATTACCTACAAGTCTAGAATTAGATAATAAGCAAAAATGAACAATAGATATAGACGTGCCAAAGTAAATACCACCTGAAGAACGTCTAATATACTCATCATCAAAAAGCATCATTGTAATAGAAACAGCAAACATGATCAAAGAACAACATGAATAGGTATTACAATTTATTACAATCTTTGAATCTCAAAAAATAAATTATAATTTTATGTACAATGTCTAATATCTCTTCTGAGTATATCTCAACCTCTAGCACAAAGAGTATATCACTATTATCTTCCTGCCTCTCGATTCATGATACTCTAAGAATCTCCAAAAAATAAATTATAATTTTATGTATAATATCAAATCTCTCAACTCTCAATTTTCAATAAATTATTTCCAATGATTTCATACTAGTTCCAATCATTTTTTATCTAGCATGATGCATTTCGACACATTATCTTGCAGCAAAAAAAAACAAAAAATGCCTATGAATAACTTTTGTACCAACAAGTTATGTCCACCGTGGGCTTAGCCAAAATGTCATACAAAAGTTGTATGTCTAATGATTTCCAAATGTCATACAAAAGAAAATGTGTTTCAAAAATACAATAAGGCACACCTTCGTCGCTACCACAAAATTTGACAAAATTACTAGTGATTACAATCGTCGACACAATCAGAAAGTGCACCATCACCCGCATACTCCAATACAACCATTCCCCCACCGAAATTTCTCTGATAGCTTCTTGATTCCTTCGAATCTCTCCTAGGATTACTTGTCAACAACGATAATGGATATACTTGGGACAGCCCATAAGTTGTGTGTGTGTGTGTGTGTGTGTGTGTGTGTGTAATTTGGGACAGCCCATAAGTTGGATACTCTCAAACAATGAAAAAATAAATTAACATAAAATAAATTAAAACTCAATAATTATAATGGATATACTTGGTCTAGTTTGGTTATTTTATTATTTTAGAAACATACCAAAAACCAAAAATACAAAACTACAATTCAAAAAAAAATGAAATTCAAGTCAATTAAAACAATTTTCAGCAACTTCTTACCTTAAGGAAAAATAAATGAAGCCAATACAAAACTTCTTACCTTAAGGAAAACCTATAGGCTGAACAAGATGTAGAAATAACAGACATAGATTCCAAATGATGAAACAGAGGAACATGGTTTACTCTGTCAAAAGTTACTGCCAAAATCATACAATTTTTAGATTTGTAAGAAAACTTGAGTCACAAATAAGAAACATGCAATATTATATCCATACCTATCAGCTTCTCTGTGATATCCTCCAAGCTTGGAAACCATGCCTTAACTATATGTTTCATATCATTGTAACTGGGTAAAGCTATCTTCACCCTCCACCACAGCTTGTTTATTATAGCCCCTCCTATGGATTAGAAAATTTTGGGTTGACAAACAATGAGTTTATTTCATGAAAACTATGAATAAATGATATTTGATGATGAGTAAGTATTGTGCAACAATTGAGAGAGAGAGAAATAAAAACCTTCTGTAGTTCTAGAAACATTTTTGTTGGAAGTAGAAATTGTCGAGAATAATCGAAAGCTTTCTGCAACTCTTATTTCCTGAAATCACAAATATTATCCACAATCATTTCTAGAGGTGTCCAATGGGCCTGATGTGCTGGGCCATGCCGGCCCATGTGGGCCGATTTAGTTCCAGCTGACCAAACCAGGCAAGCCAGGAACAAACCCAGCCTAGCCTAGCTTTGAGCCCTGCCAAGTGCGATGGGCGTGTCAAGTTTGGTGCAGCCCAATCTGGCCTGGCACAACCCAGGCAGTGCGGGGCCAATAGATCATGCCAAGCTGCCCTTTTTTAGAGTCATGCAAACACAGCCCACCAATGGCTTGGGTGGCCTGGGGGGAATGGTCCGTTGGACACCTCTATTCATTTCCCATTTGATTTATCTTCTTTTTCATTACATAAGACAATGATCAACTTTTGTTATTTGTGACTTTGTAATTATCAGCAATATCTTCATCAGAATTTAAAAGGTCACTGTACACATGCTTGCCAACATGACAATAGATAAGTCAGAATATTTTTTGTAAAATTATGTAATACTCCTTTCTCTTGCCAATTCCCCTTGTAAAATCAAAACAAGACATCTTCAATATTCAAAGAATTATCATCAACTTTTGTTGTCATTTTCATTTGGTTCCCATCTGCCATAAGTTGTTTGATTTTCACATACATATAGTCCATGCAGAATTATTTGAATGATTTTTAGGCAATCAATTGGACTAGTGTTGCTTAGAGGAAGTAGGCACCAAGTCTCCAGAAAATCTATTTTAAGACAATTTTCTCTAGCAAAAAAAAAAAACTTCCCTCTAGTATCCCCCTAGTTTGCATCCCTTTTTTTTTATATTCGTGACATAGAAATAATAGTTACCTGCCCGTGACCCACGGCAAAGGAGGCCGAACCTTCAAGCAATGGCAATAAAATAGCCTGCACATCTGACGATGCCTTGTCAATATCCTCAAATACAACCCAGCTCCCATTTAATATTGCCTGTAAAGAAAAATATTGTTTTACAAAATTATCAATGACTTACAAATGAGATTTAGATCATACCCCTTGCACAAAACCCTACCACAGCATGAGGTATGAGATAGATTCATATCTTAATAGTCTTATCTTCCAAAAATCTAAGAGACTGTATCAAATGAATCACGAACTCAAGACTAATCGTCCCCGGACATGCAATTTATCATCACCTTCGATACATGAATATAACACAAGAACTTATGAGGTGATAAGTACGCTTAGTACTATTATCATCCAAACATATTTAACTTTAAAATTCTTATAAAATTAAACATGTTAATATTTATTTTATCACACATAATTTACAAATGAGATGTGTCTAAATATATGACATGAAGCATCAAAAGAAAGAAACCTGAATCAAGAATCCATGTTGCCATCTAAATTCACCCAGTTGCTCAGTACAGACATAACTTCCAACTAATGTTTTCCCATCAATCTGATCATCCATATGGATTGCCAAGACTATGATACAAGTAGGATGTCAGTAACCAAAGAATCAATAGCAATCAAATAAGTTACAACAAAGAATACAATTTACAATTGTGAACAAAGTAGCCTGTTATACAGATGAAAGAGATCCCACCAAATGCAACCAATAGAGAAAATGTTATTCTTGCCAATTTTATAATCATAATTGAATTCCTCCATTAAATGGAATCAATAAGTCTACTTTTAGCTCATAGTATTTGTGTAATTATTTTGTTAATGAGTGTGATGGACTAACTTGTTGATCTTGATCATAACGCACTCAACATCTTCATGAGTTTCACTGTGCTTCATGAATCACATAAGAAATTGTGTGATCTAGGTTTTATGAAGTGATAGGTTAATAGTCAGCAACCATTTTACAATAAATTTAATACTAGAGATCTATTGAGTCACCCTAACTTACCATGCTTACCTCTTAAATCTATTGATATCTATTTAAGCCATCATTGCACTAATTTGAATAAATAAGGCCAAAAATAGTTATAAATAAATTTTCACTTCTTGCTTGCTTTATAAGTATCATTAATCTTTCACCATAAAAATTCTACTTTCACATGATTTATTGATGAATTCATATCAAGTCAGATTCCTTGATGAATGATGTCAAGCCATAAGTATACTAAGTAACAACCATAAACATATGGCATTTCTTTTAATGATTACTTGATGAATGATACAAAATAAAAATTAAGAGTATCATTATATTTGAAGAATTCAAATTGATATGATCAATCCTAATAATATAAGCAATGAGCTTCAAACATAATAACTTTCATCTAGCCTTTCTTTCATTATTTAATTTTTCAACAATTCTAATTTTATAAAATTAATTTTCTTGAGAAAATAAATTATAATTTAAAAAAAAATAGTAAAAAACACAATAGATAGATAGATATATAAAATAAAAAAATTATAAATAAAAATTTTATTAATATAGAATAATATTAACTACCTCATTAGAAATGTCAAACAACAAAAAAAAATTATAATAAAACATAGACAAAAAATATTATCATATATTAGTATTACATTTAAAATAATAATAACTATACTACCATTATAATTCTTATTTATAAATTATAAATTATATAAAAACATATATTTAATACTCAACACTTTTTTGCCAAAAAAAATTATTCTTATTGTAGAAAAACAAGTCGTAAATAAACAATAAAATTCTAAATACAAAACTAAATGATATAAAATATACAAAGATATTCCCTTATATAATAGGCAAAATGAATTAATATAATTCATATGTTAGGTGTTCTCAACCATAATAAAATATAAATAGATAAAATAAATAAAACATAAGTTAAAATCATAGCTATTTTAGATATAAGGTACACTGGGACATAAAAATTATTTGAAGCCTTGATGCAAAAGGCACAATTAAGGTGCGGGCTATTTTTTTAAATGTACTCAGAATAATATATAATTATATATATATATATATATATATATATATATATACAATATTACTTATAGTTCTTATATTTTAATAAATCATAATAAAATAAAATACATTAAACATAAAATAAAATATTCTTAATTTTTCATAATAAATATTCAAAATTCCAAAATAAAATAATAAAATTTTAATAATTGAATGTGTGTGTGTGTGTGTGAATAAATATATTTATATACATATATATAAGTATGGATATAAATATATATATATATATATACATATATGTACATATGCACACATATATATGAACATACACATTCATATATGCACATATGTATATTATACATATATATATATATAGCTATACATATATAGACACATATGCATATGTGTGTGTGTATAACCATTTATATATATATATATATATATATATATATATCTTATTTTTATTCTAATTCTTACTCTCTTTTTTTCTCTTTTTATTTTTTTTCTTATTCTTCTTTATCTTTTTTTTTCTTCACCTTCTTTTTTTATGTTTTTTTAAATTTCTTTCTGTACTTATGTTTCTTCTTCTTGTTTTACTAATTATTCATCTTTAACTTTTTCTTCTTTTCTTGTCTCTTCTTCTTATTTTTATTCTTCTCATTTTTCTTTATCTTCACATATTTTATTTCTCTCTTTTTCTTCTTCTTTAATTTCTTGTTCTTCTTTATCTTCTTTCTCTCTTTTTTTTTCTTCAATTATTTCTTCTTTCATTACTTCTTATTTTTTTTCTTCTTCTTAAATTAATTTTTTCACTTTTTTTCTTTTTCTTTTTCTGACCTTTTTTTTCATTTTATTCTTTTTCTTCATTTTATTCTTCTTCTTCTACTACTTCTTCTTTCATTTTTTTTCTTTTTCTCCTTTAACTTATTTTTCTTCATTTTACCCTTCTTTATTTTATTATTCTTCTTCATTTATTCTTCTTTATTTTATTCTTCTTCTACATCTTCTTCTTCATTTTATTATTTTTCTTCTGTATCTCCTTCTTTTCATTCCTTCTCTTCTTCTTCATTTATTTCTTGATCTTCTTCATCTTCATTCTTTTTTTGTCGTTTTATTCTTATATTTCTTCTTTTTCTTATTCTTCTATTTTTTCTCTTTTATTTTTTTTATTTTTATTTTTTTCTTCTTCTTTCTTTTTTACTTTTTCTTCCTTTCTTCTTTTTTTTTCTTCTACTCTTTTTTCTTCTTATTTTTCATATTCTTTTTCATCTTTTTTATCTATTACTTTTTCTTCAACTTCTTATTCTTCTTCTTCTTCATTTTTTTTCTTCTTTTTATCTTTCTTCTTCTTCTTCCTCATTTTATTCTTCTTGTTTATCTTATTTTCCTTTCACTTCTCTTTTCAATTCTTCTTCTTCTTCTTCTTTTTCCTCATCTTCATCCTCTTCTTCTCATTCCTTTTCATCTTCTACTTTTTTTTCTCTTCTTTCATTTTTTTTCTTCTTCTCCTTTATCATCATTTTCTTTTTTTTTTCTCTTTTCTTATAATTTTTCTTCTTCTCCCTCTTTCCTTTCATCCTCATCTTTTTCTTCTTCTTTTTTCATATCTTCTTTTTCTTCTTCTTCTTTTCTTCTTTTACTTCTTATTTTTCTTCTACTTTATCTTTTTTTTCTTCTTTTTCTCATTCTACTAATTATTATTTTTTTATTTCTTCTTCTATTTATTATTTTTCTATTTCTTTTTCTTCTTACTCATCTTTCTCTTTCTTTTCTTCTTCCTTTTTTACTACTTCCTATTTTACTTCTTCCTTTTCTTCTACCTATTTTACTTCTTCATATTCTTCTTCCTTTTTTACTTATTCCTTTTCTTCTTCCTTTTTTACTTATTCCTTTTCTTCTTCCTTTTTTACTTTCCTTTTTTTTTTATTTTTCTCTCCTCTTCTTTTTTATCATTTTTTCTTCTCTCATTTTCCTCTTATTTCTTATTTTTTCTTCTTCAACTTTTTCTTCTTCTTATTTCTCAATTTTTTTTCTTCTTCTTCCTCATTTTATTCTTTTACTTGTTCTAAATCTTCTTCCTCATTTACTTTTTCTTCTTTTTTTTATTCTTTTAATTCTTTTTCTTTCTTATCTTTATCTTTTTATTCTTTTATTTCTTCTTCTTTTTCTTCTATTTGTTCCTTATTTCTTCTTATTTATCTTTTTTCTCTACTTATTTTTCTTTATTTTCTTCTTCTTCTTCATTTTCTTCTCCTTCTTTTTCTTCATTTTCTTCTCCTTCTTCTTCTTCGTTTTCTTCTCCTTCTTTATTTTCTTCTCTTTCTTCTTCTTCTTTTCTTTTTATTTTTCTTCTTCTCTTCATCTTCTTCTTCTTTAATTCTTCTTTTCGTTTTTCATCTTCCTCCCCCACTTTTTATTCTTCTTCATCTTCTTCTATTTCTTTTTCTTCTTTCTTTTTCTTTCTTTTATTTCTTTTTCTTCTTTCTTTTTCTTTCTTTTATTTCTTATTCTTCTTGTTCTGCTACTATTTCTTCTTCTTCTTCATTTTTTTCTTCTGTAATTTTTTCTTCTTCTACTACTGTTGTATCTTCTTTATCTTAATCTTCTTTTTTCTCTTATTCTTCTACTTATTATTCTTCTATTTCTTCTTCTTTTTCTTTTCATCTTTTTCTTATTATTCTTATTCTTACTCTTCTTCTTCTTTTTCTTATTATTATTCTTCTTCTTTTTTTATTATTCTTCTTCTTTTTATTCTTCTTCTTTTTTTTATTCTTCTTCTTCTTTTTATTCTTCTTCTTCTTTTTATTCTTACTCTTCTTTTTTTTCTTTTTACTCTTATTCTTCTTTTTTCTCTTCATCTATTTCTTCTTTCTCTTTATATTTTTTTTTCTTCTAATTCTTCTTTTTGTTTCTCTTCCTATTCCTCCCCCACTTCTTATTATTCTTCATCATCTTCTTTTTATTTTTCTTATTATTTCTTATATTTCTTCTTCTTCTCATTTTTCTTCTTTTGCTACTCTTTTTTTTCTACTACTATTTCTTCTTTTTCTTCTCCATCATATTTTTTTTCTTTCCCTTCTTTTTCTATTTATTATTCTTCTATTTCTTCTACTCTTTACTCATCTCTCTTTTTTTTTCTCTTCCTTTTTTTTCTTTTTATTCCTCTTTTTCTTCATCTTTTTATTTTTGTTCTTCCACTTCTTCTTCTTCTTTTTCTTTTTCTATTTCTTCTATTATTTCTTCTTCTTCTACTACAATTATTTCTTCTCCTTCTTCCACATACAAATATATGTATTTATGCAAATAGTATATATATTAATATGCATGCCTATATATAGATATACGCATTTATATATATGTAAATAAGTATGCATGTATATGAACACGTATATAAATATATGCATGTATATACATACTTGAACTAGCTGCATGAACTTATTCCAAGAACCACCTATCTAAGCTCATTTCAAAATGAGTTGTCCGAGCTTGTTCAAAGAATGAGCTAGTCGAACTCTTTCCAAAGATATGCTAGCCGAGAATCATTCGAAGGACAACGAGGTGACCAAACTTGTTCCAAGAATGAGGTGACCAAGCTCATTCCAACAAACCCACTCTAAAAGCTCATTCCAACAAACAAGTTGCAACATCTCATTTGACAAGTCGAGGCACACCTTTTTCTTGCACCTCCAATGCCTTTTGTAAATGGTCACATCTCACCATAGGCAAGGCATTTTTGCTGATGTGCCTTTAATATCTATGGTTAAAATTATAATGCTCTCCTTCAAATTAGTGCATAAAAATTTAAAACACCAAACTTTAAGACAAAAAAATTACATTGAAACAACTTCAAAGCATTCATAAATATATTTGGTAACTGATTCTTTGTATGAATATATGTTGTAACAAAAGTTTAATCTTGAATCTTTTTCCTCAAAAAAAAATCAAAACATTTTTATATAATTGCTTTGCTCGTAAATATCGAATTAGAGATTATATATTTCACTATTTTATAATCATAATAAAAAAATAATAGAAAAAATATTAAATATTTGATCTCGAATGGATGACAAATCAAAAGTATCTCACATGTAACTATCATATCACTCTGAATTTTACATTTATACTTAATCACAATATAATTATTTTTTACTTACTTTTCTTATATACAAGATTGCCTCTAGAAAAAATATCAAAACACAAAGTACACCTTCTAAAGACACAAGTTGGTACAGAACTTGAATATCAAAACACAGTTAATTAAAAATATCCGTAATTATTGAAGGTGATCACAAGCCTTAAAAATAACTTCTCGTATCTCTATATGCAAACAATTAAATCTAAAAAACCTACAAAAGAAAATCTAAAAAATAACTAATTATTCTAATTATAAGTTATATCTAGTTAAATAATAATCAAATAATTATTTTTTTTATAATTATCTTACAAATAATTGAATTTAACTAGAATAGATGCACCTAATAAAAAATTAGTAATACAATCAATTGGTATATCAACAAAAGCATAATCTAACATTCATCCCAGGTAAGAGTATCAACAATAAACTTCCTGTGTCACAACACAATCTCTCTCCAAGAGTAGACCACTTCTATCTCAAAAAAAAATATTTAACTCTCTTCAAATCTTTTATCCGAAACTCTAATTGAATAGACTCTTTGAGTTAATTTTCAATTCATCTCACTTAATAAATATATCGTTTATATACACAATTAGAAAAATCATCATGCCAATAGTAGAACAAGAGTAGACCTATAAGTGTCAAACAGACCGAGCAACCCCAGCGGGCCGAGCCCGGCACTTTTCGAGCGTGACTTGCCCTGCACAGCACGCTTCAGTAGCGTGCCCGAGCCCGTGCCGAGGTAAAGCTCACCTTCAGCACGATTTGCATCATGTCGTGCCGAGGGTTTCGGCCCACGTGTTGTGCCAAGCACGGCACAGGTGCCTAGCACGTGGGCACGACATGGGTGACCACACCCAGAGCAACGCCCAACAGGGGGGACGACATGGCAAAGCCCGACGGGCGACGGCTCAACATGCCTGAAAAGCGATGGCAAAACGATGGCGCAGTGCCAAAACCCAAATTTCTAAAAATTCGACTGACCCGACCAAATCGGCCAACCCGAACCGACCCCTCCCCGAGCAAAATTTGGGCTACGGGCCGGTGTCGGGCCGATGCCTGCCTGTACTGGGCTTGTCCTCCAAGGAACTGCGTGTCGTGCCTGACACGACACACCAGCCCGGTTGGGCCCAAAAAATGTGCTGAGCCAAGGCCGATCCTACCCGTTTGACACATCTACATCATGTTGAGCCAAGCTGAATCAAATTCATGCCAAGTAAAAATAAGCACATATAGGCGAGGCATGATTTCGTGTTTGCCTAAGTTAGGCTGCACAGCAAGCTACAGACTATAGTGGATATCATTTAATTAATATATTCATATTATGTATATAAAATTAAAAAAACACAAAATTTGTTTATATGTAAATGCACTGCAAATGTTTTAAATATTGGATGTAAGAAAAATTATTATAAAACACACTTAGATTTAAAAACATAAAACTAGCGTAAAAAAAAATCCAAAGAAATACATGTCAGTTTAACGTCACTTTGTTTGATAATTCAAATCATCACATAGTCTCAATATTATACTTTTCATGTATATCACTGATCACTTACTACTCTTTTACTTTATATTTAAGATTTATATATGAATCTTCTCAATCTTTTAAGCATAACAAATCTTTAATAATATATAATCATACTATAGTCTACATATATAAAATCATATTCACAACTATAAAAAAAAAAAAATTCAATATTATACTAGACACCAATAGAGTCGATAGATTATGTATTATTTTAGATAATATAGAAAAAATTAATTCATATGAATTTCACTAATTAAATATATCACAATTTTTTATATTAATTTAATAAATATCTCAATAATTTACTCTTATTTACTGAATTTTCATATTATTTTTTTCTAGTTAACTAAATCACAAATTCATCAATTTCAAATACAAAGTCAATTTCGATACTCGAAGGCTAACATAAACTATCATACTTATTTTTATAAAATTTAAATAAAATCTATACAAACACTAAGCAATAAAAAATTATTCATTAATCATATTTTTAGTTCTTATATTTTATTCATATATTCAATAGTATATATATGTTCTACCTCTTTGACCTTAGCCATTAGATCTATACAAACACTAAGCAATAAAAAATTGGCATAGAAAATCAATATTTTAATTATTTTATTTTTATCTTAATAGTCATAGCTCATATATCTAGATATTCTCTATAATTATTAAAGTAACTACTAAAATTATATATACATCTAAGTATAATACATGTAGTAAAAATATATACAAATGAATACATAATTTTATATCATAAAATTTTTTTAAAATAAAATTCTTATATCTCAATCTGATTAATTAATTATTATTTCATTAATTTTACTATTAATATATTTGAATATCATATATTGATAGTCAAAACATAAATATGGCATGTATAAAAAATTCTTAATATATTTTAGTATATTTTATATATATTATAATGAAAAAAACGTATTTTTAAGTCAATATATACTATTAAATTTATTATGTGACTTATACATCTAAGATAAAAATTTGACTTAATAAAATATATATAATAGCTCTTACCAACATACTAATAGCAAAACCATTATTTGAAGAGCAAGAGATTATCAAAAATTATATTATAATATTTACTTTATATCATATTTTCTAAAACTTTTCAACAAATAATCATATATAATTGGGTCATCATTAAGAAGGATCTCACAAAACTCTAATAATTTTTTATTTAATTTTTATTTAGAATTAACAAAATTAATGATAACGAATACAGATGCATTATCATCATGACTAGTTTAAAAGTTAAACATTACGAAAACCACTCTATTAAGTATTCTAAAATCATTAATTATATTTTTTTTATTTTATAATTTTTTTTATCATTCCTATTAGTCATCCTATGAATTCTATGATAAGTGGGCAAGATATATATATATATATACATAAAATAAAATAGACAAAGATCTTCCAAAAGTTTTATTAGAATATTCATCAATAATTAACTAAGTCATATCTTATCTTGCAAACTCGTAATAATAAATAAAGAAAGTTAATAAACTTAAAATTAATTCATATTCAAAGATTTCACTACTCATACTCTGAAATTCATTGTAATATATTTTTTAATGAATTATTAGGCATGTATTCTAAAATGTCTAGTGCGACTAATACTCCTACAAGAATATATTTTTTTACAATATATATATATATTGAGTTGAATCTTTTTTAATACCCCTAAAACTTTTATTTTTAATTATCTTAAAATAAATAAATACTATAATTATCCATATATTCTTAAATTTTATAGGAGTATGAGCCAATACCAATTTATGTCTAAATTTATACTATTTTCATAATATTTATTATTTTGTATTTTTTTAGTTTATCCATATTATCATTTAAATTAGTGAACCTATGAATTATATGATAAATGAGCACGATATATATGTACAAAAAATAAAGTAGACTAATATCTTCTAAAAATCTAATCAAAATATTATATTAATAATTAACTTTGTCATATCTTATCTTACAAACTCATAGTAATAAATAAAGAAAATCAATAAATTTAAAATTGATCAATATTTAAATATTTCACTACTCATACTTTGTTGATTTTACCTAAGATCCAATGCAATATATTTTTTAATGAATTATTAGGCATATATTATAAGGCGTCTAGTACCACTAGTACTCCTACAAGTATATATTTGTTTACAATATATAAATATTATTATGTTTAATATTTTTTAATACCCCTACAATTTTTATTTTTAATTATCCTAAAATAAATACATACTATAATTATCCATATATTCTTAGGTTTTTTAAGAGTATGAGCCAATAACAATCTATGTCTAAGTCTTTACCATTTTCATAATATTTATTATTTTTCATAATATTTATTATTTTTCATAATAAATACATACTTTATTATATAAATAATATAAAAAAATAAAAAAAAAAATACTTAAGCCTCACTATTATCGAATATTTATGATAACTTAAGAAAAAAAATATTATAATTTAAATATGAAAAAACTATAAATTTTAACATATTATTTAGAAAAATAAAATAAAATTTAAATAATAATTAATTATTTTAATTTTTAATTTTGTTTTAATTTTTTAAAAATTTTTTGAACAAAAATCCAATGGTCATTGTATTTTTTTCCAATGGCTTAGAATGAAAGAAATATATTTTTTATTTAATTACTCTTTACGATAGTGATAACAACTTATAATTATGATGTCATAACTCAAAAGACAACCCAAAGAGGCCATCACGATCATGTATAATGGATTAAAAATTAAAATAGAATGCATGCAATAAGAATGCGAATACAAGCACCTATTTTATAAAAGCTCCAAAACAACAGGCACATGTCAAGCATGTGTCATGCATGTTCATCCTGATCATGTCAAAGGCTCATGAAAGAAGTGTCATGGACCAGCATGTAACATGTCCAAGCACGAATCTAAATTATGTATGTCATGCCAATAGAGGTGTCAACTGGGTCGACGGCTCAGGCCCGATCCGTGCCAAGGAAAATCGGCCCGCATGTTGTGGTAAGCACGACCCGAGCATGACGCAATGAATGCCTAAAAGGCGACAATCAACGTGACAAACCAAGCGGGTCAATGGGAGCACCCGCTCGATTTTGGGGAGCGTCCATATCCCCAAATTTTAGCACAAACTGACCCGAAACCGGGCAGATTTCAGTTAGCGGGCCTATTGGGTCTACCCTCCTTTGAACCATGTCGTGTCATGCACGACACGTTTATTGTAGCGTATCGTGCTAGGCACAGCATGTATGCCTATATGAGCCTGAAAAAAAATAAGTTGTGCCGGCCCGGCACGGCCTGTTTGACACCTATAATGTCATACATGACATTTTCAAGATGTGCCTCAAGCCAAGCTCAGGGCATCTAGCCTAATTGCACCACTAGCATCAAGTCATGTTAGAAGATATAAATATTTTTCAATAACTTAAACTAATATTACAACATAACAAAAAATTTATTATTTATTTTAAATATATATTCAATGAGAAAAAAGGTTTAGATAAGAACATAAACCACTTTAAAATAAGATTTAGAATTAAAGAGTTCACTTTAGTATGGAATATTCATACACTCACATTTGTTGTCAAGATGACCTTAGTATAATTTCTTATTTTACTAACATTATCTCACAAATTAATAATATATTAACTAGATGTAAAAAATATTTTTTTCAAGATAACCTTAAATGGGATAAAGTATACATGAAACAAACATCTTAGCTTCATGCAGCACAACCATACATAATTAATAGATTATGAAAAATAATATATGCCCTAAAATAATCACATAGAACCTAGTTCATGAGATTTTCACATGCAATCAACTCGTATGATTTACACAAATGTATTATTTTCCAAAGAAGTCATGATAATATAGTCATTTTTTTATTATGTATATAAATAATATTATTATTACAATAGATAATAAATTAAGAATCTTTCAACCCTAAACAAATGATACTGTGAAGCTCAAATACTTTTTTTATATATAAAAAATTTACTCCATGAAAAATATTATATAATTGCAGATAATGTATATGCTTGATATTCTTTAAATGTGGTACAATAAATACTTTTATTAATTTAGATATTAATTTTATTTCTAATATAAATCTACCAATTCACTCTATTACTTATAGGATAATCATAAAAAATATTAACTATCTAACTATTACTCAACCAAATATGATATATAAAATATACATAATTATTTATTTTCAAAAAAAAATATTTAATATATTTACTCAAACAAAGCTTTTCATACTAGGGTATGAGAAAAAATCTTCAAAATTATGAATTTATTTCTATGATCATAAACACTTATAATTAGTTAAGTATTCAAATTCAAGCATCTAGAAAAATTTATTTATAAAGTTTTAGATTTTTTTGGAGACAGTCTTACTTCCTAAAAAAATAAGATATATATAATTATTTTAAAATCTAATATAAAATATAATTCGAACAAAATATAATTCGGAAAGATGACGGATGTTACAAAAAATTTTAAATTTTAGACTTACTCAAAGAGATTGGGTATTCATTTTCTATCACTACTCTTTTTGGTGAAAATCAGGTAATTAACTATATAAAGGTATTTCACAAATGTATGAAATATATAAAGATTAAATACTTCTCCCTCGAGAAGAAAATCAAAAATACGATCATTACTAGAACATATATTCATATAGCTAAGTAGTAGTCATATATTTTTATGAAATATTGAAAATATTTCAGCTTACATTTCTTTCTTTCAAACTTATTGTTCTCAACTTGTATGTATCAACTTAATAAAAGATGTTACAATTTACAGCTATACCATTTAATGTATTAATCATTTATTATTAAAATTTTATTGTCATTATAGATAAAAACATCTAACATATTAGGATCAGCTACTTCAATTTATTAGCTCATTATATCAATACATTGCTTGTATATTCTAGTAATCTTTATGGCAGAAAAGAAAACAAAACATCCACTTGGAACTGAATATAATTTGCACAAATCATAAATATACCATTTTTCCCAAAGCCTTTGGCAATGTTAGTAATAAGAGCAGTTTTCCCAGATCCACCAGGGCCATACAAAAGAACTGGCCACCTTTGATGCACAGCTAACATTACCATCTCAAAACTATTGTTCAATGTATCTGTCATAACAAATGGATTTCTACCTGAATCATAATCCCTGGATGAGAAGAAGAGATACATGCAAAGTCAAAATAGTCCTGTCACATTTAAGCATTTCGTTTCAAAAAAAAGAATAGCTACTCTAATTTTCAAGTTTAATGACCCTTACCAATTAACCAACCTTTGGGTTTTAGATACATGTTCATTTTCATTGCACGGTAAAGTGGGCAAATGTTGACTAGAATATATCATACTATCTCCACCTGCTGAGGATAAGTTAGAATCTACAAAATATTGCATAAATAAACTAACCCTGTGTCCAACATCATCTTGACAAAATTCTTTCCACCTGAAAATCAAGAGAAAAAAATTAATCCTGGAAATTACATAAGGTTTATAAGCAACTAAACTTGTAAATATAATGAATTGGCATTGATAAAACTAACCGTAAAAAACATGATGCTCTTTCTTCGATATTTATCCCAAAACTTTCAATTGTTTTGTCTCCTAGCCTCAAGGTTTGTGCACTACACCACCTTATGTCTACATCCTTTTCATTATCCAAACTATGTTGCAAACTGAAATCTTTAAATTTCTCCATCATATCCAAAAAACAGGACCAATCCCAGCTCATATATAATTTGGGATTCATACAGATGAGCCGGTAAAATATCCTCACAGTGAATAAATAATTTGGTCGACCCTAAAAAAATATCATAGAATTAATCTTTATGAAAATCATCATTATCACAATTAGGAAAAAAATTATTCTAGAAATATTTATTTTTGATTGATTCAATGATTAAAAAAACATAAAATACATGTACTTTATTAACAAAAATTAAAAAGTTCCTCATACCACTGAAGAATTATTAACAATAGAAAAGTTCAAATAGCTGAACATATCATGTGTCATGCCTTTATTTTATGTTAAGACCAAGTATCTTCCATGACTCATTGCACAATATAAAATTAAAAGGGGGGATTATGTTTTTGTGCACTTTCCAAAATATTTAAAAAAACAGAATTCATCTTTTAATAATTAAAAAAAAATCAAGCTCTTAACAAATTGAAATTTGATGCACTCAAATACATTAATCCAAAAATATTTTTCCTTAAATCCCTAAATTAAATTTTGGTACATAACTTAATTTTCAGAACACTCTCACTTGCCTCTCGCCCTCTCCCATTGCCGCTGAAAGTCGTCCCTCCCCCCTCTCCCCTCACCCCTTTCTGCATAACTCGCCTCTCGCCCTCTCCATCGAGGTGGAGGAGCTTGCTGGAGCTCCAACAAGCTCCACGGAAAAGCCCAAGAAGCTCGACGAAGTTCCCCAATGTCCAGTGAGGAGCTCAATGGAGCTCCCTGAGCTCCTCGCTGGAACTACAATGAGCTCCATGGAGGAGCTTCAGTGAGGAATTCGGAGAGGTCTATCAAGCTCCTCGCTAGAGCTCAAAGAGCTCCGTCGAGCTCCTCCATGGAGCTCGTTGAGCTCGCTAAAGTTCCAGCAAGGAGCTTGGGGAGCTCCGTCAACGCTTGAGCTCATCAACCTCCTCGATGAGGCTCGATGGAGCTTCATCAAAGATGGATGAGCTATATCGAGCTCCTCGATGGAGCTCAAAGGTGGATGGAATTCAATGTGCTACATCAAGCTCCACGTTGGAGCTCGATGTGCTCCATCAACCTCCTCATTGGAGCCTGATGTGCTCCATCGAGCTCCATGATAGAGCTTTATGTGCTCCATCAAGCTTCATGATAGATCTCAATGAGCTCCATCTAGCTCCTCAGTGGAGCTTGATGGCCGAAGGAATTCAATGTGCTACATCTAGCTCCTAGATGGAGCTCTGTGGAGTACATCGTGAGTGTGTGTGTGTGTGTGTGTGTGTGACAATTTCTTTAAAATTTTATGATTTTGAAAATTTAATTAAAATAAAATATTATAAATCATTTATAATTATGTGTGCCTATAATGTGTATATGTGTGTATTCGATGTGTGTGTGTGTACAATGTGTTTGTGTGTGTGTATAAATGTATTTAAAAGTTTGTAATAAATTTTGTATTTAGAATTTCTATTGAAAATAAATATATGATTACAATTAGTATTTATGTATTTTTGAAAATTTCATAAATTATATTTTTACAAAAATGTTGAAAATGAAAATGTAATTGATAAATAGATAATATTATGTTTTTCTTAAAAAAATTGTGTAAGAATATTAATGTAAAGATATATTTTTCATATATATTTTTTTGTTATTAATAAGTTATTTTGAAACTATAATATTCAAACATTATGTAGTGTATTTAAATACATACCTTTAATGTTTTGAAAATAATCTATTAATTTTAATATTATGATAAAATAGATTAACATATAAATATAAGAGTTTGCATTTCGATAAAATAATTTGTTTTATTATATTGAATATAAATAAATAACCATATAAATATATGAAATTATTTTCAAAGCAAATACCGACTCCTTTAATTTATTGTAATTAATAATAAATTTAGAAATATTTTTTATTTATAATAAACATAACATATTACATGTTATTGAAAGAGGTGTAACTATTATTATGTAAATAAATTTAAACTTCAATATTCTTCTTTGTAAATACAAACTACATGACATAAATATTATAGTATTTTTTTTTAATATTTATTACACTCACGTATTATATTTTATTTTGAAATTTACAATATTAATTTTAACCAAAGAATATTTTAATAAAATGAAGTATACTAGCATTGTTTTAAGTGAAAATTAAACATACAAACCCTAAACATATATAAATAATAATGATTTATACAAACATTAAAAAAAATAATTCAAAAAACATTAAAAAGATATGAATACTTATATTGAACTTCCTAAAATACATGGATACGTATCAAGAATTTATACAACATCAAACTAAAATGTGTATGAATGATATAAAATGAAATAATATCCAACAAAAAAATATTTACCAGATAAAATATCATAAAGAAGATAATAATTAAAGAAGACAAATCAAAAAGCAATAATGAAACAAATATAATACATTAAATCATAAAAATTTTACAAATATTTCTATCATGTCCTTCCTTGTTACATTTTGAATGGTGTGTTATCCGTTTGTTTATCATTTGAAAGTCAATATTTTTTTTTGTGATCATCCAAATAAATATTTTAACTTAACAAGAAGTTGAAAAAAATAAATTTGACCCAATATATCATGTACAATACCATCTTCACATACTAAAGGCATGTCATGTATCTCTATTCCTAAAAATGAACTTGAATAAATTAATTCTTGTTTTATAAATTTATACCAATCATCAACATAATCAATCATGGATTGACCTATTGATAATAGCACTATACACATGCTCACATGGGATACCCAACATTTATCAACTTCTACAAGAATATTCCATGTTAATAATATTAATGTTAATGCAAGTCAACCCAATGAAAACTCAATAAATATCATTCATAAATTGAAAAACTTATAATGACTTTCCCTTATAAATATTAAATATTACATGATCTTGAATTTTGGGGCTAATATTTATTTTTCAACTAATAGCCTCTTCCTTATGCTTAACCAACATAGCACCTAACTTTATCATATGTTCTATTAAAAAACTATAAATTGAATAATATCATTCCACACTAACTCGAGAATTAAAAAATTAAGCAAGATTAGATATCATTTTATCCCTTTTTTTTGTGATTTTGACATTGCTCAATATTCTAATTCATTTAATTTAACCCTAGTTGCTAAATCTTCATTAAAATTTCTAAGTTCTATGAAATATATATTAAAATCACAATTCAACCTTGCATATGTAATACTATCTAACCATATAAGAGCATTTTCTTTTTCCCTCCTTCCTTTCATATTATGTTTCCCCAAATAACTGATAAAATTTTTTTTTAAAAATTATGATGACAGTATACATGGTTTTTAACATCAAATAATTGTGAAATTACACGCAAAAGAGCTGGATGTCTAACAGATATAACATCTCTATTATTAATAATTATTTTTTAATTTTTTTAAAAACCAAAACCAATTATAATAATTCTTCGAACTCATCACCCCAAAAACTAAAAGAAACATCAAATCATTGGCATCATATATTATTGCAGAGAAAAAAATTTTATCATAACACTCACTCATATGAAATGAGTTAATAACAATAATTAGCTTATAACCTATAACAAATCCTTGAATAGATGTGAAATACACAATAAAAAATTACTCAAAGTATCCTTCAAAATTAGTATTTTTCATAATAATTTCTAGATTTGTTTGAATAATAATCTCACACATCTAGCATAATATTTTATAATAATTATATGAAACTCCAAATACACATTCTTTCATCTTCTCTTTATATTTCATACTTAATTGTAAGATATTTTTAATCCATGATTTCATAATAAAATCCTTATATATTTGTCTTGTTAAATAATCCATAATAGATTGAATAACATTATTAATAATAACTAATGATTTACTAGGTCGAACAACAAAAATAGATACAATAATATCATTCAAATTATGATTATAAATATTATTAAACGTATACACTTGAACAATTTTTGAATTTTCAATAATTTGACCAGTAATTTTTCATGGACAATCACTTATATTACATGTCAAAGTCATGTGTTTTAGGCAATTCTTCTTAAATTTATATTTAAATCTTTCATATAAAGACATTAAATAAACCGCATCACAAAATTTAATTGTACTCGATTATATTTGTCCCAACTCCATAACAACTTTATCATATCAAGTTACCTCAAGCGTAGAATCAAATACTTTAGCATATCTTGATGAAAAACCATGATAACCAATAAATAAATCTAATTGTATATGTATAGATGCAATAATCATCCATTTCACCATATGTAGAATAAAAGACTGATTGAACTGTATACGAATGAAAAATAGATAATTTTAATAAATAAAAAATATGTATATAACATCAAATATTTATTATGATATTAATGAAAATATATAACATAGTATCTTGTTATATGAAGGACTTATTCATTTGCAACAGTAATTAAGGTAAGATAAATATGACAATACATTTCATTAAATGTAGCATCTTTGCTACGAAAGAATCATCTTAGAGTGACAACATACAAGAAATATCAAATTTTACCGTGAAATAAATGACAAATTAATTTAACTTCATGCTCATTTCAACACGTATCTGATTAATAAGTGAGTAAAATATGATATCATGATTAAGAACAATAAATTTCATAAAACCACTCTTATATTCAATTCAACTGACCCATTATTATTTTTAATCAAATCTCCATCTTCATGAATGAAGCAAAATATCTCACCATCCATTTTTTTTCAATATGTACAAAAAAATTTATAATTTTAATGGATTTTATGTTAGTCATGTCAATTATAAATTAACAAAAATAATTAAAAAATTTATTACAATATTTAATATAAATCAAAATTACATAATTACTTGAACAATAATTATATTACATACACATAACTTAATATATATACATATATATACACTAATGTCAATGCATCAATATATATATACTATGTTGCATGGATATGCCTAGGAACTGTTGTGTCGCCGTGTCCGACCCGTGTCGCCGTGTCCACGTGTCGATACGCGTTAGAGACATATCTGACGCGTTGTTCGAAAATAGTCGTCGTTAACAACAGACGCGTCGTTTACCAACTGACGCGTTTTTACGATTCTAACGCGTCGAAAATACACTATATATTAACTATTACTCCTACATCTCCAACAAATTGAGGAGCACCCCGCCGACAGTGAGTTGCCGACAAGCCGATTACGAGAAATAGTTGTCAATTGTCATTGCGTCAAACGGGGAGAGGAGGAGCACACCGCCGATATGCCGACAATACCTAAAGTAACCTAATTCTATAAAGGAAATAAGGGATTTTAGAATCTGTATCGGGAGGGGGGAGAGTTCAAAAATCGAAACTGTAAAGGGAGGGTGGTGGGGGGTGGGTGTTAGAGGGTTTAAATTTTTTTTACATTATTTTAAAATACAGAATTTTAAATTATTTTAAAATATAGAATTTTAAATTATTTTAAAATACCTAATATTTATAATTAATAATTTTTATTTTTAATTTTATTTTTTTTATCATGACGTATCCTAGTCGTATTTGTATCCTAATTTTTTAGAATTTGTCGTGTCCCCGTATCCTACCGTGTCATATCTCCGTGTCCGTATCCGTGTCCGTGCAACATAGTATATATATATATATTGTTCAAAATACATCATTATAATCATGTATATAAATGCACATAATATACACTTGGATCTATATATGTATATACATACATACATATATACATAAAATATGTGTGTGTGTTTTTATATTTGTTTTTAATATAAATAATTTACAATAAAGTGGGTGCGTGTGTTTGTTTTTTTTAATATAAATGATATTTTAATTTAATTAAATTTTCAAAAATCAAAAAAAAAATTAAGACATTTTCACACACACACACACACATATACATATATATTAATGTGTGCATGTGTGTGTGTGTGTTTGTTTTTTATATAAACAATTTATAATAATTTAATTTATTTAAATTTTCAAAATCAAATAATTTTTAAGATATTTTATTACACACACACACACACACATATATATATATATATATATATATTGTATTTAATATAAACAATATACAATAACTTATTTTAAATAAATTACAATATCAAATAATTGTAATTTCATTTACATTATATTACATATATATATATACGTAAATGTGTGTGTGTGTGTGCACATTTACACACACACACACATATATATATATATAATAGTTTCATGTTTTTATTTGTAAATAAATCACGTCTATAGGTATATATGAGTAATGTGGGTGTGGTGAGAGTACATTACTTTAGTGTGTGTGCATATATATATATATATATATGCACGCATACAACATATATAGTGACACTTTCTTGAAAATTTAGATACATACATGAATATATTTATGAAATTACAAATGTACAGAATGTGCGTATGGATGTAAGTGTTGGAAAGGAAAAAATGAAAGAAGATAAAGAAGAAACTTTGTTGGAATAAAAAAAAATGCTTCAATACACTTGAGAATGTAATAATTAAACACAAATACAATATAGTTATTTATAGGTTACAAATCCCACAAAAATCTCAACTACCTTAGACTTAGTCTTAGGTAGTTATTTTAAAAATTTTGAATTATGAAAATTCAAAGTTACATTTAATTCTCAACTAACTTTGACCAAGTCTATAATTATTATTATTATTAAAATAAGTTTATATTTCAACACCCTCCCTTAAACTTGATTTTATTACTCCGAGTAGACTTCTTTGCCTGGTGAAATCTTCTTGCTTGAGAGGCTTAGTAAAAATATCAGCTAATTGATCATGAGACTTCACATGCTCTAACTGTACTTCCTTCCTCGCAATGTACTCTCTAATATAATGATAGCGAGTATCAATATGCTTACTTCGATCATGGAAGACTGAATTCTTGGCCAATGCTATTGCTGACTTGATGTTCACAAAAATTCTGGTCAGCTCTTTTTGAGGTAATCCTAACTCTTTTAATAGATTTTGAAGCCAGATTGCATGACATACACAAGAGGTAGCTGCTATATACTCTGCTTCACAAGTAGAAAGAGTGACAATCGGCTGCTTCTTTGATACCCAAGTACAAGCAGTGTCTCCCATATAGAATACAAAACCAGTAGTACTCTTGCGATCATCTGTGTCTCTACTCTAATTACTATCGTTATACCCAACAAGCTTGAAATTATCACAAACAGAATAATACAAGCCGAAGTCTGTAGTACCTTTAATATAGCGAAGGATTCTCTTTGCTGTCTTCCAATGAGTTGTTGGATTCTCCATGTATCTACTAATGACTCCAACCGCATAAAGAATATTGGACCTTGTACATGTTAGGTAGCGTAGACTTCCCACCAAGCTTTTGTAGAGAGTGGGATCCACCCTACTTCCTTTCTCATGCTTGGATAATTTGATTTTACATTCCATTGGCATACCAACTGTATTAGAGTTATCCATCTTGAACTTCTTAAGTATATCTTTGGCATAGCCTTATTGGATGATTAGAATCCCCTTTTCTTCTTGCTTAACTTCAATATCA
Source organism: Sapria himalayana (assembly GCA_029783825.1). Lineage (NCBI taxonomy): Eukaryota > Viridiplantae > Streptophyta > Magnoliopsida > Malpighiales > Rafflesiaceae > Sapria > Sapria himalayana. The sequence goes on along the minus strand of JAREIK010003611.1, from coordinate 1,707,299 downwards.
AGATAGTAAGACATGAGTCCAATATTGGTCATCTCGAACTCTTTCGTCATTTCTTTCTTGAACTTGTCAAACATATTTAGATTGCTACCTGTAAAGATTAAGTCATCTACATACAAGTATATAATAAGAATATCACCATTTTCAATTTTGATATAAATTGCATGCTCATATGGACATTTGATGAAATTTTTTCCTTGAAAGTATTTATCAATTCAAGCATTCCAAGCTCTTGGAGCTTGCTTCAATTCATACAGTACCTTCTTCAGCTTTAAGACTTTATCTACTTCTCCTTTTACTTCATACACTTGTGGTATCTCAATATAGATTTCTTCTTCAATGACACTATTTAGGAAGGCAGATTTCACATCCATTTGTTGTATCCTCCAATTATTTTGAGCAGCCAAGGAAATAAAAAATCTAATAGTTTCTAATCAAGCAACTTGAGCAAATACCTCATCATAATCAATACCGACTCTTTGACTGTAACCTTTTGCCACCAATCTTGCCTTGTATCTTTTGACTTCTCCTTTGATATTTTACTTTGCTTTGTACCCCCATTTCACACCAATTGTCTTGTGCCCTTTAGGAAGTGAAGCTAATTCCCAATTCCCATGTATCATTCTTCTTGATTGCTTTTATTTCTTCATTCATTGCTTATTTCTAATTCTTATTTCTAATTACTTCTTGAAAGTTCATATGCTCACAGTTGACAAAGAGACAAAAAAAAATAAGTTTCTCTTGATTTTCTGTTACCTCATATATTTCTTATATGCTTCTGAAACGTGAAATTCTTTCACTTGAGCTTTTCTCTTCTTGAATATTCCCAACTTGTGAAATTAGTGGAGTAGTAGGTTCATCTTCTGCTTGTTCTAGCGTTGGATGTTCCACATCATTTTCTTCAACACAAGGGAAGAAGTTGTAATCTTTATTTTGTTGTTCTCAATCTCATTCTCCTTCTTCATCATATATGACATCTCGACTATTGACTGTCTTTCCAGTATCATTATTATAAAGCTTATAGCCTTTAGAATTTGCATCATAATCAAAGAAGATATATTTCTGACATTTATCATCCAGCTTGCTTCTTTGCTCATCCGGGACATGCACATGAACTATGCCTCCGAAGACTTTTAGATGAGAAATATTTGGCTTTCTTCCACTCCAAGCTTCTTGTGGTGTTTTCCCTCATACGCTTCTTATTGGAGATCGATTGGATAGATACACTGCACATGCAATTACTTCTGCCCACAATTCCTTTGGTAGCTTCTTGCTTTTAAGCATGCTCCTCACCATGTCAAGGATAGTTCTATTCTTCCTTTCTGCTACCCCATTTTGTTGGGGGATCTCGAAACTGTGAGAGGTCTTTGAATTCCATGATCTTCATAATATTTCTAAAATTTATTTGATGTAAATTCTCCTCAACAATCTGATCTCATGGATTTGATTAGAAGCTCACTTTCCTTCTCAACAATAGTTTTGAACTTCTTGAATTTTTCAAATACCTCTAATTTTTCTTTTAAAAAATAAACTCAAGTTTTTCTTGAATAATCATCTATAAAGAGAAGAAAATAATTACTCTTACCAAGTAAACTTGGTTTGATTGGACCACACTCATCTGTATATATAAGTTCCAGTGACTTTCGAGCTCTTGAGCTTGACTCCTTTAAAAAGCACTTCTTGAATTGGTTTCTAAGTAGACATCTTTCACATATTTGATCAGGATGACTAATGACTGGTAGTCCTTTCACCATTTGCTTTTTAGAGAGTAATTTCAATCCTCCGAAGTTGAGATATCCAAACAGAAGATGTCAAAGTCAAGTTGTGTCTTTGTAACATGTCTTGAGATACTTTGCAATATCACTTTGAATACCAAGCATAAACATTCAATTTTTTGACATTGGCACTTTAGCAATTAAATTATTTTTTTTATCTCTTATTGAAAGATTATCTTTTAGATGGATATCATAATCTTTCTCTAAGAGCTGTCCTAGACTCAAAATATTACTTTTCATATTTGATACATAATAAACATTAGAAATGAATTGATGATTTTCATTCTTTAATCGGATGAGAATGTTACCTCTACCTTTCACCGCTACTTTTGATTCATTTCCAAAAATCACATTCTCACTTACTGATTCATCAAGTTTTACGAACATGTTTCTTTTCCCACACATATGATTGCTTACACCAGAATCAAGGTACCATGAGTTATTTTCACTTTTTGTATTGCCCTTATAAGCCAGTAGCAATGTTTCACTGTCTTGACTTTTTTCTTCCACATAATTGGCCTTTTCTTCAACTCTTTTATTCTTTAGAGCTCTACATTCTGAGGCATAATGGCCAAACCTTTTACAGTTGTAACATTTGATATGTGACTTATCATACCTCAATCTGTAGTTATCGCTCTCATAATCTCTTATTGTGCTTTCTTCTCTTTAGATATTATTGTTATTATCATAGTACCTCCAACTTTGTCCACGTCCACGGCCTCCACGACTGCAACCTCTTCATTAGTTACAAATCATATTATTGCTTTCTATCATTCTGGACATTACCAATCTGAGTTTTGAGTAATTACTCTACGATCCATTCTTTCTTCTTCCTCTTTTTTTCATAGACTTGCAAGGAACCCATCAACTGTTCTATTGTCATTGTTTACAAATCTTTTGTTTCTACAATAATAGCGACAATATGATCGAAGTCTATATCTATTGATTGAAGAATTTTTTTCATGATTCTTACATCACTTAATATTTCACCATTTATTTTTAATTGATTTGTCACTGTTAAAACTCTAGAGAAGTAGTCTAAAATAACTTCTCCTCCTTTCATATTTAAGGCTTCAAACTCAGCTCTTAATGTTTGAAGACGTACTTTCTTAACCGGATCTGCACCCTTATATGAGGTTTGAAGCTTTTTCAATGCTTCTTTTGTCGTCTTTGCTTCTGAGATTTTCTCAAAAGCATCTTCATCTAATCCTTGATAGATTAGATAGAGAGCCTTCTTGTCTCTTATTCTCGAGTCTCTCAAACTATCCTTTTGAGCTCGAGATATGACATCTTCATTCTCTGGTTCTTCATGGCCTTTCTCTGTTATGTCTCACACATCTTGTGATCCAAGGAGGGCCTTCAACTTAATGCTTCAGTTATCATAGTTGCTTTTATGGAGCACTGGGACTTGGAAAGGAATCATATCACTATTCGTCATCACCTCACTATTAACCATCACCTCAGATACCACTTTGTTGGAAAGGAAAAATGGAATAAGATAGAGAAAAAACTTTGTTGGAAAGAAAAAAAAAATGATTCAATACAATATAGTTATTTATAGGTTACAAATCCCACGAAAATCTCAACTACCTTAGACTTAGTCTTAGGTAGTTATTTTAAAAACTTTGAATTATGAAAATTCAAAGTTACATTTAATTCTCAACTAACTTTGACAAGTATATAATTATTATTATTATTAAAATAAGTTTATATTTCAACAGTAAGGAAGAAGATATGTTTATATATACAACCATCCATGCGCATGTAGATGAGGTTTCGGTGGGAAGACGATACGTAATTTAGAATGTATTTGTTTGTTTACATACCTTGCCGCTGGATGAAATGAACAAGGTGCAAGGAAGAACCGAAGAAGCTGTAATTTAGAATGCAAGCACCGTTTTGTTTGATTCCAGTAACTTCGGAGGAAGAAGATTACGGGATTCTGAAATTCCCGTCACTCCTGTTTTTAGTTTAGGGCCAAGTTACTGAAATTCCTGTTTGTTTGATTCCAATAATTTAGGGAGAGGGGCGAGGTCCGAGGGCCGAGTGGCGAGTGGCGAGGGGCGAGGGGCGAGGGGCGAGGGGCGAGGGGCGAGGGGCGAGGGGCGAGGTGTGAGGGGACAGCCGGACAGGGGCGAGGTGGGAGGGGACAGCCGGACAGGGGCGAGGTGGGAGGGGACAGCCGGACAGGGGCGAGGTGGGAGGGGACAGCCGGACAGGGGGGAGGTGGGAGGGGACAGCCGGACAGGGGCGAGGAAGAGAGGGCCGAGTTACAGGAATAAGGGTAACGGTAATGTTTTTTGTTTAGGGCCGAGTTACAGGAATAAGGGTTATGTTTTTTATTTAGGGCCGAGTTACAGCAATATGGGTTATGTTTTTAGTTTAGGGCCGATTTACAGGAATATGGGTAATGTTTTTAGTTTAGGGCCGAGTTACAAGACGATGGGAGAGCAGGAGAGGGCGAGGGGAAATGGGAGAGGGCGAGGGGCAATGAGAGAGGGCGAGGGGCGGTGGGAGAGGGCGAGGGGCAATGAGAGAGGACAAGGGACAATGCGAGAGGACGAGGGGCAGTGAGAGAGGGTGAGGAGCAATGGGAGAGGGCGAGGGGCAATGAGAGAGGGCAAGGGGCAACGAGAGAGGGCGAGGGGCAACGAGAGAGGGCGAGGGGCAATGGGAGAGGGCGAGGGGCAATGGGGGAGGACAAGTTGTGATATCCATTCTTTTCCAAAATTTTATACAAATAATGATAAAAATATTAGTATGTAAACAAAATTACTCCCAAATATTTTGGGAGATCAAGTAAATAATTTGTATCTAAATATAACATCTGAAAATCATATGATGAGAAAGAATAGAATAACACACTTGGTCAATTAAATAATTATCTCTCCAAAAATACTTTAAATTTATTTATAGCATATCGGAATATCTTAATCTTCTCAATAATATATATATATATATATATAATCTCAATCTATTATAATATATAAGTGCTAATCAAAATCTATTATAATATATAAATATAATGAGATATTGATATTGACTCATCAGTCAATATCAATATCTCAATTTATCTAGAGTGTAAAGATGAGTCGTGAGATTTATAATGCCCAAAAGATGATAAGTATTTGTTATTGTTTTATAAGTGATAAGTTATTCATACTCTTAAGTAGAAAGGATCATACCCAGGGCACTCTATGATTACCCTTAAATTGGTGCCAATTGGTAACCTATCTTAGTCAATAATTTGTAGTGCTTTTAGTTTTCTTTTTGGAAATAACTTTAAATGATGTAGTTAGTATGTGTATCATAATATGAATCTCTCATCTTTATCTTTATCATGACTTATACTCTCTATCTCAAAGGCATATTGTATAATAAGCTTCTCCATTTTGACTCTTTCTATCTTGTATGTAATAGATTATCCTATGATAGATTTATAATATTGTATATAATGTGGAGAGAAAAATATGACCACTCAAAATTTTTTTATGAAAATTTATAAAATTGTCAAGTATTGGATACAATAACATAATGGCAAAAAAGGTGTTATCATAATCTCTCTTCCACAATCATGTGTACCTCCATTGAGAATGAGATTATCTTAAATAATTGTGTAACTAGTAGTGCGAACTATGGAAAGAGTGAAGTGAGTGATGATATTATATGACTCTATGGGCTCCTTTAGTCTCAACCATTTCAATTGAGAAACCATATTATATATCATCATAGCCATATTTTGAAATAAAAATATCGACATTGTAAGTATTCATAATATCTTGTATGTCGGGTAATATTTAAAGTCATGAGACAAATGGATCTCAATAAAATTTCATATAGCAATCAACAATTTGAAATAAATAAATAACTAAGTCTATTTTGCTTCACCGCTAAGAGATTTTATTGTTTGTAATTTCATTGGTGATTACAGTTTGAAATGATCATTGGATTATAAATAGTTTGTAATTCATCAGACAACTCTCTATTATGTTTCTTGCCATTGTAGATTATTATTTGTAATTCCATTGTAAAGAATCTCGATAGGCTAACACCTCGTGTATTGTTGATTACTATTTGTAATTCCATTGTGTGAATCTTTAAATAGTATTAACTAAGATTTTTAATTTATCTATTAGTCAATGAAAAAAATAATATATATACATGATGTATAATTCAAATACTACACACACTTCTGCACTATACAAAAATATCTACTACAAACACAATATAAATACAAGATGTCAAGCGAAATAATTCTGAAGATTAATATCTTGGTACAATTTTTTCATAAAATGAACAAAACTTTGGTTCATAATAAAGCATTTCTAAATTAAGCGAGTTGAGCAATGAATGAAAATTTAATTTGGTTAATTTTCTAATTAATCCCAGTTTAATTTAAGTACGATCCTTATATTGAGGTTTCTATTCATCATTTAATTTAGAAAAAATTTAATTTATATAATCTTAAATAAGATAGATTTTACTATTTTTTCATATATGTGTTTTATATTGTTTGAGGCTATTTTATTGATTATAAAATTTTATCTTTGAAAATAGTACAAGTCTTGTTCTAAAATTAATTTCTAATTATGGAAGCATATGTATTCAATAAATTGAATGTAAAGGTGAAATAAAATGTTAACCTTGAAATGTTGTTAGATGATTGTTTTGATTTCCTAAGACTATAGGTTAATACTTACCAATAGCTGAAAGAGATATTTCATTCTTATCCTCATATAAGTAGGGATTAACAAGAGTTACAAAGGCATCTTTGTCGAAGATGTCTTGCCTGGGTGTGAGGGTATAAGCATACATTGACCCTAACACTTATATAGATCATACTTGGGTCTCATGGCTTTTATAAAAATCAAACCCAAAAATAATAAATATGTGTTTCCCTTGCAAGTATTTGTTGTATGCTTGGCACATTATCATATTGGAAGAATATGGGAAAAACATGTGCTTATTAATTAGATAATTTTGTTAAATGACAACTAACAGAAAAATATATGTTAAATTATTTGCTTATGTAGTTAATACTTACAGTCCAATTGTTTTCTTATTTTTTCATGTATACTACAATACTAAGATATTACGCATTATTTGTATCCAAAAGTTTATGATAGAGACAATATCATTCTTTCTTAGAAATGCATCTATTCCATAGCTAGTGAAAGGTTTAAATTATAACTTCAAGCCATTTGCAGATGTTAATTTACATCAAATATTGAGGTCGTATATTAGTGTGATGATAAATATCTTCATTTAGCAGTGATAAGTGTCATATTTGAGATTCATCAGACACAATCTCTCTAATTTTTGAGAATATGATTATTGAGATAATAATTTTTGCTAGATCATGTGCTAAGCAGGAGCCTTGTGCACATTGTATATTTTTGTTTACTTTATTATGAATGTGCATTTTATGTTGGAAAGTTGTATTCTCCATTGACTATACTCATCAATGGTTGATAGTCGATAACATGGTTTTGGACTCAAACATTTTAGTAGGGTTGTTTTTAAGTTGAATGAGATATTGGATGCCAAGATGATGGAATTTTGCTTATGTTTTTTTATGCATAGTTTTAAAATGTGTGCTTTAAACACACATAAGCTCAAGGTGTAATCACTCCCCAGTATAACATTTTGCTAGTCGAGAATGCCTCCTTGATTTTACTCTTTGTTTCTAAATATTCTTACTCTTGAAAATTTTAATGACATATTAAATTTTATATAATTTCATTATTTGTTATTAAATACTTCTTTTAAATGTATACAATATTAAATTTTGTTTTTGAATGAATTATATTTTATAAAATTGATATGCTTCATTTGTTGCATGTAACTTCATTCTATTGGGCTGGCCCAAATGGGCTTAGCCATCTCTTGGGCAAATGGCCCAGATGCAACAATTAAAAAAAAGAAAGAAGAGAATAAAACACAAAAAAGAGAAGAGAGGGAGAAACCCATTTTCGGATTTCTACTGGGTAGTCATTGAAAAACTCAGTTTGCCAGAGTTTGCACCATTGGATCATTGTGATATTTTGACAGTAAGTTCATGACTCCTTGGGCTTCATTCAGAATGATAGAGATTGAATTCTGAGCTCTCTCGTGGATGATCGAGTTGTTGAAAAACATTGGCAGTAACTTTTGAGTACTTTCTCTCTCTTTGTTCTTTGTATATCAAGATTGTGATTTAATCTTGAGATATTTGATGTACCAAGATTATCTGTGTAATCTTGATGAATTTTGTGGTGTGTCTCTAGTTTTGTGATCTAAAGAGGACTTGGTGTTTATATCATTGTTGGCTATAGTGGATATATTTTTAAGCAGGCTATGGGTCTCGTGATTTTTCCCAAATTGGGTTTTCCACACTATAAAAATTTATTTATGGTTGGTTCTTAATTGGTTGCTTCATTTGTGAATGTTTTTCTTGTGGTTAGAGTGCTTGATTTCTTAGTGAATTATTTATGCACAAGAGGAGTAAGGAAAAATTACATAATCCATCTTGAGGTGATTTTTCCCAACACACTCATGCATGCACCTTCTATTGTGCCATATGCCTAGGCTATACAAGATTTATTGCTTTCTACAATAATAATTTTATGTGATAGACATACTTTTCTATTCGAATTATAAAATGCTAGGTTGATCTTTTCTTTTCTATTTATTTTATTTTATTTTTTTGGTTTTTTTTTTGTTGGAAATGCAAATTGCTATCAAGAAGATAATTCATGATGTTGCAAAGAAACTATTAGATACCATCAAATTAGATGTGCTACTTTACTTTTCTATCAAATGAACGAAAGTACATTAAAGTTTCACTCGAGATTTCTTTTCTATTAGATACCATAAAATGGTTTTTTTTTTTGTTCGAATTATAATTCATGATTATAATTTCTTTTCTATTTATGCTTATAGGTGATAAATTTGACAAAGACAAGTTCTTTCTATTATAAATGAATCAAAGCAAATAATTATTATATCTTTCCTAGAAATGCTTTTGTTTTTTTTTTTTTTTGAAAAGCTATGATTAGTATGAATTAATACTAATTTTGCTTTCCTTATTAATCGAATGGTCAAAATACCCTTTGATATCCTATATTTTTATATCCAGGATTATTAAAATTTTATTATTTAATTTTAAAATTTTCAATATTTGTGATGATGAAAAATATTAAAATATTTATTTTATATGTTTAATATTATTTATTTAATTGTATTTTATTAATGTATAAAAGAATAAGATAATATTTAATAAAAATAATATATATATATATATATGTATATATATAAGGTAGAGTATATCTCACAAAAAACCCATGCCTTAATTGGGATTTCATTGTGTATTGTGCTTCCTAGCCTTAAAAAAATTGTCTCAATGTGTGTCTTTCCCCTTAAATAACTATGTTTTGACCTAATGGAAACAAAGTGGACTTTTCAACATAACTTGGATGACACACACCCAACTCAGAAGCATGAATGACGTACCTATATTAACATCTGTCCCCAAAAATGAGACCCACAATGACATGAAGGATCTTCCTTGATAGTAATTAGGCATAGTTTACTTGCTCATGTAATAAATAACCGTGAAAGGTTAATTTTACCTATGAGTGCGGGTGGCACTTTTGCAATGGGCTCAATTGGGTCTAACTCACTCAGATAAACTAGTTGTCAGTGCATCCTTTTGTCACACACATGTATCCAACATGACCTCACATCCTGGCTTTATTCTTTAACTTAGTCATAATTACCTAAATGGGTCGTCACGAATTGTTTCACTTATGTGAACTATCCAAATAAGGTTTCTGGTATCCTGGGTGCACATGATAAACTTGCATGGTGCTTAACAACACAGTCATTTTTACTAAACAACAATGAATAATACATACAAAAAATCAGAGAGAGCTTACATGCATATTTTTAGGGTGGATGTATGAGTTATCAAGAACATATATAAATAATTATATTATAATCCATAAGTTTGCAAGAACTTGCATCATATACTTAGATAATAGTCTTTGTAATGTCATATGTTCATGAGTTCTCAAGAACTTGCATCAAAATGTTAAAGCTCTCAGAATTTGACAAATCCTTCAAAACTGATAAAATCTTCTTGTCACAATTTTCTAGTCACAAATTGATGAACTTATGCTTTCTGATTTTACGTACTACCATTATACATCCATATTCTACCATGTCCAAACTAAGTTAAAATATGTTAGAATTATCTGAAAATTAAAAAAAATAGCTTTATTACAATATAATATTTTTAACATATAATTAGAATTTAATGATATTGTTGATAATAATGAAAGAATGTTTTAATTGATATAAAAATAATATTAATTCTCATCCAAGTACAAAATGTAATTGTGCTTGATGATATTTTGACATGAGATAGTATAATTAGTGTTCTCGAGGTTTAGAAGTTATGTTTTGTTTAAGAATTAGATTGAGATTAAACATGATAGCAACACTAAGAAAGTTAATTTTCAAATTTAGAATTATTTTGATTTTTAATTAATAAATGAAGATCATATCATGATTGATTCTTTAGAAGATACGGATTTGCAAAAATTGCAATGATAAACAATGATTTTAATTTTAAGTAATTAGATAATGAATAAAAATTGGTTGTTTATAATAATTATTAATTATTGTGTATTTTTATAGTATTCTACTTATTTATAAAACATTTATCATAATATGTTAATTTTTTAAAATACTAAATATTTTATATCACTTTCTTTTTTGAAATTTCCAAAACTAACTAAATTGCATATATTAAATGAAGAGTGTGCCTTGCAACTCACGCTCCAACTCATTTGTGTTTTGGTGTCTCTTGCACCTTTCATAATTATTACTTTATTTTTTTATTAGATAAGCATTATGCCAATTATTCTAATATTTTTTGTTTTTTCACTTGATCAAATATTCGACATAAACTACAAAATAATAAAAATTCAAAATTAAAAGCTCACTCCTAAGTTTATGCTAACAAGTAAGACACTACTAAAATTCATTGAATTACTGGCTAATTATTTGGTCGGTAATTTGGTATTTTTTGGTCGGTAACCTAAATACTGACCATTTAGCGACCAAAATATTTGGTCACAATTTTGCTCGTCAGCAATTTTTTTACTGATAAAAAATTAGTCAGTAGGTAAATTACCAATCATTTATCGATTCTCTACCGACTATATAATGACAATTTTTGGACCAATATAATTAGGTCGATATATGATCTACAAATGGTCGGTAATTAACGACCATTTATAAACTATTTACCGATAAACAATTACTGACTAAATTTCAATAATTCTTCGACCAAAAACACTTGGTCGGTAAATGGGCTCCAAATGGTCGGTAATTACCGAAAAAATTGTGATAAAAAACCAACCAAAATCTTTTAAAATCATTGGTCGATAATTGATATTCAAAAGTATTACCAACCATTTGGTGACCTTTTACTGACAATTGATATTAAAAAATTTGGGTAGGTTTGGTCACAAATTTTTTTTTTTTGCAATTTTGCAGTAGTTTCTACAGAAACTGGAAAATAAAACAAAAAAAAATAAAATCAAAAAAACATCCAGTCTGATGCAGTTGCTACAGAAACATATACATATAATAGAATAAAAAAATCCAATTAACTTCTGCAAATAATTATATATACTACATATATATATTAAATACATAAAGAGAAAATAAAAAAATAAAATTCAAAATCAAAGTTTAAGGCATTGAAAAAATATATGTGCAATACACTCAATCATCCAACATTGTTTCATAATCGTTGTGCTGCGATGTTTCTGGCCCACACAGTGAGATGTCGGGTACTGGGGTAGAGCTGTCTGCTACTACTAGTCCTAATGCAGTTGCTGTAGGTGTTGCTGTAGGTGATGGAGTAGATGTTGTAGCTGGAGCATTACGCCAAATAATTCGAGGTAGATCATCAGGGTTGAACTGTAGTCCTCCTTCCTAAAACTTCTTTGTAAGCCAGTCAAAATGAATATGCAACTCATTCCTGTCATCCTCATAGTTGATCATGCGTCGCTCGGTATCAGCCAACTAATACTGTATCGCATTTCGCATCGCGTCCTAAAATTCCTCCATCTTCGAGTATTAATTCAAAACTAGTCCTGAAAATTAAGCTTCATAGTCTGGTCGTCTATGCAAGTAGAATGATGATGTCGATGAATCGCTGCCATAGATGGGCATTTTCTTCTTGCCATCAATAGTCACATACCAAATCTAATTCTTATCAACTGGTGGAACTAATGAAAGAGAACTACTTATTACACCATCACATGAACATAAAGTAGATTGGGAATACACTTAAGTCACAGCAGTTAACATTTTTTCACATCTCACCTAATAAAAATGTACAAAAAGTATTTCAATTTATATTCAAACAAAAAAAAGTTAATTTTTTAATGAAACTTACATTTGCTGCACGAGATCTCTGATCAACGAAAGTCTAATCATCAAGAGCCTTTGTGTGCGTGTATTTGAATAAGCAAGGAGCACTGGGCTTCTTACCCTCCTTGCATATCTATAATTACACACAATACATATGTTAATTCTATTGAAAAAAAATACTTATGAGAAATGAAATTTAGGCATAATTGAATATATTTTACAAAGTAATAAACATAAAAAGTATAAATTAAAAATAATACCAATGCTCATTCATGCTCACACATAGAGCGAGATCCATACGTGTGTGTAGACATGCCACTACCCTCCCCAGCCTGCTCTGAGCGACGATTACCATTATGTTTATCACACCTCTTCCTATAATCTGGATCTTCCCATCTGCTCCTCCACTCCTTGAAAACATGATCCGAGACACTCAAATCTTTTTATTTATTCTTCAACCATTTATCTTTGATCTCATACACGGTGTCTTTATACCAACTGGTAACATGTTTGTAGAACACACTTTTGAGCTTCTCCTTTGGCTATGTCCACCTGTAGACTTTATGCAATTATAAAATAAACAATTTTTAATCAGTTAACAAAAGAATAAATCAAAGATGTAAACATTTTTAGGTAGTAATATTTACCTTATATTTTCTCCAAATTATCAATTAGTCTTTTTCTGTGAGTGATTTCCAATTATGTCCTTTTGGTTTAAAAGGACTTCCTGAAAATTATCCTCAGAATCTTAGAAAAAGAACCAGACGGCTCTAACTTCGTTCTGTAACCAAAAATTTATTAGCAAGTAAGAAATAAAATAATAAATTGATAAATCATTTGTTAAGTTTTATATCTTACAGATTATCAATTGTCAGATCAAACTGAGCAATAGGAAGAGTCTCATTTGTATGGTGCTTTGAGGAAGACTCTCCAACATCTCCATCCTCTCCATCATCTCCCTCCCACGTCTCTTGATCATTCATCAAAATCTCAGGACCATTATGCGGATCAGTCAGCTGATGTTGCTACTGTGGTACATTCAAAACTTTCTCAGTCTGCTGTAACGTCTCATCCATCCATAACCCTCTACTAGTTTCGGGCATACCCGAGATTGTGCTGCCTATACCATAACTCGTATAACCTTCCAACATGCTGTCTCTACCTCATCCATGTGCCATATCTATAAAAAATACATAAGGCAATGAAAATAAACAAAAATGATTAACGATAAAAACAAAAAAGATTACTGACTCCCATACTGAACTTGAACACCTTTGGTGGATTTGCTTCTCACCATGATATATCCAAACATAGTAATCTTCACAGTCTCAACATTCAAAAACTTTTTATTCTGGCATTTAACTAAAGTGCAAGGACACCTTATATTTGTACCACCCATTTACACACTCAGGATGTCTCAGAGCAAACTCAACAAATTTATCAACTTTATCCCTCCATTAGAGAACATTTCATTCACTATTTGACCCTTGTACATCCATTCACGATCATCTTCCATAACTAGTTAAAAAAAAATATTGTATTTAAAAAATATGATTGTCTCTAATTATAGTTATATATAATTATATAGACATTAATTTAGATATACAAATATTTACATATAGTTATACACATATAGTTTAAAATAATGTTGTGTGTTGTTATACATGTAATTATAAATATAGTTACATGTGGTTATACATATAGTTACAAATATAGTTAAACGTATATTTATACATGTAATTTTATATATTTATAAATATAGTTATGTATAAGTATAGATATAGTAAACTATTTTTTATATACTACTATATACAAATATATAATAAATATAAGTTGTAAATTTAATATTTAAATATAATTATGCATAAAACTTTTAAAAGTATACATATAGTAAGATACAATTATTTATTGTTATATATTATTTTACATACAATATATATAAGTTATAAATAGTTATATATAATTAAACATATAGTTATATATAGATATATTCATACAAGTTGTTATACATAAATATAAACAACGTTATAAAAAAATATTTTGCTTTAATTATATTAATACACATATATATATATAGTTACAAATATAGTTATATAAAATTATCACTACTAAAATTCACCAAATTACCAACCAATTATTTGGTCGCTAATTCGGTGTTTTTGGTCGGTATACCAATTTGCGACCATACATCAATAAAAATAATTGGTCAAAACTTTGTTCATCATTAATTTTTTTATCAACGAAAAATTAGTCGATCGGTAAATTACCGACCATTACCGATCCTCTGCCGACAAATATTTACCGAGTATATTCTGATAATTTTTTGACCAAAATAATTAGGCCAGTACATGGTCTATAAATAGTCGGTAATTAACGACCATTTGCAGCCCATATACTGACAAAAAATTACCGACTATATTCCAACCATTTTCTGACCAAAAGTATTAGTCAGTAAATGGTCACAAAATGGTCGGTAATAACCAAAAGAATTGCAACAAAAAATCGATCAAAATCTTTTAAAATCATTGGTAGGTAATTGATCTCTAAAAGTAATACCGACCATTTGGTGACGTTTTACCAAATATTTATATTAAAAAATTTTGGTCGGTTTGGACCAAATTTTTTTTAGCAGTTTTTTTGCAATTTCTACAGAAACTATAGCACATACCAAAAATAAAAAAAGCATCCAATTGACTTCCAGTTTTTATGTAGTTGCTGCAGAAACATTTACAAATAACAAAAAAAAATCCAATTAACTCTAGCAAACAACTATATATACTGGACATATATAGTAATAACATCATGGGAAAATAAAACAATTAAATCCAAAATCAAAGTTTAAGACATTGAAAAAAAAATTGTATGTAATACACTCAATCGTCCAATTTAGTTTCATAATCATTATGTTGTGACGTTTCTGGTCCACATGGTGAGATGTCAAGTACTGGGATAGAGCTGTATGCGGCTGCTAGTCCTAATGCGGTTACTGTAGGTACTGATGTATGTGATGGAGTAGATGCTGTAGTTGGAGCATTACATTGAATAATCCGAAGTATATCATTAGGGTTAAACTACTATCCTTCTTTTTGAAACTTCTTTGTAAGCTAGTCAAAACGCAGGCGCAACTCATCCCTATCATCCTCATACTCGATCATGCATCGCTCAGTATCAACCAACTGAAATTGTATCGAATTTTGCATTGCGTCCTGAAATTCATCCATCTTTGAGAACAAATTTGAAATTGGTCCTGAAAATTTAGCTTAATAGTCTGGTCGTCTTTGCGTGTAGAATGATGATGTCAAAGAATCGATACCATAGACGAGCATATTTTCCTTGCCATCAATAGCCGCATACCAAATTTGATTCGTATCAATAGGTGGAGCTGATGAATGAGAACTACTTGTTGCACTATCACATGAACTTGAAGTAGACTAGGAATATGCTTGAGTCACAGCAGCTAACATTTCCTCATATCTTGCCTAATAAAAATGTATTACAAGTATTTCAATTTATATATTCAAACAAAAAAAGAAATGTTATTTTTTTTATTTAAACTTATATTTGTTGCACGAGATCTCTGATCAATGAAAGTCTGATCATCATGAGCCTTCGTGTGTGTGTATCTGAATAAGCGAGGAGCACTGGGCTTCTTACCCTTCTTGCGTGTCAATATTTACACACAATACATACGTTAATTAAATTGAAAAAAAAAACCTTATGATAAATGAAATTTAGATATAATTGAACGCATTTTACAAAGTAATAAACATAAAGTATAAATTAGAAATAATACCAATACTCATTCAGACTCACACATAGAGCGAGATCCACAAGTGTGTGTAGACATGCCACTGCCCTCCCTAGCCCGCTCTAAGTGACGATTGCCGCTCTATTTATCATACATTTTCCTATAATCCAGATCTTGCCATTTGCTCTGCCACTCCTTGAAAACATGATACGGGACACTCGAATCTTTTTCTTTCTTCTTCAATTATTTATCTTTGATCTTGTACATGGTATCTTTATATTGATTGGCAGCATGTTTGTAGAACACACTTTTGACCGCCTCATTTGGCTGTGTCCTCCTGTAAACTTTCTGCAATTATAAAGAAACAATTTTTAATAAGTGAACAAATAAATACATAAAAGATGTAAAAATTTTTAGGTAGTAATTTTTACCATAAATACTCATCAAATCATCAATTGGCCTCTATGTGTGAGTGACTTCCAATTATGTCCATTATGTTTAAAGGACTTCTTGAAAATTATTCTCAAAACCATAGAAATGGAACCAGATGCCTCTAACTTCATTCTGTAACGAAAAGTTTATTAGCAAGTAAAAAATAAAATAATAAATTGATAAATCATTTGTTAAGTTTTATATCTTACGGATTATCAATTGTCGGATCAAACTGAACAATAGGAAGATTCTCATCTGTAGGGTGTTAGGAGGAAGACTCTCCAACATCTCCATCATTTCCCTCCTCTCCCTCCCACATCTCTTGATTATTTATTAAAATCTCATGACCATTATGTTTATCAGTCAGTTGATGATGATGCTGCGATACATTCACAACCATCTCTATCTGCTGTGGCGTCACTTCTACCCATGACCCTCTACTAGTTTCGAGCATACCTGAGGCCGTGCTGCCTGTACCATAGCTCATACGACCTTGCAATGTGCTACCTCTACCTCGTCCACGTGCCATATTTGTAAAAAAAATATAAGACAATGAAAATAAACAGAAATGATTAATAATTAAAATAACATAAAACTCACTTTCTACTCATTTAAATCAGAATCATTAAAATTTGGTTCATCTTCTTCTTCAGATGTAGTAACATCATTTTCAAACTACTGTTCATCACTCGTTTCTTCCTCATTATCATTTAAATTTTTATCAACATCTACATCCCCACTTGTATCTATCTCAGAACATGCGACTAAAAGGACGTCTTCATCCCCCACCATAGCTTCGATTATAACATCATTATCATCATTTTGAAAAGCTGGTTCTATGAAATCAGTACTTGGTGATGCGAGGATGTCAATTTGAGCCATTACTTTTATCTTGCACATAACTTTCTAATCCTTTCTAGGACCGGTCTAACTCAAATATTCATAATAATAACCCTGTGATACTTGTGCTACTAAGACAAAAGGTCCATACTTGTTGAATCATTTATTATCGTGCACATCGACAAGTTTAAATCGAGGATGGACAACAATACCAACATTTGGTGTTGTGTCGAACCATTTACATTTGAATAAAAAAGTTTTTTAACCAGGAGGATTCAAATTCTAACTCGATCACTTCGACCAAAGTCCCGTAATAGTCATATTCAATTTTATTGTATACGAATCCTTTAATACATACCCCCATATTGCCAGTTGCCTGGTAGCTACCATACGATTTAGTGTGAAATTTAAAACCATTCACATAGTAACCATTGTACATTTTAACATCTCTTAGGGGACCTTGTGCTATACTTCGAAAATAATGATTGAAAATTTTATTTGCATGATTATGAACTTATAATCAAATTAAGTAGATTATTTAGATTACAATTATAAATTTTTATTAGAACAATATAATTATTTTGTGATTTTCATTATAAGTAAACTTACGTATTTTTCAAAAAATGATGGAAGTTATCAAAAAATGATTGATAACTTCTTCATCCATGTTTGTAAACTCTTTACGTTTATCTATAACAAAATCACTAAAAAAAGATATTAAAATTATTGATAAATTGATAAGAAATACTAAATTATAATGCTTAATTGATGTCATTTGACTATTAGGAAATACTTACTTAATGAATGGTTAAACTTCTGGACAATTCATTAGTATATATAGATGAGCAGTAGTATATTCATAGTCTGCTAGATATTTTTTCCCTTTAGCACCAATTGCTTTACCCGGAGACTTGAAAATTTCAAACATATCATTATTCACATTGTCATAAAGATAAACCTCATTTTGCTCTTCCTTAAGTGGAAGAGTTGAATCTCATTCTTTGAAATAAAATTATGTGAATTTTGCAACCTCATCCATTTTTGTATGCTTTATTTTTCTCAAGTATGTACAAAAAAGTTATTGAAAATTACAAGTCATTTTTGTGTATATATAAATAGATATATATATGAAAAGAATTAGTTTAGTGAATTAATATTACCTTTCTGGAGGATACATCCAATGATACTAGACAGGACTAGCAATCCTAGCTTTGTAAGCTAAGTGCATTAAAAGATGTTCCATTGAGTCAAAAAAACTAGGAGGAAAGATTTTCTTAAGATTGCATAAGATAATAGGAATTTATTCATCCAAATTCCTCAACTCCTCATCAGTCAATGAAGATGAAGGTCAGTTGCATGAAAAATAAAGAAATCTCAGTTATCGGCTCCCATATTTTATTAGGCAAGAAATTCTAAAAGAGCAATTGGTAACAACCTTTGCATTAATACATGACAATCATGACTCTTCATGCCAAACATCTTAAGTTTTTTTGCATCCACACATCTTCCCAGATTAGAAGCATACCCATCTGAAAATCTTAGTTTTTTTACCCACTTCAACACAACCTTCTTCTGTGATTTATTAAGAACAAATGTCATATCAGGGTATTTATTGATGACATGATTTTTTTCAAATTGAGGATGATGATAATATTTATTCAACTCATCTCTTGACTTGAAAGTGTCCTTAATTTTCCCTGGAATGTTAAAAACTGTATTGAAAATAATATCAAACACATTCTTCTCGATATGCATAACATCAAGATTGTGCATGAGCAAGTGTTCATGCCAGTAGGACAAATCACAGAAAATACTTCTCTTATTCCACCCACAGATCTTAGATATAACTACATTCACAACCTCAGAATCAATATCTATCACCTTTTTCAAGCCTCTGTTATTCACTTCTTGCAGAATATCATCCCCAAATCTGACCCCCGGGAATTGTTTAGTAACCTTTTTATTTTTAATGAATTCTTTGGTGTTATATCGATACTGATGATTAAAGGGAAAAAACTTCTGATGGTTATCGAATCACGACTATTTTCCGCTCTTAATTAATCTAAAAGTATCAGAATCTTCCATACAATGCAGGCATACCAACATACCAATTGTACTCCACCCAAACATCATAGAATATGCTGAAAAGTCATTTATGGTCCACATGAGGGTAGCACACATCTGAAAATTTTTCTGTTTGAAAATATCATAAGTTTGAACCCCAACACCCAAAAGACTTTTCAACTTCACTATTAATGGCTGCAAGAAAACATCTATTTTCCCCTTTGGATTTGTAGGCCCGGGCACTAACACAATCAAAAACATATATTCCTGCATACATAAGTCTGGAGGCAAATTATACTAGGTCACCACCACAGGCCACAAAGAATATTACTGTCCAAATTGATCAAATGGCTGAAAATCATCAGCAAATAAACCCAGCCTAATATTTCGAACTTTAGAAGAAAAATCAGGAAAATACTCATCAAAATGTTTCCAAGCAGTGACATCATAAGGGTGACACATCTTACCATCCTCCATATGTTACTTTGAATGCCATCTCATTTCATTAACAATTACGGTTGATGAATACAATCTCTGCAACCTAGGTATTATTGGAAAATAGTGCATCTTCTTATATGGCACCTTCGACTTACGTATATACAATCAATTTCTAGAACCCCTAACCTTTTGCTTGTACCGAACAAACCAACATATTTTACAACTGTTAAGGTCATTGTCATCACCCCAGTATGTCATATAGTTGTTCACACAACAATGAATGACCTGTATAGGTAATCCCAAGCCTCTAATTAACTTCTTCGTGCTGTAGAAATTCAATGGCATCGGATTATCTTTTGATAATAATTCTTGAATGAATTTAGACATATAATCAAACAATGCCTGCGAACACATGTGTTTGCACTTTATTTCTAACATTCTCAAAGCTGCATAAAGTTGAGTATGCTTAGAATTTTCCTCATGTATAAATTTGTCTCCAGCTCGAATCATGTCATAGAAATTTCTTGCCTCGGTATTGGGTTCCTCATTCGGGTTGAATTTAGGACCCGCAACATCAAAAACCATTTTATGGTATGTAGTATGATTAATATTATCCGAGATCATCTGATCAGTTTCACTTACAGACACCCGTACTAAACTTGAACACCTCTGGTGGACTTGCTTCTCATCATGGTATATCAAAACATAGTAATCTGCCACAAAACCATTTCTATACAAATGCATCTTAACGGTCTCAAAATTCAAAAACTTTTTATTCTGACATTTAACTAAAGCACAATGATACCCTTATATATGTGCCACCATTCACATACTCATGATGTCTTAGAGCAAACTCAACAAATTCATCAACTTTTATTCCCCCATTTATTAGAGAATATTTGATTTACTATTCGACCCTTGTACATCCATTCACGATCATTTTCCATAACTAGTTAAAAAAAATCAACAAATATTTTGATAATATTAAATGAATAAATATATGTATATATAGTTACAAATATAGTTATGTATAATTATATAGATATTTATTTAGTTATACAAATATTTATATATAGTTATACACTTATAGTTTAACATAATTGTATGTGTTGTTATACATGTAATTAAAAATATTGTTACATGTGGTTATACATATAGTTATACATATAGTTATACATATAGTTAAACATATATTTATACATGTAGGTATATATATTTGTTCATTTAATTTTATATATTTATACATATAGTAATGTATAGGTATAGATATACTAAAAAACTATTTCATATACTACTATATACAAGTATATATTAAATATAAGCTATAAATTTAATATTTATACATAATTATGCATAAAACTTTTATAATTTTGCATATATTATGTATATATACATTTTCGAAAAAAACATATACACAGAAAGTAAATATTGTGTATATATGTTTTTTTTTCAAAATGTTTGTAGTCATCATTAATAAAACAAAAAAAAAAACTAATATTTTTGATAAGTATTGAGTATACATAAACTATATATATGTTTTTTAAAAACATATATGTTTTTGAAAAAAAAATATATGTTTAATGTAGTATTTTGTGTATATATACCTACATAGAAAATGTAAACGCAATATATATATATATATATATATATATATATATATATTAAAATGTTTATACATTTAATATTTTATCGGTTTTCATATATATATATATATATATACTTTATATGTTTTTTGAAAACATATTATATGTATATATATATGTTTTTGAAAAAAATATTTACTCATAAAAATAGAATATTTTGTATATATGTTTTTTCAAAAATGTATACACATAACATATTGTATATATTTTCAAAAAGTATATACCATATATATTTATTAAAAACATATTTGTGTATTCACATATTTGAAAAAACATATATAAGTAAAAAATCAATGCTATGTATATATGTTTTTTGAAAAATATATAAACACATAATATTGTATAAGTTTTCAAAAAAATATATACAAGATATATTCTTTGCTAAACATATTGGGTTTATACGTTTTGAAAAATGTATTTTTACATAAAATGTATGCTGTATATATATGTTTATTTTAAAAAAAATACTATTCAAAAATATTCTTTAATATTTATTTATTTATTTATTTTTTTAATGATGACGTGGTAGGGAGAGGTGGAGTTTTTTTAATGACTGGAGATGCAATTTTGGATTTTACTACTTAAGAGCTCTAAAACTTAATTATTTTTAATTTTGGGGTATGCTTTAATTAAAAATTTTTAAAAGATTTTTTTAAATATTTTTATTTGATGTATCTTAATATATCAAGTGAAAATGTGGAGTAAATTCTATACCACATAAAATTATTGTATTATTTTTATAAATAAAAAAGTCTTTATTGTTTTTATATGGAAAACTATGTATTGCCCTTACATGAATGATTAGTCATAACACTAGTAATTTGTGTAAATATCTGATTATATTTTAATGATCATTAAATTATAGTAACACAAAACTATTATTTATCAACAAGTTGTACAAAGAGAGAGGCTATGCAATAAAGTATGGATACGTGGATACTACGAGTTTGACCCAAGTGAAAAGTTTATATATACTGTTATAGACATTTAAAATTAACATTATATAAAAATTCGATTTAACATTAATCATTATATATATTAAATTATAGACATTTATACATAATGTCATACTAATATATAAATATAAACCATTAACATTAAAATTAATCGAAATGCAAATATCATGTAATTAAAATCAAAATCACTAAAACCCTAAAAATATAAATAGTAGATGAACAAATTATAAAAAATGAAAAATTACAGTTTAATTAATTGTGTCGAGTCAAAATCATGTTATATTAAATGAAATTGAAGTAAAAATTAAGAAATTATGAAGATAACATAAAAACCTAATACTCGAATATACGGAAAAAACAAAATTTAAAATATTTATATATAATTCAGAGAGACGAAGATGTGTATACACAATTTGAAGGAGTAGAACAAAGAAAAACTTACCTAGATTCAGAAGAAATATTAATTTTTTGTGATTTCGTGCTTACAGTCAGCTTTGATTTGATAAAATAACTGGAGCTTTGCACAAATTTACGTGTTAATGACTTAGCAAATGTTTGTCAAATAAAAAAAATTAAAACAATGAATTATCGACCAAAATTAAGGTCGGTAAATAGTCAGTGATAACAAAGTTATACGTATTTGGATAACCACTATATTGACAATTTTTAATAGTTATATATTTTTGATCGTTAAATGGTCGTTAATATTTCGGGAATATTTTTTACATATTCCATCCTAATTTACAGACTATATTCCTAACCGATTATATTTGGTCGGTAATATATGGTCAGTAGTTGGTCGAGAATTTGGTCGAGAATTTGGTCGGAAGTATTTTTCTCCTATTCGCCTGTTTGGATCTCTAAATTAGTCGTGAAATAGTCAGTAATTACCGACCAATTACAATGATAGTTCGTTAAATAGTCAGTACTATATTCGATTATCACACTACAGATCAATTCCCGACCAAAAATATTTAGTCGGTAATTATGGTCGGAGTTTTGGTTGAAAATATATTTTTTTCGATCCCATTTTTTTGTCGCTAACTGGTCATATTTTGGACAGCAATTACCAACTAAATTTTATGGTCAGTACTTTGGTCAGTATTATCGTAATTTTTAGTAGTGTATATAGACATTTATTTAGTTATGCAAATATTTATATATAGTAATACACATAAAGTTTAACATAATGTTATATGTTGTTATACATGTAATTATATATATAGTTACATGTTGTTATACACATAGTTACACATATAGTTAAACATATATTTATATACGTAGGTTTATATATTTGTTCATTTAATTTTATATATTTATACATATAGTTATGTATAGATATAGATATGGTAAAATACTTTTTTATATACTTATATATACAAATATATATTAAATTTATGTTGTAAAGTATATATTTCAATATTATTATGTATAAAGCTTTTATAGTTAAACATATAGTAAAATACAATTATTTATTGTTATATATTATTATTCATATAATATATATAGTAATAAATAGTTATATATAATTAAACAAATAGTTATTTATAGATATATTTATACAAGTAGTGATAAGTAGTTATACATAAATATACACAACGTTATAAATAAATATTTTAATTTAATTATATGAATACATATATGTATATATAGTTACAAATATAGTTATATTTAATTATATAGTGTGCTACATATTTATACAAATATTTATATATAGTTATGCACATATAGTTATAAATATATATGTAGTTAAAGATATAATTATATATAACATTTATATAATCATACATTTAGTAAAATATAATTATATATAGTTATATATTATTATACATATAGTATTTTTTTTAGAAATATAGTTATATAGAAGTATACATATAGTTATACATTATTATATAGTTACAAATTAGTTATGTAAAGTTATAAATATAGTTATAAAAATAGTTTAATTTATTATAAATATAGTTATAAATACTTTTATATAAAATGTCATATGATTATATAATTAAACACGTGTATCTATATAATATTTGTGAATAAAATATTTTTATAAATGTTACTTAAATATTATTATCTTTATATGTAACATTTTTATAAATAATATATATTATATATATCACATTTATGTAAACATTGTAAATATTATATATTTATATAAAAAATAATATTCAATATAAATATTTACAAAATTGCATAATCACTTAATGTTACATTATTGTTATATAAAAAAAATATATAAATGGATACTTTAATGTAAATTTTGTATAGATATTTATAAACATTAATACATATGTATAAATGTTTATATATAACATTATATGTTTATATAAACATATCAATGTATATTTATAATGTAATACGTTTATATATATTAAAGTATAGATTTTTATACATAATATCATATGATTATATAAATGTATAAAAGTTTATATATACTGTTATAGACATTTAAGATTAACATTATATAAAAGTTTAATTTAACATTAATCATTATATATATTAAAGTACAAATATTTATACATAATGTCATACGATTATATAAATATAAATCATTAACAATATGATTATTCGGATGCAAACATTTTGTAATTGAAATCAAAATCACTAAGACTCTAAAAATCTAAATAGTAGAAGAACAAATTTTAAACATGTTAAATTATAGTTTAATTAATTGTGTCGAATAATGTTAGGTTAAATGAAATTGAAGCAAAAAATAAGAATCGGAAGATAAATAAAAAAACCTAATACCTAATTATACTGAAAAAATGAAAATCTGATTGTTTATATATAATTTAGAGAGATGGAGATATGCATAAGCATATTGAAGGAGAATAACAAAGAAAACTTACCAAGATTTAGAAGAAAGATAAAATTTTATCGATTTCGCGCTTACAGTCACATCTGATTCGAAAAAACAATGGAGTTTCGTTGAATTTAGGTTTTAATGACTTAGCAAATAATTTTCAAATCAAAAAATTAAAACAATGAATTACTGACCAAAATTATGGTAGGTAAACAGCCGGTGAGAATAAATTTATAAATATTTGGAAGTTTATTTTGCCGACCAATTTTAATGGTAATATATTTTTTGTTGTTAAATGGTCAGTAATTTGTCGGCAATTTCTATTCGTTATTTTCATCCTAATTTACCGACCAATTTCCGACCAAAAATATTTGGTCGATAGGTATGATTGGTATTTGGTCGTGAAATGGTCAGTAATTACCTACCTAAATAATTGGTCAAAAGTTTGTTCAGTAATTACGACATTATAAATATATTAGATAACCACTTTACCGACCATTTTTAATGATACTATATTTTTGGTCGTTAAATGGAAGGTAATCTTTTGAGAATGTTTTTCGCTAATTCTCTCCTAATTTATAAACTAATTTTCAACCAAAAAATAATTTGATCGGTAATACATGGTTGGTAAGTGATTGGAAATTTGGTTGGAAGTATTTTTTACTGATGCACCTCTTTAGATCTTCTCTAAATTGGTCATTAATTGGTAAGTAATTACTGGCCTATATATATGGTCGGTAAATGGTTGGTAAGTACAAAGTTATAAATAATTTTAAAACCAATTGTACTGACTAATTTTAATGATATTATATTTTTGGTCGTTAAATGATCGGTAATATATTGGATAACCACTCTACAGACTGATTTCTGACCAAAAATATTTGATTGGTAATTATGGTCGGTCTTTGGTCGGAATTTTTTTTGGTACCATTTTTTGGTAGCTAAATGGTCATGATTTGGACAGCAATTATTGACCAAATTTTTAGGTCGGTAATTTAGTCGGTATTCTCATAATTTTTAGTAGTGATAAGATTTCTAGCAAATTTTGTGATCATAGATGGCTTAGATTGAGAAATATTTCTTGTCTCATCCTTCCCATTTAAAACAAGTGCATAATTTTGTTGATACATATTCTATAACATTGATCTTCTAGTTTTTTTTGTACTTTATTCTCTACTCATTCTCTTATAATATGATTGAGAAATATTTGATCATTTGTCTTGTAATTGGCTGTCATTGTGTGATCACAAATGGCTTTTGAATATATTGAAAATTGTGAAATGCCTTGACTTTTCTTATAAATATTTTTCAACTGAAATAATTGATGAAGAAATGTGACTTGATTTTTATGATTGACTGTCATGAGATTGTGAGGAACACCTTTTTTGGGCTTGGTGTGAAGTTCTTACTCATGTCAATAAAAAAAGTTGTAAACTATGCATAGGGATCTCACCATGCTAGGTTAGAGTGGGGTAAATAATGGAAAATCATACCCTTGATAAATTTTAGTGGTTGCATCTAAAAGTTATTGAACTTGAGATCTACCTTTATTTGGTTGAATAAAATTTACAATTGCATCAAGGCATGACATATTTGTTTGATGTGAATGGATTTTTTTCAAATGAACACAATGAGATTGTGAGGAATGCCTTTTTTGCCCATACGACATAATAACGAAACAAGTAGAGTTGTTTGACTCGTGTAAAAAAAAAATTCTACCCAATACATTAGGTTCCCATACCATGTAGGGTCAAATAAGTAAATATCACGTATTCTCTTTGATAAATCTAAGAAGTTGTACTAAAAAGTCTAAAACCAAAGACTTACACCTCTCCTCAAGTGAAAATATATGCCAATCATGCTAATGTATGAACTCTTGTTCGATTTATATCTATTCATTTGTAAAATTTCATAGTTTATACCATGGAGAATAACATGATTTTAGTGAACATGACAAGAAGAAATGAGAAGATTGTCAAATCATAACTTATCTTAGTGAACATGATTTTTTGTTGATATGATGTCCCATGGAATCCATATTTTTATT
Organism: Sapria himalayana; assembly: GCA_029783825.1. NCBI lineage: Eukaryota > Viridiplantae > Streptophyta > Magnoliopsida > Malpighiales > Rafflesiaceae > Sapria > Sapria himalayana. The sequence continues at coordinate 1,680,131 of JAREIK010003611.1, read as the reverse complement.
ATGGCTACTCTTTGTTAATTTTGATATCTTGTTTCTATTTTGAAGGTGCAAACACTATACTAGAAGTAGTACAATGTACTCTTACAAGATTATCCAAATAGTTAGAACCAAACAAGTTGAATTTATTGTGGAAGAGCTTAAATCATGAGATTGTTAATTGTGTGATTATTTTAATTTTTTTGTATCTAAGTTGAATTATACTATTCTCATATCTTGAAATCAAGTTAATAATGGGTGATGTGTTTTTGGTAAGCAACATATTAGTCAAAAACTTTTTTTTTGTTATTTATAGTTGTTTTTAGTGTTTCTGGTAGGCATTGACATTGTGATAGATTACAAATTAATGCTAGACATTGTGAAGTTATTAATGCAGACATTTATAATGTTTACTGGTTCTGTAGAAGAAGAAACCTTATTTTTTTATTTTCATCAATAAGTTCTTGTAATTCTATGTAATGGGGCCCTATCTACCATTAGGCTTAATGAATATGTGCTCTTGTTTCAGTTTTTTGGTTTTCACAAAGGGACTATTACAAAAGAACTCTTTCATAATCTATACATTTAGACATGGTATTTTAAGGTAACATTGCTTTCTTATTATCTGGTTGTGGCTTTTGGTTTGTTATATATTTGTAAACTTTGAATTTAATTAGACTTTTAGTGTGATGGATGATATGATAGAAATATTCAACATTGAAATAGTATGCATGTTGTTTGTCTTCTGGGAGATTTCAAGGAATCCCTCAGGGCCCTTAATACATGAAATAACTATATTGGACTTTTCAAGAATATGTGGCTTTTTAAAGAGGTCTATGAAGTGTTGAAACAAACTCTTGGATGATATTACCCATGAAAATTTTTCAACTTTAGTTGTTGATGCTGTGTTGGCTCACTTGTGAGAATATATTTATTACTCTCTTTTCATGATAAATTTCCAAGAAGATCTATCTTTCTTAATGAATTGATCTATGGGTTTGATCCACTTTTAGCCTTGAAATATGGTATTATATTATTCCCTTGTGTTTGTGTGTTTTTTGGAAGGCATTGGTATATCAAGATTATAATGCTTAGAGAATTAAAATTAATATGATTGAACTTGATTAAGTACAAAATATATATGGATGATGATGTTTATAATTTCTTTGTGGTGGGTCACCATTGGAAGTCATATGTTGGTATAATAATAAGCATCTTTGTCTAATGATAATATATTTCATGTTTGATATTCATGAAATGTAGCCTCTTTGATTTTTGAGAATAAGGCTATTAGGATTGTTGATAATATGTTCATGCTCAATTCACAAGAAGATCTAACTCTGAATGAATTTTATTAATGAGTTTAATCTACTTTTGGCCTTGAATATAGTACTATATTATTTTTTTGTGTTTTATGGAAGGTGTAGGTATATAAAGATTGTATTGAATGAAAAATTAAAATCAATATGATTGAACTTAATTATGTGAAAAATGTATTTTGATGATGATGATTATAATATTTTTTATGCTTTTTATCTAATGATGATGTGTCACCATTGGTAGTTGCATATTGGTAAGATTTATATTCTGTATCATGGACTAGGATTCCAAGTGAGAATGACCTTTTGTGCATTTTTCAAGATTCATTTGAGGGTGATTTAGGCGTTCATAATTATTTATGAACCAAGTAAAATGAGGATGACTAGTCAGATTATTTTAATACCTCTTACTATTTTGAGCAACAAATGAAGTAGACAAAAATATTTTTAGAAGGAAGCAAACTAGTTCTATTTGTTCTCATGAGCATGAAAATTTTATGGATATTTGAGGTGGTATAATGGACTATTAGTTTAACATTTTTGTTTTTTCAAATTATATCTATCGAGTCAATAATGATTTCATAGGAAGAGTACCAAATTTTATTCATAGATACTAAAAGTTCATCTAGAGGTAAAAGTATTATAACTTTTTCTACAATTGTTCATTTTTTTACTCTTTGATTGGAGACTCAAGGGCTAACTCTTATGTAATAGACAATTAATTTTTAATTATTATCTTTTTTAATTCTAGAGTATTTGATATTGTTGTAGTTAATGATATCTTTGTATGAGTCAAAAGATATGACAATAATAATATTGAATATATTATTATATATATTTTATTAATTCATATTTCATTATATTATGTTTTATGTTAATTATTTTGCATAATAATTAAAGATGATTTTCTTTATGTTTTATGTTAATTATTTTCTTTGCTTGTGATATTTTTTTGTAGAATCAGTAAATTTTAAAGATGATTTTCTTGTTTGAACATAAAATTGATTATGCCTATTTTTCTTTATAGTTAGTAGTTTCTTTAATTTATACTTATTATTAATTTTTTGAGTATTAATTCTTAACTTGGTCATCCTTATTTAATTAGATTGAAATTTATAGTGATCTTGGGTATTTTATTACATTTTGTGGATGCTTATTTCTGATGTATTTGAATTTTTATATGTATAAATAAAATTTAAATTATATCTTATTTATTAAATTTTTTGAAATTATAAAAATATAATTTTGAAAAAAATATTTAAAGTTTAAGAAGTAATAATATGCTAGAAACTCTTCTTAGTAATTTTCATTTTTTTTTTGATGTGTATAGGTGGTTCATTAAATATTTAGCTCAAAATAAAATAGTTGAATTGAAAAACAATCATCTAATAAAGGCAACTTGACTATTTTTACTTCATAGAAATGTATCCAAGTGAGATGAAACAATATTACTTTTGCAAACATTTGATACATAATGTTTTTTTTTGTTATTTCATATCATATTTTATACTAGATTATATATCAAGAAGATGAAATATTTTACTTATCAACCAAACCCAAGGTACTGAGTGTATTTATATATTTTTTAGATTTATTTAATAAATGAGATATGATAATAGATTGTACTATCAAATTTTTTTTAATATTTTTTTATTTGTATATTTTTATTTATGTGTGTGTGTGTGTGTGTAGTGTATTTATATATTTTTATTTGTTACACTTACACAACTACTTTAAAGAAATGCAAATATTATTTTTTTGAGACAAGGATAATACTTTTATTTGTTGATATGACATTCTTTCCAAATGAATTATCTTATAAGAATTAAGCATTACTAATGATTGTATAGAGCTAGTGATAATAAAATCTTTATTATATCTAGTTGTAATTTACTCCACAATTTCAACCGACTATGCTCCTTTTGATGTTATCATCTTTTGACTTGAAGGGAGCATGAAGACATTTTAGGATGTACTCCAAGTATTGACTCGACAGAGGCACATGATTATGAAAGTGAAGTTAATCACTTTTTGAGAATATTTCACAAATTATAAGTTACATGTCTCCCCCCAAGGCAAGTAAAGTTAACAAATTGGATCTCAACTCAAAAGTTACTTCCACAATAGCCTTTTGGAGAGTCATCCTCTTCATTAGCTAATCTAATGCATAATATTTACTTGAATCATCTAATTGCCCTGTAGAGGAAATTAGGAACCAAAGAAATGTGAAACTTAACATTCATTCATAAATTTATTTTATGATATACATTTTTGTAAAGTATACTTGAGTTTCTTAGTGTTCGTGCCTTAGTGTGATATCAAGTGTATTCATCCAAAGGTAACAAGACATGGGTTCAAAACACAATAAATATAGTATTTCTGCTTTTCATGAGTAAGATCATTAATCTATTAATCTTTCCTAGATCTTGTGCTCAATGGTATCCTTGTGCACCGGATATGATTTCTATATTTTCGTATTTGTTAATGTAAAATGGTGATAATTTATATTTATTGAACAAACTTGAAACATGATTCAAGTATGCATACTCTAAAGAATGAACCTGATTACAAAGTAAATTAGCATAACACAATATTGATAATTTGGGAGCTCACACAAATTCATGTAATTTATTATTCAAGTATTTTTGTTCTGGTCATCAAGGTGAGATCCCTTAAATTATTATTTTTTTTACTAATTCTCTCATTTGATTGTGCCCTAATTAGACATGAGAAATATCTTATTTTACAAGGATATATAAAAGATATTTATCAAACATCTTAAGGATTTCCTATTTTAGGCTGTCTAGAGATGATTTTTTACATTATGAAAGACATTGCATAATCTAGGAAAATCTCCAAAGATTCTTTTGGTTTTAATAATATTTATCATATTATTATTATTATTTTATTATTATTATTATTATTATTATTATTATATTTATTATTATTATGAACATCACTAAGATAGTTATATGATGGTTTTCTTAATATATATATTGATGATATTGTCATTATATGTAATGATCAATTGGATATTATCATTACATGTTGAATGAACAAAGTTTTAGAATGATGCAAGTAGGTAAGTAATATAAAGATGAAACTTGATTAAAAAGTAAATTAGCATAATGCAAGATTAGTAATAATGTGATTTTAGTAAAACTCATATAGCGTATTATTGAAATATTTTTCTTATGTTTGACAAGATGAGCCTTCTTGCGTATTATTGAGATATATCTTATTTCTATAAGATTTTATGAGATATTTATCAAACTTCTTAAGTATTTTCTTTTCCAAGTTGTCTAGAGATTATTTATATTATAAAAGATATATTCCACTAATCAAAACAATTTCCTAGGATTTGCTTCAATAATCTTTTTCCCATTTAATTCTGTTAGTCTTAAAAGATTTATATCATGTTATTATTTTTATTATTGACATAATTAAGATGATCATATTATAACTTTCTTGATTAAATTCTAAACATAGGATTTAGATTTTAGTGTATTCAATATATAATATTAATATTTTTAGGAAAAATATGTCTTAGATATCTTTCAAAGTTTGACTTATTAGGATGTATATTAAATTGATATTCCGCTTGATTTGATCTTTGATATTTCTATTGATACTAGTATTACTATTATTATTTTTCTAAAAAATATATCTATTATATATTTGTTAAAGTTTGAGTTATTAGGGTGTATGCCAAACATATGCTCTGCTTGATTTGAGATTTCCTATTTATATTGATACTAGTACTATTATTGTCTCATACAAGTATAATAGAATCATTGGTATGTTTTATTATTTATTAGTCACTAAATAATATTTTACTTTTGCAGTTGGTATAATTAGTTATTTGTTAGTTTTTTTCTAAAATATAGTCACATGAACATAATTTTTAAAATTCTTAGATAAATAAAAATGATTTATGGAATTGGAGATTTGTTTCAAAAATTATGAACATAATGTTTGAAGATCTAGTCATATTTAAGTTGGGTTCCAAAGATCAACGAGATAAAGTATACTTTATAGCTGCTACTTTTTTAGGGGCAACTTGATTTTCTTTTAAATAATATATATTGATTTATAGTGCTAGTACAAAATTGAGATTACAATTGAATATATGATCATGATATCAATTACAATTGAATGTTAGTAGATTAAAATATAAGAGGAGATTGATTTTACAAAATTGAGATCTTTTTTCTCTCTCTCCCTCTATATATATATAGAGGGAGATACACACACACACACACACACGCACATATCTAAGCAATGCATCTTTGATTTTTTAAATATAATTTTTATTAGTTGATGAAACATGATGATGCATATTTATAATTCATTTGATAAAAAATTCAAGATGATTTAATATTTTTTTATATCCCCCAGCCAATAATCATATAACATTTAAAGGCATGAAGGCTTTTAGACGACTCTAGATTTTCTCTCTTATTTTTTATGTTACTATTAAAGATATATGCACCAACTTAGCTGCTACTGCAGTTTGTTTTATGTTATTTGAGGTTATAATATGTTGAGTGTTTTGTATCACTTCACATCATAGTGAAGATTTTTTTTCTAGCTTTTTTCTTAAAATATGACATCACATTGAAAGTGTAAAGTGGTTAGTTTTTTCTCTTGAATTTTAATAATCCAAAATATAAATATTTAAATCTAGAATGTGAGCTATAATAATTAATATATTATATTTTTTATTGATAAAGTGATAATCTATCTTTATATACTTTGTTTTCTATGAATTAGTTGAAATGATTTGTGTGACATTGTGATTGGCATAGTGAAGTCTAATAAAAAAATAAAAAAAATTAATCTCACTAATAAATTTTGAATCTAAAAAAGCTTGCATGTGTCTATGATATTTGAAAGATATATTCTCCAAAGAAAGATTCACATATAAAAAAATACAAGTATATATGTGGTGCGCGTGCATGTGTTTATAACTTATATATATCATTGATAATAATAATATCAATTATAAGAATATTAATTAAAAAGTTTATTTTTGGTTAAATTAGTGTCTCAATTTGTGGACTTCTCTTAAGCAAGGCTTTATGAGAATTACATCATATATTTTTATTGGAATAAAATCATAATTCTTATGCAACCTTAATATCACATAAATATTCTGTCTATTGAGATACAAATAGCTCCTATTTAAGTCTATCCTTTGATTTCAAAAAAATAATGTGGGTTTAATTGGGATGCGAATTAAGAATATTAGCCATTTTAAAGAAAAAAATATGTGCTTTATACTTCAAATTTCGACATCTTCGGGATGAGAACAAACTCCTTTTAAATAATAATAATCTCATCTATATAAACTAGTAATAGAGAACCCTAACAATAATTAATGAGTATGCTTAAAAAAAGTTAATTTAGCTTGTACTTTTATCTTATTATATCCTAGGAGAGACACTAAACAAAATTACTCCTAACAAATTTTGCAAGATCAATTAAATAATTCTTGTCCAAATATAACATTTGAAAAGGCACATGATGAGAAATAATAGAATAGTATGCTTGGTTAATTGAGTAATTTGTTTTAAAAATTATATCTTTCTAAAAATAATTCTAACTTTTTTTGCACCATATAAAAATATCTTAATCTACTCAATAAAATATATATATTTTTTGTAATCTCAAACTAGGAGATGTGCTAGCACATAAAATAATACGTAAGATTTTATAAATCTTATAATAAATGGCTGAAGTCAAATTTTATTCTAAAGTATTGTGATTTGTGATATTTTGTATATTTATATTAAATTAGTTTTTTATTATTTTATGAAATAATCAAAATATAAAAAAAAACTAAAATAAAAAAAATAGATTTATGTAAAGCATGTACAATCGTTAATGAATGTAATGAAATAACTCAAATCATCTTGAACATCAAATTTACTAGCTCCCAAGATATTTGAATGAATTTGATCCTACACTATATTTTCTTAATTGACAAATCTCACAATCTAACACAAAAACATATCTAATACTTATGTCTATCATTTTTGTTTTTATAAGATATGGATTACCAAGTCATGAATAATTAAGTGATGCTCAACAATATCAAAGGTTTTAGTAGACTATATAATTATATAAAAGGCAACATGCAATCTATCATACTCAGCGTTAAAAAAAATTTTTCTTAGTTTTCTGATTTTGTAAAACAATATATATAGAAACAAAACTTGATATTAAAATTCAAGTTTAGAATGATAACTCATGAAAAGAAGATTTTAAACATCCAATAATAAATAGAACATAAGAAAAAAAATGAAATAAGAAATTGAATATTATTGTAATCAAGATATTAATATTATTTGTCATCGGCAATAATAATTTTTAATGAGTAAGTACAAAAAGTGAAATAAAGAAAAATTATTATGATATGATTATTATTGACTTTGAGTCAATATCTTAATAAATCTGAAGTGCAAAGATGAGTCATGAGATTTATAACACTTGAAAGATGGACAAGTATATGTTATTGTTTTACAAGTAATAAGTTATTCATACTCTTATATAGTAAGGGTCATATATAGAAAATTTAATGAGTACCCTTATATTTGGTGTCATTGGTAGGCTATCTTATTCAATGATTTGTCTTGCTTTTGGTATTCTTTCTAGAAATAATTAACTCTCAATAATGCTTAATGATCACTCATCTTTCTCTCTATCATGACTAGTACTATGTCTCTATGGTATTTTATATAATAAGTCTCTCCATTTTGACTCTATATTTTGTATATAATAAATTATCTGATGATAGATCTTTGATGCAGAGAAAATAAATATGATCACACAAAATCTATCTATGAAAATTTTAAAAATTATCAACTATTCAATACAATAACATAATAGCAAAAAGTTGTTCTCTTAATCTCACTTCCACAATCATATGTACCTCCACTGAGATTATATCTAATAATTATGTAACACGTAGAGTGAACCGTGGAATGAATGAAGTGACTGATGATATGATTTGACTTTATAGGCTCATTTAGTCTCAACCATTTCAGTAGAGAAATCATATTATTTATCTACATAGCCATATTTTAAGATAAAAATTGATGTTATAAGTTTTCATAATATCTCGTATGTCAGGTAAGATTTAACATCATAAAAGAAATGAATCTCAATAAATTGTCATAAAGCAATCAACAATTTGAAATCAATAAATAACAAAGCCAATTTTGTCTCATCACTAGGACTATTTGTAATTTCATTATTGATCAATGTTTTTGATCATCATTGGATTATAAATAATCTTTAATTCATGAGTCCCATTAGCCGAGATAATCATAGGTAAGGGTTAAGTGATTGTAAGTAAAGAAATTAGATCAATATTACTAGACATATGATCAGATACACTAGAATTGAGAATTCATGGGCCAACAAATTGTGCAAGATAGGTAGAGGAATTATTGGTATGGACAACATCTACAATACATTTTGATTTGGTAGCATGAGTGAGGTAAAAAAAACTACTCATATTCCCTAGGTGTAAGAGTTACACCCTGAGATAAAGAAAGTGGCTGATCATCAGCTAGAGGCGGAGGTAGTTCAGGGTGACCAAACAACTGATAATACTAGTCTTGAAGGTGACCTAGTCTAATACAATATGCATAATAAGGTTGCTAGCCTCTGCCTCATCGTCCACCATGAGAACTCTGAGAATCATTGTGAGGATTAGATGAAGCAAACATTATTGAGGTGTCTAGGGAAGTTTGGCTGTAGAAAAAGAGAGAAACACAAATAGTCTAGAGAACTAGCCTTGTTAGAGAAAGACTAGACAAAAACACAGAGTTGGAGGCAATAGACCAAGGATGCAAGGTGCTACGAGGCTTTGCCAAAGAGAGATGAGTTTGCAAGTGAAGTCTAGTTCCAGGAGTTCTTGACTTAGTGTGTTGATCGGTGGCCAACAAGTCTGATGGTGGTGATATCTCACTAGTGAGGATAGTTAGAGATGATGATGGAATAGTATGCCAGTAGTGGTGAAGGTATGATGGTGATGAAGAGTCCCGATGCTACTTGTGATGAAGGTGGAAAGGACATAAAGAGATTAGACCATCGGATGGGTTTTCATAATTGAATATATGTCAATTTCCGAACCTGAACCTTCCATCCCTCTAATACCATGTTAAGAGAGAAAAAAAGAATGTTTTTCTTTCTTATTGAATTGATTAACCTATTTATAAAGGTTAGGAAGACAAAAAAGGAAAAAATAAATTCAATACAAATAAAAAGAAAATAATATACAACAAATGCATGAAATAAATTAAAGGATATTCAAGAATATCATATGATTCTCAACATACTAAATATTATCTAAATAAAATATAATTGAATAAATAATAGTAAATATATAACTTAAATATCATTAATATTTTTCTTCATCACAAGCATTCAAAATTTTAGGTAGAGTGTGTCTCACAAAATGACGAATGCTTTAATTGGGCCATTATTATTTATTGCCCACACCCAACCCAGGACCATGAGTGGTAGACCCAGACTAAAGTCCTAGAAAATGGGACCCACTCTAACATGGAGGATCTTCCCTAATAGTTATCAGGTAGAGTTTTCTTACTCATGCAATAAATAACTAGGTAAGGCCAACCTAACCTAAGAATGTGGGTGGCACTTCTACAATGGGCTCAGTTGTGGCTAACCCACCTAGCATAACTAATTTGTGTTGCATTTTGTCACACACATGCATCCATCATGACCCCATATCTTGGCCTTATTCTTTAACTTGGTCGTTATATGCAAATGGGTCGATCTGAATTGTTTTACTTGTGTGAACCATCCAAAGAAAGTTTCTGGTATCCTTAGTGAACATGATACACCCACATTGTGCTTAAAAACAAAGTCATTTCAACTTAACAACAATGAATAATACATAAAATAAATCAGAGAAAGCTTACATACGTATTTTTAGGTTTGATGTATGAGTTCTCAAGCACATATAAAAAAAATTATATTTCAATTCATAAGTTCTCAAGCCCTTGCACCTTATTCTTAGATGAAAACTTTGTCATGCCATAAGTGATTGCAAAATGTTAAAAGCTTTCAAAAATTGAGAAATGCTTGTGAACTGATAAAATTTTCTACTCAAATTTTCTAGTCACAAATTGATGAACTTTCTAATTTTAACTAAAACTATTATACATTCACATTTTTTCATATTCAAACTAATTTGAAAGTGGTGCACATTATACATTCACATTTTCTAGTCACAAAATGCATGCTAATTTTTGTTAAAGGAGAATCTTATTTTTCTATTCATCGATAAGTTTATGTAATTATTGTTGTACATTATTAATGGGATTCATAGTAGCAATGATATGGTAACCATTTTTGCATGTTCCGTGCAATGGGGTCCTATTCTTAAGTTAAAAAATTCAGGTTGTATATCAACCTTGGGTTTTAAGGGATATGCGCTCATGTTTCAGTTTGCTAGTTTTCACTAAGGAATTGTTCTAGAAGCATTATTTCATAAACTATACATTTAGACTTGGTATTTTAAGGTAACATTGCTTTCTTATTATTTTGTTGCGGCTTCTAGTTTTCTTTATATGTGTATTTATGTTTAGACTTTTAGTAAGATGGATGATCTAATAAAAAATTCAGCATGGAAATACTTTGCTCATTGTTCATCTTTTGGAAGGCTTGAAAGAACTCCTTAGAGCTCCGACTTTATACATGGAATGACTGGATTGGACTTTTCAAGAACAATTGGCATCTTATAGAGGTCTATTAGGTATTGGATCAGATTATTGGATGATGTTACGCATAAGAATTTCTCAACTTTAGTTGATGATGCTGTAACTATGTTGACTCACTTGTGGGAAAATATTTATTGCTTTCCTTTGCCGATCAATTTCCAAGAAGATCTATCTTTCTTAATGAATTTGATCAATGGTTTTGATCCACTTTTAACCTTAGAATCTAGTATTATATTATTTCATTGTGTTTGTGTGTTTTTTGGAAGGCATTGGTATATCAAGATTGTATTGTTTAGAGAATTAAAATTAATATGATCGAACTTGATTATGTAAAAAATATATTTGATGATGATGATTATAATTTCTTTGTGATGGGTCACCATTGAAGTTGTACGTTGGTACGATATATGTGCCTTTGTATAATGATAGTATGTCTCAGGTTTGATATTCATCAAATATAGCCTCTCTAATTTTTGAGAATAAGGCTATTAGGATTGTTGCAAATATGTTGATGCTTAATTCAAAAAAAAAAAGATCCAACCCCGTGAATGAATTTGATTAATGAGTTTAATTGACTTTTGGCCTTAGAATATAGTACTATATTATTTTTTTTTTTTGTGTGTTTTATGGAAGGTGTAGGTATAACAAGATTGGATTGAATGAAAAATTAAAATCAACATGATTGAACTTAATTATGCGAAAAATATATTTTGATGATGATGATTATACTATTTTTTATACTTTTTTTTCTAATGATGATGTGTCACCATTGGTAGTTGCATATTGTTAAGATTGATATTCTATATAATGGACTAGGATTCTAAGTGATAATGGCCTTTAGTGCTTTTTTCAAGATTTATTAGAGGGTGATTTAGGCGTTCATAATTATTTATGAACCAAGCAGAATGAGTATGACTAGTTAGATTATTTTATTACATCGAGAAATATTTTTAGAAGGAAGCAAACTAGTTCTACTTGTTCTCATGAGCACGAGAATTTTATGGATATTTGCGGTGGTAGAATGGACTGTTAGGTTAACATTTTTGTTTTTTCAAATTATATTTATTGAGTCAATTATGATTTCCTAGGAAGAGTCCAAAATTTAATTCATAGATACTATAAGTTTATCTAGAGGTAAAAGTATTATAATTTTTTCTACAATTGTTCATTTTTTATTCTTTGATTGGAGACTCAAGAGCTTACTCTCATGTAATAGATAAATACATTTTATTTATTTATTTTTAACTCTAGAGTATTTGATATTGTTATAGTTAATAATAGCATTATACTAGTCAAGCAATAGACAATATTAATTTTCTAGACTATTATTATATATTTTTTATTTATTCTTAGTTTCATTATATTGTTTTTTATGTTAATTAAAATAATTTAATTGATATGTTATTTTCTTTTTGTGTGATATTTGTCTCTAGACTTAGTAAATTTTAAAGATGATTTTCTTTTAGTTCGAACATAATTGATTATAATTATATTTCTCTATAATTAGAAGTTTGTTTAATTTTGTACTTATTATTAATCTTTTGATCATTAATACTTAATTTGGTCATTCTTATTTGATTTTATTTAAACTTATAATGATCTTGGGTATTCTAGAACTTTTTTGGATGATTATTTTTGATATATTTGAATTTTTATTTGTATAAATAAAATTTAAATTATATATATTTTATTAATTTTTTGAAATTATAAAAATATAATTTTCAAAAAATATTTAAAATTTATGAAGCCATAATTTAGAACTATTCTCAATCTTTTTTTTTTATTAGAATTAGTTGATTCATTAAATATATTGCTCAAAATAATATAGTTGAATTGAAGAACAATCATCTAATAAAGAAAACTTTGAATATTTTTACTTCACAAAATGTATCCAAGTAAGATGAAACAATATTAATTTGCAACTATTTGATATATATAATAATTTTTTTTTTGTTATTTTAGATTATATTTTATACTATTTTTTTTGATAAGTAATATATTTTACTTTTAAAAATTTCTGCATAAACTAAAATAGATTCAAACTATTACATTCTTTGTTGAAAATAATTTTAATTTCAATTTTAATTTTCCTAACTAGACTTCTAGCATCTTGAACCTTTCCTTCGAAGAGTTTGATTTCTTTCTCTCAATATATAGTATACAGCTACTGGAAACATGGCCTTCTAGACAATATTCTTTGGATTATCCTTTGCATAATTGATCTTCATGTCTTTAAAGACAAATGTCAGTGATTCTGCATCCCTTTAATCCCCATTCAGCCTTTGAGATCGTTCCAAATAGTTTTGGAGTAGCTGCATTCAAAAAAAAAATGATCCATGAATTCTGCAAGAGTGTAGAATTCACAGTTTAAATTATTAGGCATTGAGATTTGGTCTTTTGTTCTAAGCTTTCAATATTTAGCGATCCATAAATGCATGACATGCTTAGATTTTGACCAAAAGAAGGAAAGTCATGATTTAGTCTCTATTTTAAACAAGTTTTTTACCAACAAAAATTAAGAAGGAATGTCAATATTTAGCGATATAACATAGATGTGTTGTGACATAAATCAATTGATTAAATGCCATAATTTAAAATACAAGTTTAATAATAAAAAAATAAATAAACAAAAAGTCACAAAACACATAATGGATTGAAATTAAGTCATGACACAAGCACATTAATCTCACTGTCCCATCGAGATTAATGTCGTGATACTCATACTTGAATTTTGAGCCCTATACGTGAGCTTTAATTTAAAAAACTCCCAACTAATTTACTTCTATTTCCAAGTCAATAAATTCATCATGCTTTGTGGGTCCTTTGAACTGAAAAACCTAGCATTGCTGATTGCCATTTCATCATGATAGCCCTGATAAACCTATTCCAAAACCAAACGGCTAAAAACCAAAAATTCATCCCAAATCTGATGGAGGTCATGGAAGAAAACAAGCAAAAAGAGGAGAAGGTTCAACTAGAACCTCCAAAAGAGATGGGCTCGTAGAAAGAATTACTAGTTCTAGATGAATTAGAGCCACTGGTAGAAGGAATAAAAAAGAGAAAAAAGGTTGAGATACACGATGAGTTAGAAGGAGAAGATGAAGCATTCATCTCAGATGAAGCACACTCCACCTTACAGACATATTACACTTAAAAAGGTTTTATCAGAGAGAGAGGGTTTGGGAAATGTATCACATTCTTTGAGAAGAAAATAATACAACTGGGTTGGAGAGTCTTCTGCAAGCATCAAAGGCTGGGATGTGCTCCTATGGTAAGGAAATTCTACTTGAAATTGGTGGCAATAAAGAATAAAATATTTTATGTCAGAAAAGAATAGATTTCATCTCGGGAGAAAACCATAAATGAGTTGTACCAGCTCAAGCATCTGAAACATGGGTCCAAGCCCAAAAGGATGACGGACAATCTATACTATGACAAAATTATTAAAAGACTAAAAATGGAAAGGGAAAATGAGAGAATAGCAAGTGAAAATCACACGAGACTATTAATTAAAGAGATCTTACAAAAGAGGCTAAAGTTTCGTTCTATTTCATTTTATCTATTATAGCTCCAACCAAACATGTCTACTTCATCAAGGAACCAAAAGTACTATAGCTATGTGTTATTATGGAGGGGTACAAAATGAATATTGGAGAAATTTAGAGGCCTCGATATAGAGATACTATCAGGATAATAGAAGATGGTTGATTCCTCACATTGTATTAATAACCAAACTGTGCCTTGTAATATGGGTGAAAGAGACAAGGAGGAAATAAATATGCCAAAAAGTTTCTCTCCTAACTTTGAAATGGATTGTTAAAGGGACAAGAAATATAAGCAAAAAAAAAAATACTCGAGGCCGATGATAATTTAGAGGAGGAAGAAACCAATGAAAGAAAATTTGAACAGACACTAGAATAAGCCCATACTCTTAACAAGACAAAAAATAGACAACAGGAAAACGAAGAAACCTCTACTCCCATTAGAATTGGGCCTTCACCACCAAATAAAGAACTCATTTTCTGTACTCACTACCCCCATTCAGAATCAAAAATAGGAAAGCAGGTGAAAGCTCAAGAATGGAGGAAACAACCTCAGAGATTAGTGAGGATGTTGATCTCCATGAAAAAGGATCTAAAAGAGAGAGATGATAAATGGGAAATCAATTAGAAACTAACGGAAGACACTTGGGAAGAAGAGCTCAAAAGGAAAGGTCAACAACGGAGAGAAGTCTACGATAAAAGAGATGAAATTTGAAGAGAAGAAGAACTCAAAAGGAAGACAAACCTATTACTACAAATGAAATTTAGCTTTTATACATTCATAAAGGCATATAGCAATAGGACATGGAACTCATAACTTTTGCAGTAGAAAGGGAATCAGAGTTGGACACTAAAATCATAAAACAAGTCATATATTTCAAATGCCTCTACCAAAAGCTATTTAAAGAATTTGAGTGGAAAATGAGAATAAGAGATGAGGAGTTGGAAGACATGATTTAAATAGAATGAAAATATGGCATGAGAACTTGGATCTCCTCAATAAAAATCTGGCAAACTTTCTGGAATGCTTGACAGATACTCAATGTGCTATAATTATAAACTCTTTGAAAGGTAAGCAAGATGATCTATATGCAGTGGTAGTATATGTTTTAAGGGACTACCTGGATGACCAAGAAGGAGACAAAGAAGAAGAGAATACCTGACATATCCTTCCCTAAATTCGATCACAACCTTTCTACCATACACTGTGAACCTCCTGATATCATGTCAAACTACCCTCCGGGGGAAAAAAATAAATTTTCAAAAAATTTCCCAAAATTCTTCCTCTTCCAAACTTCAACAAGTTCAAGTAATTAATAAAAGTCAACAAGTTCAAGTAATTAAATAATATAATAATTTATTCTAAAACTATGTGCTTTAATTTTTTGTTATTGTGGAGTCTATTTTAATCTACCTACTAAATACATATATTTATTTGCTTAAAGAATAAACAAAACTTCAAGTTCGGGGAAATTTGACAAGCCAAAAAGTCATTGATATTTTAATCCTTTTTCTTAGCATGTTTTCATATTTAGGAGATATATTTCATGACTAAAGGATATAAAATTACTATTATCATAGTTTTGTAGGTTTCCAGCTAGAAGAAATAAAATGATAGTAGAAATTTTAAAAATTATTTAGGTCAATCATGTCGCGACAAAATCTACTCTATTCCGATAAAAATCAGAAGACCTAAATTCAAGTCCCAACTAATAAATGATGTCGTAATCATCATGAAGAAGGAAAGATAAAGTTGAATATGATACATATTTAAGACACTAAAAAAGGATGATCAAGGTAAGGTCGTAATAAGAAAACTACTATTGTAACAAAAAAAGATTTTTAGTGAAGAATTCCAAAACATATGCTTGGTCATGAAAATAGAATTGGTCATGACATCCTAATTGGTCGTGACATCAAGATTTGATCATCATAATTGTGACATCATAATTGGTCATGACATCGATATTTAGTCATATTAGTGTAAAAAACTAATACATTTGGGTCAATCACTTTTCCTTACTAATTTAAAATTATTTGTTTATATTATGATGACTGTCCTATAAAATAATGATATATACTAATAGATATGAAATAAATTAATTTTGGAGAGATATTTCCTTGAAAAAAAATCTCTCTCGAATCCAATTGTTTAGGCATCTCCTGAGTTTATTATGATCCAAATTTTGGATGAGCTGAAAATGAGAAAACTTAATCACTCAATAATTATAATTTTCTACAATTGATTCAAGTAATTTTAATTTTCCTATCACTCGTCAAAATAAATAGAAAAGTTACATTTAGCATCTAATTTCATATGTATTATCGTACTCATACATTATGCTTTTCTAGATCTCTTCTAATACTTTTCTTGATTATACTAAGATACTTATGCCTTTTTCTAAGACATAATCTCACCAAGGATGACATAAATCTTCCAGTCCAATGATAATCTAAGACCAAGGAAATAGTAAATTGACCTACAAAAAATTTTTGTCATGAATTACAAATTAGTATTTACTATAAATATAAATTTACAAATGAAAGTGGATCATCTTAATATGTTATTTATTTTAAGAGAATCAACTTAGAAATTTCACATTTGTTGTGAAATATGAGGATCTTATCTCCAAAGGCTATAATAGTCTTAAAATGATTTATTAACATCACAGACAACAACTCATAGCAAAGATGAATTTCATAGCAATTATATATAAAAAATATCTTTCTTCATGATAAACTCAAATTAGAGATGCATATGCATATAAAAAATATATAAAAAATATCTTTTCAGTCCCATCTCTAAAACATTCCACTACTTTGAAACTAGAAGAGTTATTGTGATTCTATGGTTTAGAGTAATACCAAGATAGCTAGCGAGCTCCTAGTAGCCCTTTTAGTAGATAGCCAGGCTTTATACTTCCCAACAAATTTTATTCATTCCTTCTTAGCCTTGAGAAATGAAGGAGAAATCCCCCCTTGTGATAACAGGGGAAGATGGCCACCACCTCTTTATTTTTTTTCTAAAAACAATTTCAAGGTTCTATTTTGTTTGATGTAATCAAGATCCTTAAGATAACAAGTATAATAACTAAACTTCTCATTTATTCTGCTTCAACTGTAACTCGACTCTTTGGAAATGGATGAAAGCTATATTCTTCTACTCTTAGCATAAAATTCCACTTTCCTCTAGATTAAGTGTCCCATTTGAAAGTCCTTATCCTGGGTTATTGGGCTCGAAAAAGGCTTTTTTGTCTAAAACTAAAGTACAAAAAAAAGGTAAGGGTGAAATTTATAATTCATTATTTAAATAGTTTGAAGACTATTTAACAAAAAGACTTTAGCATCCTTCCTACAACTATCTCAAATTTCTTTCTCTAGGTTTGTAGAGGTGTATCCCTATCAATGATAGTTATTCGGCTTAATCTCGTACTCTTTGAATCTTTCATCACAAAAAACTAAAATGAGATTGCTTGGAAAGGTCTACTGATTGATAAGTAAACCTCGAGTTTTTATCAAAATATTTATTTCATGCCCAATTAAATTTTATAGTTAGTATTTTACTTAAATAAACTTATAATATATTATGCTATTTCATAAATAATATTTTTTTTTGATTGTTATTATATGTGTGCCAAAATAATGAGTTATTAAAGATAAATAATATATAATAGATTTAAATTTTGTACTTCATATTTTATTAAAAATTTTTGGATTTTAAATATTAAATTTTAAAAAATAGATATAGCCTTTTAATAATAAGTAATTTTTATCATATCATTTATGTCTCTCAAATTAAACTATTTTATTCGATTTTTTTTGTTAAATATGAATAAGAAAAATATGGTATCTTAGCTCTAGTATAAATCAATTTCTTGATAAAAATTATATTCGTAACAAAAAGATAAATTAATAAAATATTTGAAATGACATATAGTTATTAGAGATGTAATTAGAACATTTAACATTTTTTATAATATAGCTGAAAGGTTATAGATAAAAAATTTTGTTCTTTTGAATTAAGACTCATTTTGTTTCTCTCTCAAATTATCTAAAGGTTAAAATATAACCTTTAGATAATTACAAATTGCTATTAAATTAAGTTCTCTCTCAAATTTTCTTTTTAATAGTTAACTCAATGTTCTAATTCAAATAAATTTATCAATGATATATTATGTCAAATTAAATATAGACCAAGTTACTTATTCTTATTGTATTTATAATAAAAATAAATTAATAAAATTATTAGATATAAGATAAATTATTTTAAAATATATAGTTATAATTTGAACAATGATTCAAAATCTAGGCAAAATCATTTTTAATTAATTAATTTGGAAAATTTTAATATTGGCTATTTTTTTTAAGCTTAGTCTTTGCATAATAAGTAATTTGTATCAAAATATATTTTTCCGATTCGAAATTAAATTTTATAGTTATTATTTTAACACCATAGCCGACTATTATTGATAAGAACCTTGCCTAGGATATTTGATATTTTTTATAGCCAAAAAGATAACTATATTAAAGGGCTATCATGGCCATTCATCGCTATTACTTCTGTCTAAAAAATATTTGTATTCCCATTGCAAAAAAAGTGGGGTGTAACTTAATTCCTAAGTTCATCCATTCATCTTCCCAGCATACACTTCTGAAAGAAAAGAGCTATTGAACAGGCAAACATATTCTAGCTAGTCCTCATATTGGGGATTTACGATGAATGAAGAACACCTTGCTTGTTTCAAAAGATGAAATCAGAAAGGGTATACTAACTTGCATTCTTATACTCTTATTTGCATGGATTTGTTTGGATGAAGACAATAGCTAAACTTGTCAGCTCATCGACATAATGATTCTGTGACTGTGGAACATGCTCGACATTTACTTTGAGAAATTTACTTAGGATAGGTGTGTGCCTTGATGAAATAAAAAATTGCTCGGCAGGCCTCTTTCTTATTTAATAAATAGTGTATATGTGATTAACGATTAGTTGAGAATCTCAATACATTGTAAGAGGACCAATCTTCATTCCAAAGCCATACTAGCTTTTTATTTAGCAGTCATATTTGAAGCTGTTTAAGTTTGTGTGAATGAGTAAGAGATCATTGATCTTTATAGAGTTAGGAAGATAATCCTTGCACTTGCTCATGGATGAACCCTTGATTCCCCTAGGAACTAAACTATAGCATATAAAATTTTTTTATCAAGTAGATCATATGACAAATGAGTGTCATTAGAAACTAGATGAGCTGCCAAGAAATCATCCAGTGCTTATCCTTTTCCTTACAACATAAAAGAAACATCATGGACATTTGGATAATCCATAATCTCTTGCTATTGTCCTTGAAAAAAAAAATAAAAAAAATAAAAAAAATAAAAAAAATAAAAAAAATAAAAAAAATAAAAAAAATAAAAAAAATAAAAAAAAAATTAAAAAAATAAAAAAAAAATTAAAAAAAATCAAAAAAAATCAAAAAAAAAACAAAAAAAAACAAAAAAAAACAAAAAAAAACAAAAAAAAAACTCTTGGTATTGTCCTTTAAGAAAAGCTAGAGTGCAAATAACTTAGCATATATGCTTTCTATATGAGCTGAACGAGATGTTCCTAGAGGTAGTGTCAGAGCTTTTGTACTACAAATTAGGTATATCTTTTTTAAAGTTTGAATAATTGAACTCTTTGCCCATCAAAGTAAGACTTTGGATAGAGCAAATTTTTTTTCTTCATCATTTATTTGTGCAAGCAAGACAAGAAGAGTTCCTAGCAAATCAGGATGAGTTATTGTGTAAAAGATCAGAAGATGTCCTTTGACTAGAGCCTCTAAGATTAGGGTAAGAAATTTAACGGATACTCCTTGATGTCTTCAAAAGCATTTTGACATACTTGATCCTTTGAAGGGCAATCCTATTTCTCCATAAAAATGTGGAGCACAGTGTACCTCATTTGTTATCTCCTTCTAAAGTCAGTCAATAATATATATGCTCATATGTTTTTTCATTAAGTCTAAGTAAAGGGAATATTTCTATTTTAGACAAAGCTAAGTGTGCCATGTCTCTCTCATGCTAATATGGTCGACACTGGCTGGGACCTCTTTGGAAGAAAATCTAAAGTGACTTCAACATAATGGAAACTTAATGTTAGATCCTTCTCTTTATCACAACTGATCATATACCAACCTCATCTCTTGTGCTTGAAAGGGACCAATAACTCCAAAAAAATAGCTATTTGTGCATTTTGGATTGACCTATCATACATTGAGATAATCCTATAACTCACATATAAGCATGAAAAGAGGCCTTTCAAAATGGAACTAGTAGCTAGATGTGCTTTGATTACCTATCAATGATGAAGATGGATTAAAAAAGTATAGGCAGAGCAAAAAGGGATGAAAGTGCAAGAGAAATTATTGAATATCCCCTATTTGTTTTGTTGAATGGACAAACTTACTTCCTCATATAGAAGGCAAGCTAAAAGGAGTTAAAAAGACTTGGGCGAGAGAAGGTATAATAGGCTAAGAGCAAGATTCCTACCATCATGAAGGGTGGTGTACGATCAAATGGCATACTAATCCTCTTTTATGATATTCAAAAGTTGAATATCAATGCTACTATTAGAGAATATAAATTTGTTGCTAGAGGATATTCAGCCTATGACTACCCTAATTAGCCAACCTTTTTGATCTTGAAACAAACATAGTTCGACTCTTCGGTCATTCAGATGCAAAATTTCATGAAGATGATGAGAGATGCTACCTACTTTTTACTTTCCTAAACACTCCTATTTGTTAATTTCTAAAAAGCTTGTTATGTGTTTTGAGCGAGCCTTTGCATGACCTAAATGGTACATATATATGAAGTGGAATCCATTTGTTTTGTCTTGCACCTCTTAAAGCAGTTGCATTCCAAGGGACTCAAAATTTCCACTACTATTTTCAAGCTTGGACATACTTTACATTGGCCCAATTTAGAGCATGGTCACACCTTGATAAAAATTTCCACTACTATATATGATGTGATCAACCCTAGATTTGTGGCTTTTCATTGGGGGAAGGACTAGTGCCTAGGCTAGTCATCTGAGTGTGTGGTTTGTAGTGGGTGCATCTTTGTGTCTTTTTACTACAAGAAAGAAATGCACATAGTCTTAACTCACGTCTTGGCATTTGGCCAAGATGTGATCTATCTCTTTCCATGGTTGGAGTGAAACCATGAGTTTCTTTAGTGATATTTCACTCGGAAAATAGTCAAATCATCAAAGTGAAAAATTTTAGGGAGGTCGAAGATCATACACAACCTGCTCTGGGACTTAAGACTGTGAGCATCGCATGCTCGGTCTAACAATCTTGGACAATTATTTTGATGAACTATCACAAAAAAAAAGAGAAAGAACTGGAGTTGGTGCCTAGTTGCTTGCTTACCAAGCCATCCTAGTAAGCTTCTCTAGTTTGATTATTATTCTTGACTTGACTTATTATTATAAAAATTACTCACTATCAAAATGAAAGGAAATCTATTATCTACCCAATAAGATAGAGAGTCCCACATATAGTAAATTGTCATAAATAGAGTTAAACCAAGTAACATTGTAAAGGAATAAAGATAGTAGGGTCAAGATATCCTTGCCCTTTGAACCAAATGTGAAAATCTCCCCTTACCCAGCTCACTTCAAAATAATCTCCATTCACTACTTCTCCTATTAACTTGCTTTCAACACATCATGGGGGTTTACAGGAGATCCCAGAAACTTGAACGGAATGCTACTATACCATACCTTTTGACTCAACTTGACATGAGAAGACCATCTGACTACTGCTGCTTTTGTTGAAATTATCACTCTTCATTCTCCTATGCTCTAACAATTTCACTCCCCAGACCACTTTGAATATAAAGAAAAGCTTGGTAGGAGCTGTTGGGTTACAGGCAGAATATTCAATCTAATTGGAACAAAAAAGTAGTGAAATTTAAAAATTTTTATATTTTAATCCACCAAGGATCACATGTGTTTCATAAAAATACGAATGAAGGGTAAATGAAACTTACCTCTTGTAGATTGATTCGTTAAGACTTTAAAATATATATATAGTGTTTGTTTTGAAAAGCAAACAGCCTCTACAAGTATCTACACCCAAACAAATAATAAACGATCTTGTTGAATACTAGTTTAGGATTATTTTCTCAAAACGAAATTAGGATTTTTCTCTCTTTGTTTTGATTGTTTTCAGAGTAAAAGATGATGACTACTAAAAAATATATATATCTCACATATATATATCTATATATGTCTGCTAGGGTTTAAGTCAAAATGAATTTTATATTATTATATATTTAAAACTCTTTTAAATAATAATAATTTAAATTCAAATCCTTATAAAAAAAATAAATTTATATATTATTATATATTTAAAACTCTTTTAAAAAACTATTTACAAATTATTTTCTATTTTAATAAGAAAATATAATAAATTAATTATTTGTTTAAATCATTTCTCAAAGTTAAATTCGAATTTAAATAATAAATAATTGTTATTTATAATTTAAAATAATCTCATCATTTTAAAATACTATAGAGAGTGAAAAACCATAACCGTTATAATTCGTTCTTAATGTGCAACTTTATAGGTTCGATTAATAATGATAGTAAGCATAAATTACATTTTGATCCTACAAGTCATAAGTGGCCTCTAGTAAATATTATGACTATCCAAGTTAAATTAAAAGCTTATGATCTAATATAACATTAATATAACTAATGACATAATCTTTTTGTCTCATAATATCTTGATAGAATATAAGGCATGAACAAGGTCAACCTTAAATCATTATATCTTTGATTACTTGAAACCTAATTAGACTAATTAACCAAATACATTTATCTCCATCAATTTATTTGAGCACGGTCATACATTTCTCGGTCTCAATTGTCAAGAAGACCCAGATATATCTCACTTGTAATAAGAGGGAAAAATTCTATTTTAATCGCTCATATCTCACGACATAATTCTTATTATGTTCAAGTATATATTTATAATTATATGATTAAAGATAATGTTTGATTATATCAAAATATAATATTCATTATGTTGAGAAATATAGCAATCTTAGGTCAAAGAAATTAAAGACATAATTATTAGAGATTTACTTATGACTTTGATCCTTAAAAAAATAAAGAAAAATAAAAAAATAAAAAAATATAGAAAAATAGAAAGAATGGGAAAGAATGGGAAGAATGGGAAGAAGGAAGAATAGGAAGAATAGAAAGAATAGAAAGAAATAGAAAAAATAGAAAAAATAGAAAAAAAAAATAGAAAAAATAAAAAAAAATAAAAAAATAAACTTATGACTTTGATCCATTTATTAATCTCAAGATAAGTCTATCCAATATTTATTTTCAACACATATATATAAATTTGATTTGTATCTCATACACATATTCATTCCATAAATATTAATCAAATTTTATACTAATCTTAATTCATTATTATTCTCATAATAATAATAAATTAAGGATATTTAGAATAATTAATAATATTATTCAAAGATATTATATATGATAAATATGTAAATCATCATAAAAATTAATTCTCACAAATATTCAAAATATCATGTCCATATGATAGGCATAGAGCACTATTACTAACATGAGCAATCAATCCTTAGTGATAGGAATCCCCCAATGAATGAGGATCCTCCATCTCAAAAGTCAAAGGAATAGAGAATGAGTTACACAACCTTTTTCTCACTCAATGGATGTATCTAGTCTAAGATAACATAATAAATAAGATGAGACAATAGAATGCAATGAGATGGATAGAGCAGAGGGTTGCATGTGGTCAAAAGTGATATTTCAATTTTCCCATTGTCCATAGGGACCTCATGGCATACAACTGAAATGACTCTCAATCCCACTAGATATTCACTCCTTTATCTCTTTTTATAGCCTTGTGGATGAGCAAAAAAATGAAGGGAAGTGATAGAATGGGGCAGTGGGCAAAAACCACTAAAAGAGGCCATTTCATATGAGAATTTTATGCCAACCAACAAATAAACTCATGTACTTGGAGCAAGTCACCTGGCAATTGAGGGGCAAACATTTGTTTGTGTAAATAAATTATCCTCTCATCAATGTTTTGCCGAACAAAACTAAGAAGACTTTCTTATTTAGAAAAATGGCAAAAAAGGTATCCTTACATGCCCAAATAGAGCAAAATTATTGTGTTGCGGAGCCATTCATTAATAGCATGGCGATTCAGTAGCCATAATGTCATGATGTACTTTGAATGGAGACCACTTACCTGAGTATGGTGATTTAGTAGCCATTCAATGATAGCATGAGATCCTCACTTCAATTCCGAGTATCCTAGGGCAATATCCATTGATGCTGAAAAGGGGTTAGTAGATATGATCAATCTACACAAGTATATGATAAGGTAGCCCTAGGGTAAACAAAGTGAGTTTTCAACTACCTTACTATTTTCACTCCACACTAATGTTCTATCATTGAGTGTTATGATATTGTGACCATGGACTAGTCTACATCATTCCTTTTGAGAGTGTAAAAGCCTAGCTTGATTTCAAAATTAGACAACTAATTTTTTTCTATTGAATTAGCCAAAAATTAAGATAACCACTTAGTTATCAAACTCTAGTGATAGCCTAACTACAAGCTAATTACTTTATAATATATTTGACATTTTTATTCTCAATATCACTTAGCTCTTTTTAGGAGTGGGAGTTAAAATAAGCTAAAAATAGGTTGCACGAAGGTGTAGCACTTTCCCAACCTCTACTAGAAAATTATATGAAGAATCCTTTCTTGAATCTTGATTGTGAGGTTCAATTTACTATTAGGAATGAAGCAAAAAGGAGGTAGGCCTAAGTATGCTCCCACTCCTACCCCACATTCAGGAATGAATATCCTCCATCATAAAAAATTGGTCTAACTTGCCCTGTCCCATGAGTTATGAATTTATGTGTTTGTGAGTAATCCAGTGGCTCTAAGCCTTCATGTTTTTACTCTATTACTATCTCATTTCATGTTCACGATATAAGAACTTCTCGCTTTCTTTTCTTTGTAGTCCATCCATAAGTCAACTCTTATCAAAGCTCCTTTTTCATACATACCATCTAATTTCTATTGAATGCTTCTTTTGGGTATATCTTCCATCAGCTTAAAGCCTTATGTCAATAACAAGGGCCTTCTCTTTGCTTTTGTGAGGAAGATTCCTCTTTCTTCTTTGTTTGAAACATCTCCATTCAATAAGTTCATTTTATTTCCATCAGCTTTGCGCATATGTTTGTTTATGAGATTAACCTGCCCAGGTTTTATCATTCTTCTTGGGCAAGTTCCAAGTTGATAGTAAATCACGGAGGATTGAACCTACAAGTTAATCAATAGATGAAAGCAAATAATTAGTCTCATCTTGGGCAAGAGATGAAATGAGACCAATAGAAAGATTTTCCCCTCACCATCAATGGAATTAGTAAATAAGTTTAGTATATAAAAAGGCTTGAAATATAGTTTGATAGATCCTGCTAAAATAAAGGCCATCATCTACATGCCAGCTCCAAATACACAAAAGGAGAAAAAATATCCCTAGGGGGGAACTAAACTACATAGTGAGATTTCTCTCTCAACTGGCTGTCACATGTGAACCATTTTTCAAGCTACTAAAGAAGTATGTTCCCACCAAATAGACAAATGAATGGCAGTAGACCTTTGAAAAGATCGAAGAATACCTATTGAATCCACTAGTATTGGTCCACCCAACTCCTGGAAGGTCCATTCTCATGTACCTAACTATATTAGAATCAATAATGGGTTGCATCCCCTTAGGCAACATGATGAGTCGATCAAGAAAGAAAAAGCCATATACTATCTCAACAAGAAATTCACAGATTACTAAACTCAGTACAACTCATTAGAAAAGACTTTTTGTGCTCTTTCTTGGTCAGAAGTAAAAAAAAAGTAGGTAGTCATAGATCAATGGTAGATA
The DNA here is from genome assembly GCA_029783825.1 of Sapria himalayana. NCBI lineage: Eukaryota > Viridiplantae > Streptophyta > Magnoliopsida > Malpighiales > Rafflesiaceae > Sapria > Sapria himalayana. The sequence goes on along the minus strand of JAREIK010003611.1, from coordinate 1,653,552 downwards.
ACTCAGTCCTAGTCTCCCAGATGTTGAGTGAATGCAAATTGACTTTCAGAATGAAGCAGTTATGTTTACCTCTAAAGAAGAAAAACATAGAGTGATGACTAAACTTTGAGTGAGATAGTAGTAGTTACAAATGATAAGATATTCTAAGTTGCTCCTCCCTCTTTTGCCCTTATATTACATGAGAGTGAGAAATCTCAGTAATTAGAATTCATTCCATATTTTTATAAATCTATAAACAAGACAATCTAAGATAAGAGTTGTCGCTATAGGATATAAGTGATGTTAGAAGACAATTATGAGATTTTATTATCATCATCCTATTTCCATCTCATGCATAGTTATTACTTGTGCTAAATATATAAATTATTATCTAGCTTGGCCTAACTTGTTATACCCATACAGTCAAGTAGCAGCCTACCTCATTCTTGAAAGATTCAATTTCATAGATAATGAACAACATTTCTTTTTTACAGAGGATAAAAATTGACAGAAAGAAAATATATATTGATACGTTCAATCGAGTCTCATTCTCTATTCCTATTATTTTGGTTGGTCATGCTATTGCTGCTTTAGGGTGCTCTAGCTAATAGGAATATGATTCCTCTTATTGGTCATCATATCATTTAGTAGAGTGAGTGGAGTGGGAAAAGGATAAATGAGTCGGCAAAGGCAAGAGAATTGGGATGGATATGAATCCAACCAATGAGATTATGAAAGGTATGAGTTGGAGAGCCTGTTGACAGTGACATCGATTACTATTCCCACTCTAGTAGAGATAGCTTGCTGCATGGTTTGCTCATTTATGTTTAATAGATCTAATATACTCTATGTTTCTTATGCTTTTAAATTGGTTGGAGATTACTAATTAGCAAGATTGTCTCAATCTTATCACTAGGTGTAGAATGAGACTAAGAAGCTTTGTTTGTCCCTACTGGTAAGTGATTGCCTTTAGATATATAGACTAAATCATTATCTTTTGACAATGTCTCATAGAGATTATAATTAGATTTCGTCTATAATATTACAATTTGCAAGTGCATAGGCCATACAAGTAATAAATTTGGATATAAATTCAAATATCATTCCCATGAAAATTGACTAGAATTGAATTGTCAACTACCTAAACTACTAAAGATTTGCATTATTTAAACAATTAAAAAAAGTTTCTAGATACTAGTTAAAATATAATGATAATTAAACAACTAAAAATTTAAACAAAATTCAATTGAAATTCACAAAGACAATTGGACTGGATCAATTCTCTTGCAAAAACTAACACTAACACCAAGTGATGTGGTATGGAAAATTCCTATTGACTTATCTAGTATGGCTTCTTTTTCGAGAAAGATAGAATTCTATCAAGTACAATTATCATGTAGCCTTGGATCTCTCCCTGCATTTACATATTTTACCACTTAGATAACCTTGCTTCTTTAGAAGTCTAAGATTTAAGTGGTTATTAGAAGTTTGAGTCGTCTAATGAGAATTGGGTATTATTTCTTTCTAAATACTTCATACTTATTTCTGATGACTATAGGTCTCTTGCTTCACAAGACATGAGTATTGTAAGTCTCTACAAATGGTGGGTACCAATTCCTTTAAATCTTAGAGAGTTTTCTCTTTTCTTGATTAGATCTAAGCCAACATGAGAACATTGATCGCTTGAAAGATTAAGGTGAGATATATGATAATTTATCTAACGATCACTCTATTTTCTCATCTCTAAGAAAAATAGGGATTTATCTAATGTAAACTAATTGAATTCCCTTTTTCAACTCTGTTAGCTTAACATATCCCCTTGATAGATTGTTCACTAACCCTCAAGAATCATATTTTCTTTATCACTTAGAGGACCTCCTAGAAATAAGGATAAGATACAATGAATAATAATATTTTGTCTAACATTAGAAACAAGTTAATTGAAGTATAATACTAATCCATTTGGTTTAACCTTCTTCTTCTAAAGAATGCTCATTGATTCATGCATAAAAGAACATGCTCAATGGCTAAATCAATTCGGCAAAAATGTTGATTTGATATTTCTGGATTACAATCATTTATGGACACATGGCGATTGCAACCAACTAAATTGATTAACTTCATATAATTTGTTTCAGTCTCAAAAATAATACAATTAATGATTAGAGAAAATTAAGTAACATTTGTTCAGATTTATGTTTTTGACAAGCCAAGTTCAAGATCCATAACAAAATAATAAAGAACAATGTTAATCTAATCTTGATCTACATTAATAGAAGAAAACAAAAGAAAACAAAAATAAGTGGAGCCATCAACTACCAGTTTCCTAGTTCACCTCCTGTGCCTCTCACTTTTTCTCCTGAAATATGAAGAAGAATATGTTTTTATATGCTCTCCTACTAGCTCTAGCTTTTAAGGTTATTTTTGTAAAATCCAAAAAGATTAGTCCAACTTCGAATTCTTTGCCATGACCTCCAATTCTCTATTTCTTCTCGTTTCTTTGTCACGACCAATTTTTGAAGTCTCGACCAATTTTGATATTACGACCAAATTCTGATGTTATAATCACTTATGATATCATTATTAAATTCTGATGTTAATACTAATTCTAATGTCATGACCAATTCTAATATCATAACCAATTCTTATGTCATGACTAATTTTAATGTCGAGACCAAGTTCTTTCATGTTACTTTAACTTTGCTATTGCATTCAGATTTCTATCTTAGGATTCTTTGTTAAAAATTTTTGTTGTTGTAATAATAATTTTCTTATCTTGCACCCTTAGTGAAAACTTGTTGTGTCTCACGACTCCATTCTCCTACTAGGAACCCGAGTGGCAACAACATTATATTCCTTATTTTATATTGTTCTTTGTAACATTATTTATTAGTTACAGCTTAATTTTTAGTTCTTCTTTAGATTTTTGACATAACCGAGTTAATTTTGTGATTTTGTCACGACACATTTTCCTTCACCAATTTTCTTGATTTCTACTATAATTTTATTTCTTCTAACTGAAGATCTACAAAACCATAAGAATTATGAATTTCTATCTTTCAGTCATGAAATTCATCTCTAATCATGAAAACATGCCAAGAAAATAAACTAAAATATATATAACATTTTGGCCCATCACTGTCAATTTCATGTTGATAGTAACCTTTATTACTATTCTCGCTCAAGTGGAGATTGCTTGCTGCCTGGCTTGCTTGTTTGTGTTTAATAGATCTAATCTACTCTACCTTTTTTATGCTTTTAAACTAGTTGGGGACTACTAGTTGGCAAGATTGTCTCTATCTTATTACTAGTTGCGGGATAAGACTATGAAAGTCTATCCTTCCCACTAATAAGCTCGTAAGTAAAAACTTTAACATTAATAACTTGCTCTAATGAAACTACCAACACTCACACTAGGGACATGGATTCATATTTGATTGCTTAGAAGAAGAAGATTCAATTCCACTTAGCTAGTCAGGTCTTAACAAGGAGCGAATGCGTGCACTATAATATCGCCATGTGTCCTAATAATATAAAATATAAACTCAAGTTGATTGAGGGATTGATATTTGTTCATAATAGGACTTCTAGCTAGCATGCCATACTCCTTACTGCATAAGAAATCAAATCTAAAATAAAAGATATGGGGGATGGTCATAGATCAGGTGGTTCTCATCGGGCCTTGGTTTTAGGAGGTTCTTTGGAATGTTCTTGATAGTGTTCATTTTATGATTGACAGCTTCATTTAGAACATTTTGAATCATTGCTCCATATTAAAAAGGATTTTCATCATAGTGTCAACTTTTGACTTTAGGACCCTGAGCAACTACTCCTTTCATAGAAGTGATGCTTCAATGTGTCTTAAGGTAAGCAAAATGACTCTTTCATATAATGAATCCATTTATGGACCCTCCTCAGAAAAGTATTCTTTGAGGGTGATTGACTAATGCTCATTCTTTTTGGACATAGTCATCTAAAGAATCTATGTATATTTCGAAAGTAGATTTATTATGATTAAGTTGAGTAGGTTCAGAAAGAATGGATTTTCTAACCCTTCACTTTTGTGCCTTTTATCATTGCTTATGTGCTTTTGCTTGCTTGCTTGGCTTATTAATGATCAAGTAGTCTCTTTTTTATAGTTTTTCATTGAAATCCATCAACCACCATAATGATGAAACTGATGTGTCAACTTCTTCGGGTACCCCTACACTCTCTTCTCTATAGTGTAGTAGACTTCATCACACTAATAAGATAAAGTAAATCTTGAGGATGTTGTGTGCATGGTGGGAAAGAAATCTCATACATCATTCAAAATAAAAAGAATAGCATGGGTCTCAAATGGTAAAACTAATTCATAGGCCTATCATTTCCCCGCCCACATATTGGTTGCTTGCCAAAGTTGCTTCTAATGGAGGTTGCCAAGTTTTAGTGAAGTGGTGCCTTTGATCAAGACTTCCTTAATTTCTATGAATTGATTGATAGATCAAATGGTAGTGAGCATTAACCAATACTACTACTTGACCTCTATCCTAAAACTCTTACAACATAGAGCTCAACAAGGCTTCACCAGCCCTAAAGTGTGGGGTACCACCTCTGAGAGTGAGAAAGCGAGATAGAAAAGAAGATTCAAGACATCAAACTAAAAGAACATTGAACAACCAGTTCAGATAGACTCTCGCACCACAAAATAGGATGTCAAACCAACAAACTCATAAACAAACCTTAGAACATAGAAATCATAAAAAAAAATAAGGAATACATTCGCACTAGAAATAAAATCCATACAATTCACATTAACAACCCAGAATGAACAACACATCTTACACATATAAACTTGAACTTCTATTCAAAGCCCTCAATTCAATAGAGATTCGAACCACCATAAGACTAAGGAGGATCATCCGAAGAGCCCTCATCGAGGAAATTCTCAGAACTCCCATTGTTACATACAATTAGTCATGCTCATGAAGATGCTCCTACAAATATTTGAAGAGGATAGGAATAGTCCTCCTCCTAGAAGAATTCATTGTGGTAGCTGACCAATTCTACCTCACTAGATAGACAAAGACAAAGAAGACTTGCCAATAGCTTTAGTAGTGGTACTTGATTCAATCAATCAAGTGAAGGAGAAGACTAATGCTTTTGCTCCTTACTTAAAACTAGCAACTCAACAAAAAGCTTCAAGTTAAGCTCCCACTCACCTAGCTAATAAAGACATTATCCAAAATAGATAGAGATAAAAGAACTAGACCTTCTTACTGAAGAGCCCTCATTGAAGGCTTCATAGTAGAGGTGTAAAGTTCTACCTTCTACTACTTTTGTGATTAAGACTTTCAGGTGAACCAAAAACTTTTTAAGTTAGGTCGGTGGACTCCCTCTTCCATAAGAGGAAGAGCTTCCCCTGCTTAGTAACCCCAATAAGTGGGATGCTCAAGAGTTTTTCTATCATACAATTCTGTCAAATTATTCTATTTCATTCATTCTCCATTGCATCAACTCCAAGAACCCATAATCTAATAATTCTTTCAAAAGTTTTTTTTTTGTGAATTCAACATCAGTGATCTATGACTATCATTATCTCCTTTCTATTAAAAAAAAAAGAATAGTTAGTATACCCTTCTAAATACCTATGGAATCTTCCTTTTGTGACTGTTCCAGAGATTGTTTTCATTTCTTATTCTTCGAGCTCATTCATGCTTTGTTCTTAGTTATGTGATTCCTAATTGTTGGATCCTATATTTGAGAATGTAAATGAATTTGACTATTCTTGCTTATACTACTGTAAGTAGCCTTAAGGTGCCTTCTAGTTCCATCCCAATAGGTGAACTTTCTAGTAGGGAGTTAATCATTCATTAGCCAAATGTTGGAGTTTTACTTGAATCCACACATACTTCAATTGCTCTTGAGTCATAAAATAAAGAAGGCACCCAGTCTCCCACAATACCAACTGGGGTTTCTACTCATACATGCCTCTTATGTCAACGATATGATTTCTTAAATTTGATCGAATGGAATTGAGTAATGATCTCATTCCTCCCCTTCAATACTCGAGTTAATTCTTTTAGCCAATGATGCCAATTCTCGAGGCTGGGCTAGTAATTCTAGTTAGGCTACTTTCTCTGACTATGCTACTTTATTTGGCATTGGCAATCAAGAATGTCATTCAAAGAAAATAGGTAGTTTAGGGGAATGTATTCTCATTCCTTTGGTTGGGTTAGTTATTTAGAATGATAAAGGAGGAGACCAGTAAAAAGAACTAGTCTAAGGATTAGGAACAAGTTCTAAGATTTAGTAGTTGAGATGTTCTCACATTCAATAAAGAAATAGTTTCAGTAAGGGGTTCCAATCATTCAAACAATATGTATAAGGGGGTAGATAGTTTTTATTTCATGCACTTCTTTAGCCTTTAGAGCCCTACCACACTAAGAAATTTTAATTCTTTAGTCCCCTTAGAACTAAGTGTCACGGACTTAGTCTTTTTGCTAATTTTCTGTGTGGCACATAGACAACTTAATCCTTAGATATTGTTAAGTCAGTCTTACTTTCACCTTGCTTGTTATGCTTGGTATCTACACATAACTTGGAAGCAAAGAGAATTTGAGAGAATACCTGAAAATAAAAAAAATACTTTATTGAATAATGAAATCTTACAATAAACTCTCAACTTGGTGATTTACAAATGAGACCACCTATTCTTTAAATACATATATAGGGAAGGGTCTAGAACCTTTGAAAGTTCCCTATAAGTCTAGAAAATTCTAAGATAATTTTATTCCTTCCATACAAGTGTAAACTTCTTCAAAATCTTCTAGAACATTCTGCATTCTTTGAGTGAAGGTGTGATATTCTCCACCACCAATGATGCAGACGTCCTCATCAATTTTTCTACCTGTAATAGCTCTATCTATTCCTGAAACTACCACAAATTGTTAGATGGCTCCCAACAGGCTTCACTTTTTGGTAGTCCCCTCCATTTTACTAAGTATTCATTGTTGGACTGAAAGTTGATCTTCCTTAGGTCTCGATCCGACATGATGTAGTCAATCTCCTTATCATAAAAGGTCACTACTACTATGGGCGCCCTCATGAAAACTCCTCGGCCTGGATCTTCCTTGTCTTCGTGATAAGGTTTTAGATTGCTAACATGGAAGATATAATGAATCTTCAACCTTAGTGGTAACTCAACTTTGTAAGATATCTTACCAACTCGTCCAAGTATAGGAAATGGATGAAATATCATCTAGATATACCACCACAAATTTATCAAAAAAAGGATGAAATATCTTGTTTATCAGAGTACAAAATATAGCAAGTGTATTAGTAAAACCAAAAAGCATCACTAGGAACTCATAAAAGCAATACTTTGTTACACACGTGGTCATTGCCTCATCTCCTTCAGTTATTCTTACTTGGTAGTACCCCGATCAAAGGTCTAACTTAGTGAAGTATCATGTTTTACCAAGTTGATCAAATAAATTAGCAATAAGAGGAATAAGATACTTGTTCTTGACCATTACCATGTTGAGTGCCCTATAACGATACACATCCGTAGTGACCCATCATGCTTCTTTTGGAATAAGACTGATGCACCATATAGAGCATTAGATAGTTGAATGAATCCAACATCCAATAATTCCTTCAGCTATCTTCTTAATTCCTTCAATTCTGGGTGTGTCATCCTGTAGGGCCCCATGTCAGGGGGTTTTGCTCCTAGCTCCAACTCGATCCTGTAATATTCCTCCCTCCTGGGTGGAAGCCTTTTGGGTGGCTTCGATGATATTATATCTTTGAATTCATCTAACATCTTCATAACTTCCATGGGCATAAAATTTCATATAAGATCACTAAGGTCTTCCTTAAAGGTCACCAAGTAGGTCACCTCATTCTTTTTCAACCCCTTCTCCAATTGCATAGCCGACAGCATAAGCATTTTAGCTTTACCTTCGATGATTGTGAGAACCATGCATGGAGCCCCCTCTTCTAAGATAGCCATCGAATATAGAAAAGGTATAGGCACAGCTTTTACCTGGTGAAGAAAATACATTTTAATCACTATATGGAAATCATCCATTGGTGCCACGTTGAAGTTGACCTTGCCTTCCCACGGTCCAATCCTCATGGTCACCCCGCGAGCTATTCCGTGTGATGGCTTGGCAGGGGAGTTTACTACATTGAACCATCCTACTTCATTGGATGTTGGGAGCTTGAGTTTCATTGCCTCCTCATTTGAGACAAAGTTATGTGTGGCACCGTTATCTATATGGCCTTAGTAGACATCCCATTCACCTTAGCCTCCACGTATATGAGTCCCCTACTTTGAGGCATCTCCTTAGCTTGCTTGATCTTGAGAGCATTCAATAGCTGCATTGACCCCATGTGAAAGACATCATCCTCTTGTTCTATCTCCCACTCAATCATGGCATTTAGGGCTTTTCTTTTATGACATCCACGTGCTCAATGTGGTCCATCGCACATGAAACAATTAGTTTTTGGCTTGAAATCTGTGTGCTTATCCCCACCATAACCTTTTTTGTTGGTAGAATTCGCTCTTGATCCTTCCTCAGCATTATAGATTTTGTATTCCATGTCTCCCCTACCTTTGACATGGCTACCCTTGAAGGATGGCTTGGTTTGAGAAGAGTCTCCCCTTCTGAAATCTATGAGTGAACCATAAAATTGATATCTTTGAGAAGAGTCTCCCCTTCTGCTACTACCATGGCCATGGCTAAGTCTTGGACACAATGTCTCCTTAATTCTTGCTCGGCCCAACCTTGCAGGTTCTTCATAAAATTGAAGATGAGTTCTTTCTTTTTAATATCAGGAGCCTCGAGCATCAAGGAAGAGAACTCCATTGCATAGTCCCGAATAGATCCCGTGTACTTGAGATGTCCGATCTTTCTATGAGCTATGTATCCTGCATCTTCTAGATAAACTACTTTTTTATCTCTCTTGAAATCGACCACGTGTCTTTGATGCACATCCCTCTTTTTATCTCCATAAATTTTCTACGCCACCATAGAGTTGCATTATCAGTGAGATAGAGAGTAGCAGTGCGTACCTTTGTTGCCTCATCAGTTAGTGATATTGCCCCAAAATATCTCTCAATGTGTTACAAATAATTGTCTAACTTTTTAGCATCCAATTTTCCCATAAAAGTGTGAGTCTTTGGCACATCCACCCTTTGGACCTCATGAGTGGACATAACCCAAGCTGACAATGTCATCTTGTAGATTGTCACTTCTTGTTTTAGCTCATCCTCATGCTTGGTCAAGATTTCCACCCTTGATTCTAAGCTAGTGAGCATGTCCACGACCATCATAAACTCCTCATGTGACACCACTGGGATCGACGAATCTTGCATCCCCTCTTGAAGGTCTAGGATCTGCATCTTGAAATTCTCCATGATCTTCTCCATGCATTGCTCCATGAGATCGAACCCCTCTTTGGTGTCTTCCATGGCAACCTCTAATCAGGTCACTCGACTGTCCAAACTTGTGAGAGGATCATGAGACTTGTCCTTCTTTCCCCTTCTCTTAGTAGGAAGGTCAAGGTCCCTTACCCGAACTTGCTCAACAATTTCCTCCAAATGAGAGCTCGACATCATATCCACCAAGTTACTCTCACACATTGCAACCTCGCTTTGATACCAATTGTCACGGACTTAATCTTTTTGCTAAGCTCCCGTGCTGCACTTAGACAACTTATCCCTTAGATGTTGCTAAGTCAACATTACTTTTGTATTGTTTGTCATGCTTGAAATCTACCCATAACTTGGAAGTAAAGAGAATTTGAGAGAACACTTAAAAATAAATAAAATACTTTATTAAATAATGAAATCTTACAAGAAACTCTCAACTTGGTGGTTTACAAATGAGGTCACCTCCTCCTTTTATACATGCATAGGAAAGGGTCTAAAATCTTTGAAGGTTCCCTATAAGTCTAGAGAATTCTAGAATAATTTAGGATAATTTCCTTCCTTCCATACAAGTGTGGACTTCTTCGGAATCTTCTAAAATATTCCGCATTCTTTGAGTGATGGTGTGACATAAGGGAGCCCAACATACTAAGTGAATAAATTACTTAGAAGTAGTCAGTTTTTCTTTATTGCTCGATTCAGCTTGATTCGTGGTGAGGTGTCACTAGCTTAAAAGGTGGAAATAAGTGATAAATGTAGAAAAGATAGGCACAAAGCTATTAAATTATTCAAAGACTGACTAGTAGTGACATAAGAGTTAAGGCAAGAGAGACACTATGAGCCAAACCCATGTTGCGAGCTCTCTTTTTCTTAGTGAGTCGGATGAATCAATAGTTCCAAACCTTCCCTCATTTTGCATGTTAGCTAGAATAATTAGAGTAGGTGAGATTTTGAGTGCAGATGTTCGGGCTTCATAGAGGACTCAAAGTAGGCTAAAAATGTTTTGCCTGAAACATTACTACTTTGTTCAATCGATATATTTGTATATCCCCTTACCTGAGCAATGAACATAGTTCATGATGGGTGTTGGGTCTTCTCTCTTATCTTTCCAATTGCTTTATCGAAAGAAGCCGCTTATGTAATGACCTAATTAAAAAAAGTTAAGATGTCTTCATACTAAGTTGCCTGCCTAAACTAGTTATTGTTATTTTATTATAATCGCACTCAGTCATCAGGCAGTCAGATCAATATTGTTACATTACTCCCCTGACTCATATGTCCCTATAGGCAAGGTGTTTTCTCTCCTCTCCTTATAGTCAAGCGACTATGCTTTAAGGTTTAGGACTAAGGGTTGGTCAAGTGACTTTTTGCTTTGATAGTTAGGATCACTTGTCATCCCCTCCCATCTCATAGGTAGGGATGATGGATGTTGATTTCTAACTCTACTATAGTTAGAGATTTTAGGGCATGCTTATCAATGATGAATCTTGATAATAGGTAACATGAAGAAATTGTGTTGATTCACACCACCTAGAGAAGTAAGGTGTATGAGTAAACTAAATAAAAAGTAAGCCTACCCTAGCCTCAATTTTTCGTTTCCCCTTATCATGGAAGCAAAGTGATAACTCCTATTCCCCATTGGTAGGGAGTTTGATCATTTTTATTTAATTTTTTTTTCACAAATATAAACCTATCAACAAATTATGTATACTCAAACTTATAAAGTGTATTAATAATCTCTTTATTTTAACTAAAATATTAAGTAAAAAACTTAATTTGAGTTATCTAAAAATTATTTGATATATGTAATATGATAGATCATTATCCATAGGCTATAATCCAAAAGAAACAAGCCAGAATTAAAAAAAAAAAAATCCTATGATTAAAAAAATTTCAACTAAATTTTGGATTATTATAAATATTATAATTATATGTTTAATAAGTATTTATTCATATCTAATATTTTTTCATTTCATTTTTTGACAACTATAATATATATTAACAAATTTATTTATGGTTGAACTAACAAAACATATTATTCATATGTTTTTATTAAAAAATAGACTACAAAATTTAATTTGAGACAAAAATAATTTGAAAAAAGTTGCTAATTATTGAAGAATATAATATTAAAAAAATAAGTCAACATTTGGGAGAGAAAATTTAAATATTAAATAATCATAAGTATTTTAATGATAAATAAATATTTATCTCATCCAATATTTTATTAATTTTTTTTGTCATGTATTTAATATTTATCAACAAATTAATGTATATTTATAGTAATATAGTAAATTATTCATAAATTTATTTAAGATAAAACATTTGAGTATAAATATAATTTGTGAGAGAAAAATAAGTCTATAAATTATAAATTATCCAATTGTTATTATAATCTTAGAGAGTAAAAAAATATTCAAAAGTTTCTAAGAATTGTATTATTTTATTAAAAATATAATATCAACCAATAAAGTAGCTTAGATCTGAACTATTATAGCTTATTATTTCTTGTTTAAAAAATATTTTTATTAGGATGTAGAATTATTATTGATAGTATAATTATTTTTTTAAATAATTATTTACCTATCTTATTCAGTTATATAGTGAGCATAAATTATAAAACTTATGAGGAACAAAATAATTAAATAAAAATTCATCATCATACAAACGTTGTAATTTTAAATATTTCAAAAGATTAAGATTAATAAAAATTATTAAATGGGCAGGAAAATTTATGTTTAAAATAATTATTCCTCACAGAAAATTTATGTTTAAAATAATTATTCCTCACAGAAAATTTAATCACACCTATCTACTACTCCAAGAAAATAAATGCGTTTTATTTGTTTTTTCTTATTGACAAGACCCACAATTGATGGAGGCAGACACAGCTGATGTAAAAGAAAAAAAGAGGGAACAGAATTCAAAGCAAATCAATGACGGAGAATCATCTGGGAGAAAGTTAAAAAAAAAAATGAAAGATGAACTATCTACGGGCATTAAGCTGCTCTAGATGCAAGCTTCCGCTATAAGTATGCACAAAGACGAAACTTTCATCGTGGGATCTCTTGGGTGATGGGCCATCAGCGAGCTGAGGCTGGCTCTCTGGCCGACCAAGCTGCATGGCTTTCTGGACTTGACTACAGTCTTGAACCTTGTTTTCGTAACCAGCATCGCTTTCCTGGTGAGAGCCAACAGGGTTAGGAGGGGGAGGAGGAGGAGGAGGGCCCAGGGCAGAGTCCATCGTTTCCTGAGAGAGGAAAGTAATTGCTTTGACGACGTCACTCATGAGGGGGCGAGAAGCTGGTTCTTCCTGCAGACACATGGCTGCAATAGCGACCACTTGGTTAATATTCAAAACCATTTCTGGGATGATGTCGAGTCGTGAATCTGCAAGAGTGATGAACTTTTTTGGATCCCGAAACATGGGTTGGGCCTGTCACGCAGCAACAACTCCATGAGCTCATGTTTTGTTCCTTATTTTCAGGAACCCTAAGTTTTTACAATTTGTTCTTGAACTATATACCACCGAGAAACATGCCAACAACCAAAACCATTCAAAAATCATCACAATGCTTATAGATAATATATTTTACGCATGACTTATGTCCTACACTATAAAAATGTAACATACACAACTTGGCCTGGGCTGTGACGAGCCAGGAAGGGTTGGAGCGGTCCATATGCCAGCCTAGCTAGAAGCCTAGGAGTAGCCAATTAGGTTGGCAGATCACCGAGGTCAGAGAGACGGGAACCGATTCGACTCAATCCCACGAGCCTAGAAGGTCGAGGATTAATAATTTTAAATTTTTTTATTTTACAAATTTCAAATAAAGTTATCGATTATAGATTGTGACATTATTTATTTATATCACATAAATCATTAAAAAATTTCATTAACATAAATCACAAAATAATAAATTCAAATAATCAAAAATATATATATAGGAATATAAAATATTTAACCATCCAATTCAAAATAATATAAAATAAAATACATCACAACTCACATCATAAAATAAAAAATAGAGGTGTCAACCAGGCCGGGCCGGCCCATCCCAGCACGAGGCACGGCACGGAATAATTCCGTGCCCGGGCCCGGGCCCGGCCCATGCCATGCCTGACCCTGCACGGTTAGGCCCACGGCACGGCACACCGGCACTAGTTTGTCCCGTGCCGGGTGTCCCGTGAGCCCGACCCCACGATGCCCCTCCCACAAAAAAAGACCACGGGTCGGGTCTGATTTGACCCGACCCACGGTCCCCCGTATCCCGAACCGCTCGAACAAGCAAGCCCGAGATGACCAGGCAAGGCACGGCACGGCGCCCCGTGCCTGCAGGCCATGCTGGGCTCGGTTATTTTAAACCTTGCCGGGCCAGGCGGCACGCTTGTGCCCAAAAAATTCAGGCAGGGCCGGCCCGGCCCACCCGGCACATTTGACACCTCTAATAAAAAATATAATCATGATCATGATTCATGCGAAAAACATGCAATCTCAATCTCAATCAGTATAAGTATATTACTGATCATCAACACATAAGCAACTGATTATATCACTGATGATTGACTCAACATCCTCAAAGTCCAACAAGTAATCATGTGCCAGTAGAGGAGTCAAACATGCCGAACTGACCCGGCATGGCACGGGCACGTCACGCTACAATGTCGTGCCCCGGCCCATTGTGCCGTGCCAGCACATGGGCACAACACGTGACCACACACCAAACATGATCAATACGAGTTGATGCCCGACATGCGAGGCACGCCAAACCCGAAAAGAGCGAAGATACACGGCGGCACGCCGCCAAAATCTTAATTTTTTTAAAAAAATTAAGATTTTATCCAACCCAAACCAGGCCAAACCTAACAATTTTCAGCCGTGGGTCCATGCTGGGCCGACATGAAACAAAAACCATGCTGGACTGGCCGGTTTGACACTTCTATGTGCCATCAATTCATCCGCTCTTGTTCCAGCACAATCCTAGATGCTCAACTTCGAATCATCTCAATCTTTCATGCATACTAGTACCTCAATAATATCTGATCACAATATCGATCTCCTATCCAAAATCACATTGACTACATCAACAAAAAAAAGACTCTAATATTATACCAGACACTAGAGAAATAAGTAGTTCTCGTGTCATCTTGAAAAGTACAAAATAGGTAAACTAGTAATATTTTTACCATTATACAATATCAAGTACTTATTATCATTATGTAATAGAAATAAGTAATAATTAGTATCTAAATACTGAGATAACTAACTCCTATTTAATGGTCTACCACAGCCTTTACTCATCGCTAACAGAATGGAGAAATCAACGACTTCAAATAAAATATCCATGTCCATACTCAGAACTTGACTATAATTATTATCATATCTAATTTCATAATATGTAAATAACTCAGTCAACTTATCATAAATAAATCATTTAGATTTATATTCCTAATTCATGCAAAATAATATTTATGCCAAAATATTTTCTATCTCGTTCATCTTAATCCTAAGATTCATACAGACAGTCATACAATAAAGAGATAGAATAATTTACTAATACTTTAAGTACTTGATTTTTATCTTAGAAATCATGTCACTAATATTACAAATGCACCTAAATACAATGTAAGTAGTGTAAATATAAACTAACGAATACATGTCTGACAAGTTCATAGTTTTTAAAGGCATTTTTTTAACATCTTGATGTGTCTCAAGATGAGACATTCGTAAAATACCTCAAGACGATTAAAAAAAAACATTCGTTCGATGTAGCTCCACATAAGCTTCATCGAACTCGACAGAGCTCCTGGAGGTGGAGCACCACAATAGAGCTTGATGGAGGTTGCTGGAGGCCCACGATAGAGCTCGTGCAGCTCCAACGAGCTCAATCAAGCGCCACAATAGAGCTTGCCGGAGCTCCATCAAGCTTTCTGTAAAGCAGATGAGAGGGGCATGGGAAAGGGATTAGGGCAAGGGTAATTTATTTAATTTATTAAATAAATAAAAAAAATATTTAAAAAATTATATAAATTTAGTAATATTTGTTAATAGTATTAATTAATAAATAATATTGAATTAAAAATAAAATAAAAGTAAAGAATTTTAAAAAATTTAAAATTTATTAAATTTATATCTTACACCTTAAAACCTCAAGGCTTACGCATCACCTCACAAACACAAAAATATCTTGCCTTATGCTTACGCATTTTAAAACTTTAGTCAAGTCATAAAATTTTTAGAAATTTAATAAATAAAAATTTTATATCATAGTTTTAGTCATCAATAAGTTAAATAGTATAATCTGAAAAGAATATGCTAGTATTGTTATGATGAACCTAATTTATAAGATTTTCACAAATAATTATTTTTTTTGTTTAAACAAAGTTTAATTTTTTTTTAATCATTTCAAAGAAAAAAGTGGCTGTTAGGTATTTGGTGTACCACCCAAATGTACATGGGTCAAAAGAGCAGTGTTATGCCAGCACAGTGCATTTTTTTCTCAGCACAATTAAAATCCCATGTAGTGCCTAGCACAACATAATGTGTAATCCACAGACTCAACACGGTATGATAAACATTACAAAGTGCACATCCATGCTGCCAGAAAAACAAAATCAGCCATGTGGTAAATATTTTTTTATAAAAATGGACAACCCGATGACATGGCTGTCAAATTATTTTTTTTAAAAAAAAAAAACTACCTGGATGACTGTCCGACAGGACCAGTATGAGGCACAGCTCATGCCAACTCAACACGGAACAAACAGGGCCAAAGGGCAGCCCGACCAAGCCAGAGGAACAAAACCAAATCATGTCGTGTCAGACAAGAAGTATCAAACGGGCCATTCCGAGTCAGCTCAGCCAATTTTTTGGTGGTCCTTACAAGCCACCATGTCATGCCAAACCTTGCACTGCACGAATCATCACTCGTGAAGGGCAAGCCCAGCATGGCCCACCCGGCCAATATCTGCCGGATTCAGGCCGGATCACACCATTTGTATATATTTTATATTTTAATTCAAAAATATTAAATAAAATAAATAAATACATAAAAAAAGAGTATAACAATTACAATAATGCAATTACAAGTTACAACTCATAACTTAAAAAAATAATATAAAATGAACATTAGAAATTTATATCATTTCATAAATTATATTACAAGTACAATACAAAATGATAATAACTCAAAATCAATACCACTACATCAATGATAAATTCCGTAAGACAAGCAAAAACATCAAATAGTATCAAATCTTTAGTGGGAGGTCAACATAGGAGGCTTTATCTCAATCATCATCAAAATCCCATTAATTATCATCTACAGCCAACTCATCTATTATTGTTGTAGTTGTAATACGATTCTTGTTGCCCAAGCTAGAATCCTCTGTCCATTCATGCTAGTGCCTCAATAATATCAAGTCACAGTCTTGATCTTATCTAAAATCATATTGACTGCAGCATAAAAAATAAACTCGAATATTATGCTCAACATTAAAAAAGTCAGTAAATTTTATGTTATTTTTGACAACATAGATAGGTGGGCTCATATGAATTCCACCATTATAAAATATCAAGATGATATGATCGAGCAGTAAATGAATTCTAAATACCGACGATCCACCCTACCATTTTCCCATCTCTAACTGAATAGAAAACTTATTATCTTCGAATAATGTGTCCATGTCCATATTCGAAGCCTAGCTATAACTACTAATATACCTAGTATCGTATTATATAAATAACTCATTCAATTTCTCATGAATAAATCCTTTAGGTTGGTGATCCTAGTTCATGCCCGAGAAAATATATGATAAAATATTCACTACCCCTTCTATCTTAATCTTTAGGTCCATACAAACAATCAAATAAAAAAAAATAAAATAGTAAACCAATAATTTAAGTACTTTGTTTTCATTTAAAAAGTCATATCACAAAATATTATGTCATCTCTAAACTTTCTAAATATATCACTAAAATTACATATATACCTGAGTACAATACAAATAATCAAAATGTAAACTGACAAACACATGTTAATTATATCATAAAAAATCTTCAAAATTATCATAAATAAAATTTTTATATCTTAATCTCTATCGTCAATAATAAGTTTATTAATCTTATAATAAGAGGTTAATAAAGTAACACATGTATCTAATATGAAAAAATCTCTCCTAATGATATATCTCTAATGATCCTAACAAATATGATAATTATTATTTTATTTTGAATATTATATTTTTAAAAATTCTTATAATACACCCATATATGACTGAGCAATCATGATGATAAAAAATTTCTAAAAATTCTAATATTTTTTTTTATTAAATATCAATTTAGAATCTACATAGCAGGCAGTGAGGTATGCATAAGATACATTATTGTAATTATTCCATATATCAAACATTACGAACACTACGTCATTATATTCCCTAAATTTATTAATTATTTATTCTTTGTTTACTTTATAATATTTTATTATGTCGTTCTTAAATATGAATCTGAATATCATATGATACGCAGGCTAAAAATAAATCTGTATGATATTGACTATTCTTGAATCCTCTAAAAATTTAATCGAGAGTCGCATCGTAATTATAAATTTTGTCATCACTTCCATCCCTAACTCGTAGTGATATGTTTGAATTAAATCCAACCTCAAAGATAGCATTGCTCAGTTGGATTTACCTAGTATCTAATATATCTTATTTTTTAATTCATTGATCGACATGCCTCTTAAGATGCCCAATCCTATATACACTCATACAAGTTAATATTTTTTTATAATATTTACATAATACTAATTCTTCATCAATACCCCTAAAATTTTTATTTTGTATAATATTAAAGTGAGTCAAAATTAATTATTTTCTTCTAATTTTTTATTTTTTATTTGTTTTAATAAAAATCATAGAAGAAAACATTATTTCAACGACTTCAAACCTTTTCATTAGATTATCCATATAAAAATTATCTATATTTACGTTAATAATATTTTTATTCTCACCAATAAAATTCGAATTTTTGATTTTTAATTTTTATTGGCCTATTAATTATTTTTTAAATTAAATTATTACATATTAATTTATATTAATTTATTAATTAAAATAATAAAAAAGGAACCTAGATAAATTTAAAAAATAAATAAATAATACCCATAAAACCTAAAACCATAAACCTATTTGCTAATTACTTGGCTCGATTCAGCACCACAGTAGGCAATCCACACCGCACACGAGGACTAAAAGAAGAGAAATTGAGAGATGAGCTGAGCGAAAAACAAAAGAGTTGTGCCTTAAGTTGAGCCCGAGCCGCCCAGCTCATTTGACACTTCTATGTTGGGCCAAGTATTTCTAAACTTGGTCAGGCCACGGACTGTGCCTAGGCACCCAGCCCATTTGTCCTCTACCCCAATGCATAGGTAAACCCAAGACATGACCCATAGAACGATGAGCACAAATAGGCATGATACATTGATTGTACGCATCAATTAATGCTAGGTATATTAAAGAATAGGTGTTTGAATTCAATGCTTCATTTTCTAATATACTATATTTATAGGGCACATGAAGTGCAAGCACCCCATAAAAAAACTACCAAATGGTTATTACCTTTCCAACAACCTCTATGACCAATTGATGGGAGCAAATTGCACATCATTGTTATGTAAAATAATGTCAAAAAAAAAAAAACAAAAAAAAAAAAACTTTTTTAATCTTTGTTTGATTCTCAAATATTGGAAATCTACCAAAAAATAATAAAAAATTTTAAAAATAATATTTTAATATTAAAAATTATCAACAAATAATTTATTAATATTTATAATTTTGCATATTCAAACTAAAATTCATTTTTTATCTAATTTTTTGTTCTCTATAATTCTCTAAATTATGATAATATTAATTAATTTTTTTTTGTTTTTTTAATATTATATTAAATACAATTGTGTAAATATATATTGACAAACAAACATTAAAAATATTAACTTACAATTTCTCGACTTCGAAATTGAGTCAAATTTTTTAAGACACACATATTGTTCTTTTTTCATCATAGTTTTATTCTAACATAATTTTAGATATAAATAAACAAATTTTTTTATACTTAAAAATTCTACAAATTTTAAAAATATAAAATAATAATTATAAAAAAACATATACATTTATTTAATTTAAATAAATACATCTCAATCAAGAGATATGAGATTTATTATGATATAATTAATAATAAAATTGAACTACATTAATAAAAAAGTTGATAACATAATAATTAATAAAGCATATTGTGATTAAATTTTTATTTTTAAAATTCATAAATAAAAATTATGATATAACATACATTTAATTCTCCATATACTCATGATATATATTGCATTGAAATGCATATACAACATGACCAATATATTTAATCAATATAAAAAAAATATTCATTAAATATCATTAGTCATAATAGAAATGAAAAAAAATATTTAAAATATAAATCATATATTTCATATCTTTATTAAATAATTACATGTACAAATTCAAAGATTATGATCAAAAAAATAAATTCAAACTCACTGCATGAATCAACAATAAGAACCAAAAATATATAATTTATAAATAATTAAATAAACAATTTAAATTTACAAAAGTAAATTTTGTAATTTTAGCAAGTATTTAAACACAAAAATATATAACACATTCGAAGATGATTTTTTTCATTCAATTAGTTAAATACAAATGATAATAAGTTCTATCAAATAAAAATAAACTATCAAGATGCTTTAATAACCATTACTAAACCTTTTCCCATAATTACATGAAAATTTTAAACATATTGAGTTGATATAAAATATATGAATTCATTTGTTCTGTGCAGTCAAAAATAATACACAATCTACTAATTTCCTAAGTATTTAACATAATACTAAATATTATATTTTTTATGATTGTATATATAATTTTAGATAAAAAAAATATTATAATCTGATATTATTAAAATGAAGTCAAAGAACTAAAGAGAGTAATAT
This sequence comes from Sapria himalayana, assembly GCA_029783825.1. NCBI lineage: Eukaryota > Viridiplantae > Streptophyta > Magnoliopsida > Malpighiales > Rafflesiaceae > Sapria > Sapria himalayana. Next base: position 1,633,143 of record JAREIK010003611.1, on the reverse strand, counting down.
TATAACAAAAATAATGACACTACAACATGGAGCTTGATGATCCGAATCAACCTAGTTGCATGGCCGGTAGGCACGGTAGGCTATCATGCACCAGAACTCAAATCAAGTTTTAGGCATGGTCCAATTGGAACGTGCTTGACATGCCAAGTTTTTTTTTAATAATATTTTAATCAAAAAAAAAAAGCTTGCCGCACCTTAAACACGTGACAAATCTAAAAAAATACATTACTCATTAATTTATCTTAAAATACCTATGAGATAATAAAAGTTTACTAATCTCTATTTATCTGCGAATCTAAAAAAAATTCCAAATAAATATGCGATATCATTAAAATTAGACATATTTAATATTAAAGTCAAGTATTAAATACGAACATATAATATCGGCACATTAATAATAATAAAAAACCAAACTTATTATTGACGACAGAAATTAGAATATAAAACTTTTATTTATGAAAAATTTAAAAATTTTTTCTATATCAGGACAAACATGTGTTGATCAATTTTATACTCCTACCACTTAAATTACACTATGGTGCATATACAATATTAATAACATATTTATAATATTTAGAAATAACATGTTATTTAGTGACATGACTATTGAAATATAAATCAAATACTTAAAGTATCAATCTATTATCTTATCTTTTTATTATGTGGCTAGCTACATAAACCCTAGAATTATGATAAAAAAAATAAAAAATATTTTAACAAATATATTCTTGTGCATGAATTATGAATACCAACCTTAAAAATTTATTCAAAATAAGTTGACTAGGTTATTTACATACTACTATATTATGTATAGTAGTAATTATAGCCAAACTATGAGTACAAACATGAATATTATATTCAAAGAAGATTAATTCTCTATGCAATTAGCGAGAAAAAAACAATGAGATAAATTATCAAATAAGAATGAGCTATCTCGATATTTAAATATTAATTATTGTTCAATCTTATCCCATAATAATAATAGGTCCCTTAATATTTTACGATACTAAAAATTATGAGTCCATCTATCTCATACTATCTAATATAATAAGGGATCTAATAACTTTCACGATGTCAAACATAACATTAGAGTTTGTTTTTTTTTTGTAGTCAATATAATTTCGAACAAAAGATCAAGACTTAGGCCGAATATTTTTGAGATACTAAAATACATAAAAATTTAAAAAGATTCAAGATTAAACATCCAAGATCATACTAGAATAAAAGTAGAGGAGTTGCTGACAGATAATAACTGGTAAGACTTTGAGGAGATTTAACCTACCACTAGTAATATCATCAAATGCTAACATGTTGATGAGCAATTACATACTTATACCAATTGACATATTTTGTGTTGTGGCATTGTGTTATATTATTATTTTTGGATTAGATGATGATTAATAAATGTATTTTTTTATATTTAAAATTTTTAAACTTTAATTATTTGTGTTGATGAAATTATTTTTTATAATTTATATAAAATAAATAATATAATATCACAAATCAGAATAGCTAACTTAAAATTTAAAATTTATAAAAAAAAATTAAAATAATTAATCCATACCAAACCAACATTATCGAGGCGTGTCGTGCCAAGCTCTACACGACTACAATACGAGGTCGTGCCCGACATAATGGCTGAGATGGGGCACCAAAACTAGGTTGTGCCGACACACCTCAACTCATTTGACAACTCTATAATTTCTACAGAAGCATTTATATTCTAATCTAAGTTAAAGAAAAATAAGAAAACAAAAGCATACCACAAATGTTGGTGGGCATAAACCTTCTAATCCAATTTATATATGGAAACACCCAACATATAATCTTCCCAAATAGAATTTACTCATTATAAAATAATGTTATTTATATGAGATAATTCATCGAACATTATTGTCTTTTTTTTTTTTGTTTTTAAATTTCTATAGAAGCATTAATCACCTTTCTAAACTACAAAAAAAAGGAAAAAACAAGAGCATCCACAAATGTTGGTGGGCATATACCAACTAATCCTAATTTAGGAGAGAAAAACTTCATGAGCACCAGCACCATGAAAGCACAAAAAGATTGGATTATGATAAACCCACCTTGTCAACCATCATGAATGTGCTACAGAAAATATGATCAATCCTAGTATTATTTTCTTGGGCACATGCCATCTAAAATCCTAGTTTCATTTTCTCTGTCAGCTTACAAAAACCTTAACTAATCCCACGTGAACATCAAACTCCAACCTGATTCTAGCCAAATCAAGTTCATATGGATAAACATGAATCATAATTTTGGAGGCAGTTCCTGCGTCACAACCAATTTACAGCACCAACCATCTTTTCTAAATTATAGAAAAAGAAGCATATAACCTTGACATATAATGAGATGATATTGATGAAAATAAACAGAGAAAAAAATGATGAAAAAAAAGATTGATGCCAAGTTTATTTACCCAAGAAACTAAATTCTGCTCATGAGAGGGTCTGGCAAGGTCTATGGCTTTTCTTCCAGATATGAGCTCGAGCAAAATCACTCCAAAACTGTACACGTCTGATTGGGAAGTCAGATGTTCGCCTCGGGCATATTCAGGAGCACAATAGCCGTAGGATGGCATCAACCTAGAAGAAAAAAGTGGCTTATCCAACGAGAGCCCAAGTTTGGCAAGCCTAAAATGAGAGAGCTTTGGGTTAAAATCTTCATCCAACAAAATATTTGAGGGTTTTAACTCGCAGTATACAAGGGGAGGATCAGCCTTCTCGTGCAAGTATTCCAGCACTTTTGCAGTCCCCAAGGCAATTTTCATTCTCACAAACCAATCTAAAGGCTTCTGTCCAGGTGACAGATCTGAAACAAAACTTAGAATCAACATTCATCAACCTCCAACAATTTTGTAGAAAACAGAGCATAGCACAATTACCAAGAAGATGATCTTTTAAGCAGCCACCAGACATGAGTTCATAAACCAATAGCCGCTGATCACCATCAGCACAATATCCTATGAGATCAACAAGATTTGGGTGGTGAAGAATAGCCAGCAAGGAAACCTCATTCAGAAATTCTGCATGGCCCAGTAAACCATTCCTGTCGAGTTGCTTTACGGCCACACACTACGAAGGGGTTTTTTTTTAAAAATAATAATAATAATAATAATAATAATAACAAATAGACTGTCACGAAAGCTTGGCCAACTAAAAAAAGAAGACCAGATGCAACCTACAACCTGCCCACTTGATGCAAGAAATCCTCTGTATACTCTTCCAAATCGCCCTTCTCCCAAAAGATGGTCTTTGTGAAAATTTTGGGTTGCAGCAGCAAGGTCGTGAATCTTATACATTTCAGCATTACTGATCCCACTAGAAATGTTTTCGTTTTCTCCCTGTCTTTGTTTTCTTGTCTCTGCATATGGAAAAAGAGATGCAAAATCACTGTTTTTAAAAATCATTATAATAATTCTGCTACAAATCGTTAAATATGCATATATCAATATATATAGAAGATGAGATAATAGCCCCTGAGGCTATTCAAGTCCCACCTTCAAATAGATGTGACAAGTGAGCTGGGAGTCCCAGGCACAGCACGACTGAGCCATGCATGGGCCTGGGAGGCACAGACCAGAACCAATACACCTTGAGACACAGCTTGTGCAGTGCTATGCCAGGGGGTGACAGACCTCGTGCCTGGCCAAGTACAACCCAGCTTCCTGGCCCATAGGTACAGTAGGCTACAGTGCTTGGACCAAGTTCTACAAAAATATTATTAATTACAAATAAGTATTAGCTATCAATATTAGTCCTCATCATCAAGTAGATCAGTTGAAATACTTGTTGAGAAGTAGTTCACTCAAACTTTTAGAACTAAGGATTAAAATATAATTTTTGTGGTGACCAAGATAATTTTCATATAAATACTTATTTATATTGTGACTTACTATAGAATAAAAATACATCAGTCAAACATGAAGAATATGCTTCTTCAAAATGATCTTCAAGAAAAGATGTAAATGGAGTAACTATCTACCTTTTAAGACTAGACAAAGTACTTATATCATACATATTGATTATTGAATATCTCATATGACCAAAAATAATTTCCAAAAAGTTAATTTATATTATTCAATTATAAATTTCTCATTTTGATTTCATATGTATATTCTAAATTATTTCTTATTTCTCAAATGAATTCAAAAAATTAAATTCTCATTTTGATTTCATATGTAAATTTCTCATTTTGATCATATATATGAAAAATACTTAATTGTACGAGAAAATGAATTGAGAATCACTCTATCTATAATACTTTCAATTATAATTTCAAATAAAAAAAACATTTAAAAATTCACAAACTTTTTTAAGATAGAAATTATTTAAAATTATGCAAATACATAATTATTAAATCGAAATTAAAATCGAGAATTAAAATGCTTGATTAGTAAATCTTTAATTGAATTTTTTGTGATTTTTTTCACGTTAATTAATTTTTACTTCCTACCGCAGACAATTTTTTTTTGTATTTTTATTTTTTTTTTTGTGATTTTTTAATATTTTATTACTTTTTCACGTTAAATTCATAATATCAAATGTTTGAATTATTTTTTTTTCACATTAATTAATTCCTACAGTTGATAAATTTTTTTTGGTATTTTAATTTTTATTTTTATAACATATGAGAATCTTTGTCCCTTGAAAATATGTATTAAATCGATTCGTATAAATTAATTTACGATTCAGCGATTCAATCCTAGATTCATCCATATTTTTGATTCTTTTAAAGAGTCAGATTGTTTACTTTTAGAATAATGAATTAAATCATAAATCATATAATTTTGATAATAATATACAATTATTATAATTACATGACATATATCTAGCATGCTCTTTCAATTAATAGACTTTTAGGTTGCATTCTAACAAATACATCTATTAAGTTGGATACTAATTTTTTATCTGATTTTTGACCTCTAATTGATTTTACTACAAATAAAAAAAAATTATAAAAAATACCAACAATCTGATTATTATCAAATCATATATTTTATATAAATAATATAATTAGCTATTTACTAAACTTATTCATCTAAACATTTAGACTTTAATTGTGCAACATCTTACATAACAAAAAGATCATGTATATATTACCATTCATTTTGCGTAAATAGTTCTCTAAGAAATTAATAGAGGATGGTCTCCAAATCCAAAGTAAAGTCAAATTATAGAAAAATGATCACGAATACAAATAAGACTCTTTTGATCATATATCTACTAAAAAAAATCAAATATCCAATTATTTATCTCATGTTTTGCTATTCTCATTATCAAGAAACGGGGAGAACCTCAAATCATGTAATTCATGATGTTGCATTTTTGGTCACACACCAAAAAAAAAAAAAAAAACAAATTTAACTATTATATTATAGACAAGGTAATAAAAACAACTCAAAGACCATGAGCTAACATCAATAATGAAATACAAAATAAAAAAAACAATGATTATAAAGTCATAAAACTACAACACCAACCTTCAAACTGTTATGCACAAGTATAGAAAATCAAGTTTGGAAAAAAAATATGAAATCCCCTTTGAGGCCTTTGTGAAGAATTCTATTAGCTACTATGATATATGAACATATGTTATAGCAATATTCTAATCATAAAATTTTTTCCGGAAAAAAATACAATATCTCTATATAGAGGTGCCAAATGGGTCATGTGGCCCAAGCACAACTCGAGGCCCAACATGATTCAGCAGTGCCTGGCTCAGCACGACACAACCTAAAACCATGCTTCATGTCGGGCCTTGCTTCTGTTTGGCATGGTTCATGCCATGTTATGCCAGTAAAATCCATGCCTCGTGCCAAGCCAAGCACGACCCACATGAATGGCCCGATGACACAGTAAACCGGCCTGGGTGACCGCCCAAAGAGGTCCTCATCAGGCAATCATTCAGACCATTTTACTTTTTTTTAATTCAACCACCCCATCACTAGGCAATCTATTTTAAAAAATGAAACAACATGGCCTTTATTTTTTTATGCATGTCATGATTGGATAGACCATGTCCATCATGCCATGCAAGGACAGTAGACAGTGCACCATGCTATGCCGGCACAACCCGACACATTTGACTCATCTCCACATACTTCATACACTAGTAAAACAACAAATTTGAGATTATATATATATTATTATCTAACTTTCATAGTTAAGAAAAAAAATTTAATTCTGAATCTCATAAAATAATTTTTATGTTGTACTCTTATAGATATGTCTATTAAGTCAAATACTAATTTTTTGGCCGATGTTAGCACTCCATCTGAAACTTATATTTCCACATACTTCAATCACTAGCAAAACATCAAATTTGAGATTATATGTATTATTATCTAACTATTATAATAAAAAGAAATAAAAAATAAATAAATACTTGATCTCATAAAATAATCTTAAGTTGTACTCTTATAAATATGTTTACGTCAAATATAAAGGTGTCAAATGGACCGTACAAGTCAATTTTTAATTTTTAATTAATTTTTTAGATTAGTTTATGTTTATATGTTTATAACACTTTAAAATATTATTTTATTATTTTTAGTAATTAATTAATGTTAATTGTTATCTATAAATAAATATATAAATTTTAAATTTTTATTTTATTAAATTTAATAAAATATTAAATTTATTTATTATAATAAGCAACATAAATTTAAAATCAAATGTATATCAATATAAGTGTATGAATTAATAAAACATTATAACTTAAATATAAATAAATTTAAAACTAATTCAAAATAATTCACAAAAAATTAATATTCACGTTTCAAGCATCAAATACATTAATCCACAATGGCACAAACCTAATGCTCAAAATAATATTACAAATAAAAATTAAACAAATACAAATACAATATAAATAAATAAATCAAAATCAAATACCAAAAATAATTCATAAGTATCGTAATCCGACAATCATCAACTGTCAACGTCATCACTCATCAATCATCATCAATATTGATATCACATTAATAATCATCAGAAATCAACTACTCTACTTTTGCTAATATCCTAACATAATCCTAAATGCCAAATCTTAAAGCCTCTCAATCCTTAATACATGTTAAAGTCTCAACAATATCTTAACGTAATATCAATCTCTTATCTGAAATCACATTCATTATAATAGAAAAAACACACTTCAATACTATGCTCAACATCGAAGAAGTTAATAGATCTCAAGTCATCATAAATAACACGAAAAATATGAATTCATATGATTTCTACTACTAAAATATATTAATATTTTTAATATCAAAAAGTGATAAAATAAAATAATAATCAATATCTAAATACCAAGATATCTCTTTTCTATTCGAAATTCCATCCCATCGATTCTCACTTGCTAACTAAATAGAAAAGTCTTCATCTTCGAATATGATAACCATGTCCATACTCAAAGTTTCACTACTACTACAACCATACCTAGTATCATAGTATATAAAAATCTCAATCAATTTTTCATGAACAAACCCTTCAGGTGAATCTTCCTTATTCATACAAGAAAAAATATAATCAATATTATCTACCTCTTCCATCTTAACCCTATGATCCATGCAGGCAGTCAGACAATAAAAAAATAAAATGATAGACCAATACTTTAAATACTTAGTTAATATTCCATACCTCTCCCGGTGTCATCAGCATCGTCGAGCACTCGACGTCGTCAAGCGTGTTGGAGTTATTAGCATAATAAAAATGCACCGAATACATATCCGATGCGTCATTCCAAACACAACGTGGCATATCAGACACTGCAGTCAACTATATTCCACATGGCGTATTGAACACACATCCATGCCGTGTCCGTACTATGTCCACGTGTTCAACACGTGGATACGACAGTAGGGAGCTGTATCTGTGCTTCCTTGGCACTAAATCAACAAGCTACCTTGAAGGTGATAATAGAAATGAAAGACTTGGATCTTGTTATCTTTCTGTTAGATAGATACGAGATCAAATGTTTTCCCTTAGTTGGACAACTTATCGAAGGGAAGAGTCTCTCTTAGGTATCCACATATAACATGCGTGTCATTAGTGATTGATCAATCACTCAAGTATTCTTTATAAATTCTTTAACATGATGACCAACAAAGAACCGGCAAATTGAGTATAAAATTAGAGCTCGGGTAGAATCATATCCAAGATGAGGTCTTTTATTGGCTTCGTATCATTCTACAGGTAATTATTGAACAGTAAACTAGTCTTATCTTAACTCGATAAGCAAAACCATAAGCTGACGACATTCATGCACCACATGTGTATGCATTCCCGAAGGTACCCATCTCTTTCAAATGAATTCGTAGTAGATTGTCTCATGTAAAGGCAGAACTTCTTTCGTAGCAGGTCCACCAAGATCAACGTCAAGCGACTCTAGGATGACAATCAAGAAATTAAAAAAATATTCTCAAATCTAATGAAATAAAATAAAATTTAAATCATATAGTAGCAAAAAAATATAATAATATTCAATAGCAAAAAATAATACAAATCAAACTCTTATATAATAAACAATATGATTAAACAACTTATATACCAAGTGCACACATTAAAATTACAATATAAAGTAAAAAAATACATAATGATTATAATGTTGTAAAACTAAAACACCAACCACCAAATTGAAGCATATAAGTTCAATACATCGAGTCTAAAAGAAATAAAAATAAGATAGGACCTAAAGACCTTCATGAAAACATTAAATGGTATCTATGTTATCTCTATATATTTCGCTCATTCGTGAAATACTAAATTTGAGATATTTGTCATGCTATCAAACTATCATAAATAAAAAATAAGAAATAAAAGAGAATATTTAATCTTCTCGAATAATTAATACATTCAACATATATTACAAATATATATCATCATCACTTTAAATTTGAATTCTATAATAAATCTCAAAATTTAAATATCATGTCAATTGCATGTGTCTATGATTCCTAAAAAAATTTTAAAATCTCAAATATTTTTTCACATGCCCAAATGTATTACAAACTAATTTTAGGTAAATTTTCCAAGTTTAATCTATAAAATAAATATACTAATTACATCTTTTATATCAGATCTTATAATAATTAAATAATTAATTTTTACTATAATAACCTTACAAGTAATAAAATAAACTAGAATAATTATATCATATGAGCATCAAACACATCTTTTTTGTAGCAAAATAATAACTCTTAAAGTATAAATTACCTCTAGACAGAAAATATCTAAATATTTAAAAATCTTTCATCTAAAATAATATCTAAAAGTATTTTTCGAGTCGAATAATAATCAACTCATCATCTTATCATCAAGACTCTTACAAAAAAAATAAAAAAAAAATATAACACAATTATAAAATTCAAACAAAACAAGTGCCTATAAAAATCACAAAAATAAAATTCTGTGATAACTTCGAACCATACAATATTTTTTCATAATCTACAAATTATATTTAATCATGTTGCTCAAAATTTAAGTTGTTACTCCGCATGTACCTCCCCTCAAAATTACCATAGAAAAATACATTTATCAAATCTAACTAATGTAACCTATAACTATGGAATATTGTATGATAAATAAGAAGCCATACCAAAAGTCATATAAATCACTATAAAAATATTTTGATAATTCATATTAAATATTTAAGTGAAACTAGTTGCTACAAAACTCTCATTAAGATGAGCTACCTTTCCATATGACTAATCTTCATAGTAAACAAATATAATTATCATATTACCATTAAAATAAATAATAGAAAAATATTTAAAAAAATAAATTAAAAATAAAATTAAAAATTGAATACAATATCTTTCTCTTACCAAGAGGAATCAAAAAATTAAGATCATAATTATTAGCTAAAAAATTATTTGAGCCCTCACAATAGTCTTGTTTCTAGTCTAAGAATAATAAATATAACCACTTTGTTTAGTATTAACTATAAGTTTTGCATGGTCAAATCTCTCAATTTATATCTCAACAAAAGCCTATACTCATGAATACTTAGATTATTATGTTTTATAAATCTTAATGAGATGTTATTTTGCAGGAAATATCACTATTTTCAAAATCAATATAAATTGTATTTATTGATAACTATTATGCCTTCATGAAAATGATATCACATTAAGAACCAATAATTTCATATAACCTATGTATGCCTCCTACTAACTAATGGTCGAAGCAAGACTATGAGTAAGTAAGAAAAAATAATATATATGTACAACTTTTAAATTTAAAATTTTCTTAGTTTTGATAAAAATGAGTCAAGCCTAAAAAAAATAATATATACATTGACTAAAATTCTAACAATCTATAATAATAAATACTTATATCATTCATAGATATTAAAAGTATCAATAGAAGACATCTCAAAATTCTAAATATCAACTTATCTCAACATGAAAAACAATCAAAAATAATATAAATAAACTCAATAACTTTAAGAGAACCTAAATAATTTATTTTCATTATGTGTGATCTAAAATTATATATACAAATAAAAAATAGAAAAATAGTTAATTATCAAAATAAAATATAATTTAAAACACATCTTTCTAAAAATATATTATAATATTCTTTTCAAATAAAAATCTTCCAATTATCTTTATCAAATATTTGTTTTTTCATTTAAAAATCTTATTTTGTTAAAATGTGCCACAACATGAAATATAATATATAATTTTATAATCTATATAAAAAGAACTAAATATAATATATGTATATATATATATATATAATCTATCACAATTATTATATCTATGTATTTTTCAAATAATTATCAATAAAAATAATCACATATCTAATATCTTATTTGGTTTCTTCTCTATTATAACTTCATACGTTTGAGTATATTAAATTGAATAAATTTTTATTCAAACTAGGCTAATGTATACATTATGAAACTCTAATCTATTTTATCAAATAATATATCTATAACTCTAAGATGTAAATATTCTTAAAATTAGAATAAAATTCTCTACTTGAATAGTGATAAATAACAAAGTAGAGAATACAAAAGAAAAATATCCAATATTCAAAACATCTAGAAAGATATTAATATAAAAAAGAAATAAAATACAAACTCCAATTTAGAAAAAAAAATCTCTAAATTTCTCAATCTTATAAATAAATATCAATAAAAATAAAAATAAAAATAAAATAAAATTATAAAAAAAATAAACTCAAAAAATAGACAAACAATTAGAAAAAAAATATAATATAAAAATAATAAAAATTTAAGTTGAATAATATCATATAAAATACTTTAGAATATTTAAAATAATCTAAATAATATTTTAAAAAATGATAGTAAATATGATATAATTACCAATATTATATATATTAACTTATATTTTATTAATACATTATTCTAAAGTAATAGTATACATAAAATAACAATTAATAACTAAAAAAATAAAAAAATAATACTTAAAAGATCATAATGATCTATTATTACCTCTAATATGTACAAGTATCAATGTAGATAAATTATTTGAAAACTCCAAAATTGCTCCAGGAAACATCTTGTCACTCTCAGCAGTGCAAAAAGCTTCAAACAACCTCTCTAAAAATAATAATCAATAATTAGCTTTAATGTGCTTCATCCTCTTAAAATCAAACTACATTAAATTAAGATTACAACACACTCATTTTCTACTAAAAATAAAATATACCACATTAGAATTTATATACAACCCTAATTTTTAAAAATGAATTTTAACAAAAAAGAAAATAAAATAGGATTTGCAAACCTTAATTTTTATATAAATCAAGCTAGGGTTTCTACCCAAAGTCTAACTATAATTTCTATCCAACCTATAAGTAGTATTAATATCTCATCATCATTGGAACATAACATCACCAATATCACCAAAATAAGTCGAAATGGGACCTATTGCCTCCACCTCCATTAATTTGCTGTGGTGGTTGTCAACATCCAACGCACACCCATTCTATGTGATGAAATTATAAACAATGCAAAAAAATGTGCATCCCCTTCCTCCACCATGCATGCATTATAGACATGTAAAAATATGCATTGACAAGCCTAAGTTTACTTTTTTTTTCTCAACTTGATATTTTTATTACATACCAACTTGAAAATGAATAATACAACTTATAATATTACTTTGTTTTAATCTCCATGATGGGATGCCCTTCATGTGGGCTACCCAATCAATAAATTTATCTATTATATGAGATTCAAAAAACTTCAAAAATGTATCAAATCTTTTTGAGAAAAAAACATAAAACAATACAATAATATTGATGGAAAAATCAAAGAAAAATCATCAAAAACATGGTGGTAGTAACTTTATACTTAATAAAGTTAAATAGAATATCACACACTATTTAATGCATCATGAATATATATCATGATATAAGTTAATTTGAAGTTATTACATGAAGACTACATTTTTATCAAAAAATATAATAAAAGTCAGATATTACCATGACCAAACACTGATGCATGACCTACAACAAACAAAAACAAACTTTAGTAACAACTTGGGGCTCTGCAAAACATAAATATTAAATTCGTGTATATATGTCAAATAGATACAAAAGTAAAGTTTATTTTATATCTTGTTTCAGGTTCTAAGATAGATTTATTTTGCAATAGAGCTGAACACTGCCAATTGACCGCCAAATGTGAGTAAAAGCCCATAAGAATAATAAATTAACAAATTTTAATTTAGTGACCATGTTTTTTACCATTTTGTTAGAAAAATTGTCATTTTTTGTACTTTATCCATTTGCAATAACCTACACAAACTCACCAAGAATGAAGCCTTGAATGACAGCTGATCTCCATATATTGACATGTACTATTTCTAGAAAAATAAATTCCACGAAAACCTAGTGTCCAATCAACATTCATGTTTGATCTTGATCATGCTTCTCCATTCATTTCAACTATTGATGACATCACAACATGCACAATGTGCTTGGAAACCCCAAACCAACTAGGCAAAAAACATCATTATGAAAACAAAACGTGTAGTGTTAAAATGGCAGAATTCTCCTATTCATTGATTTGTTGTTTAACAAGCAGAATTGCCATATTCTTTTAAATTGTAGTTTAACATGCAGAATCCATGTGGCCTATTGTTCTCAATAATTAGCTTGCGCTAATGGATCAGATGCCACACAAAAGACCAGAAAAGAAACTCGTGGTCAGACCATGGAACAACAAATCGATTCCATTTCTAATTCCAAACCCAAGTGAACTTAACATGATTGTCCATAACATCAAACAATAAACTAGGTGATAATGTACTACTGCTCGAATTTAAGAAGATGAGTGAGGAACACACAAACAGTTGCTCATAACATTCACATTTCTACTAACTTAGCAATTAATTTTGAACCAGTATAATTACGGTCAAAGGCATGAGCAAAACGTAAACAAAAATCCATACCAAGCACATTGGACACGATAACCTCCGCGCAAGGAGGCGGATAGTGCCGCTTGCTGTAACATTTCCAGCTTCTCTGGGACAAGAAACAGGCGAAACAATTCATGTCCGACAGTCAAAATTCTCCGATCACAACAAGCAGTCCCATGGGTTTTCAAGATATCGTTCAAAATTATCAGATAAGGAGAAAATCCTTAAAAATGAAGCCTCCCAAGTGTAAAGTCCATCATCCATTCCACCAGTGAAAGGACCAATATTTCAGGAACCCTGCGCATCAGAGCATTGAGAAAAAAACAAACTTTTGATTCTCGAAGGATATGCGGGAAACAACCCGCAGATATCAGAGAATAAAGAATAATTGAAAGCGTGCGTTTTTTGTAGGGGAGAGAGAGAGATCAGAAAAGGTAATGACCACGCAATTTGCGAAAAAATTAGTAACAAACAGGTGGGATTATGCTTTGCTTTGGTAATTCCACATAAATATTTGGGGGTGTGAAACTAATATTTTAATATTTGAAAAATACTCACCAAAATCTAAATAAATTAAAAATTAGTATATTTAATTCATAAATCCTAAACTACCATTTCCCTCCGGCAAGCTCCATCATGGAGCTCCACGATGGAGCACATGAAGAGTGGCGAGGGGCAAGGGGAGACAAGTGATGAGCAAAGTCGAAGACTGGACAAGAAGAATAAGAGAAGACGAGGACAAGGAGCAAGGGCGAAAATGATGGCTAGGGACAGAAGAGAGGGGCGAGGGGCAGGAGAGAGGGGCGAGGGGTAGGAGAGAGGGGCGAGGGGCAGGAGAGAGGGGCGAGGGGTAGGAGAGAGGGGCGAGGGGCAGGAGAGAGAGGCGAGGGGTAGGAGAGAGGGGCGAGGGGCAAGAGAGAGAGAGGTGAGGAGCAAGGAAGAGGTGAAGATAGTTTAGGACATAATAATTTGGGTGCCATGATTTTTAATTTATTTATAGTTTGATGTATTTTTTTAAATATTATAAATAAGTTTCATATTTTAAAATATTTCTTAAGGAGTACCTCAAAACAAAATTCTCTTTTTACAAATAAATTGTCACCTCAATAAAAGTTAAATGAAATTTTGGGTAAATTTGTGTTTTAGTACATCATAAACAAAATATTTGATTTTTTGCTACAAAAAAAAATTATTATAAAAAAAATACAGTAGATTCAAAAATAATCAAGTTTTAGTATTTTATATATAAAATAAAAAATAAAATATAAATTATTATTAATAAATCACATAAATCAATGAATTTTAGTATGCTACACACACACACACACAATTATATATATGTGTATAATTTATTTTATTTTTATATAAAAACTGTTAACCAAATGGTTAATTGCCATTCTTATATTTAGAGGGCCAATTTAAATCACATTGATGTCTATTCCATTGAATTATGCAGTTTACTAATTTCTTTGAAATTAATAAAAAAAATTTTTTTTTGAAAAAAATGAAGGACAAAATCAAGTTGCTGACTTTTAGTGCGACAAAAAATTAAATATTTTAAAATCTGGTGTATTTTTTTAAAAAAATTAAAAAAAAATATTATACACCACAAATATATATTTTGTGTTTTGACTACCAAAATACATATTTTCTCAAATTTCGAGGACCACGGCCAGAGTGGCTCATCTCCACAATGATTGTCTCCAGCATGCACGCTTCAAATCACACTAGCTAGCACTGTTCAATTTATTTAAACCTGCCTCACGTGTTACTCAACCAGCCCTCGGCTGATATATGAATTTAGAATTCTTTTTTCTTTTAATTTTAAAAAAAGGCAAAAAAAATTGAATAATTCAAAATTAGATATAGAATAAATAAATTAAAAATAAGATCACTCGAATTCGTAAGTACTAAAATGCTATCACCCCTCGCAGTCGTCCTCGCTCCTCACCCCTCACCCATATCCCCTCATCCCTTGTCTCACAGAAGCTCACAGTAGCTCACAGTGGAGCTAGTAGTTTTTACTTCATCATGACAGTAATTTTCCATGAACAAATAAGGTATTGTCAAATAAAATGCTAAGCTAAGAAAGATGAGACAATGTTAAGGAAAAGGATACATGGAATGATGAAAATTTCAGAAACAGTAAATCAGGAGGTATCCACTAAGTGAAGCTACTAAACTTAATAAACAACATTACAGAGTCTACACAAAATACACAGATAAATAAAGCTTCACAGCACACTCCAAGCAAGCTACATACCTGGCTTCTTATACACATGAGACAAACATATACTTGATGCATTTGAAACTTAAAAATAAAAATTTTTAAAGATTACCAATAGGATGGGTATGGTATGCTGCTACTCCTATCATAGCTTCCGGACCTTAACTGGCCGCTAGACCCAAGTGGCAACCCAGAAAGTCTCTGACCCAAATCATAAGAAATGCCAGAGAAAGGTGACCCATATGCATTGGGGTAGTTCATGCTATTAGGAAAGGCTGGCACTGAATAAAATCAAAAAATATACAGCACAAGAGACGCTGAAAAAAATAGACCCAGAAAGGAATCACAACTCATAAAAGTTCTAGAAGTATAGTACCTCCTGAATAACAACGAGGAGAAGAATAAGATGATCCACTACATGACGCAAACAATCGCTTGGATTGAAGTGAGTTTTCACTTCCACTCAGCAGCAAAGGTGAATGTCTTGGCATTCCAGATGAATTTGGGGAAGAAACAATCACATTACAGACGTTCTGTAGTTTATCTTGCCCAGAAATCTACACAAAAAAGAATTTTGCTAGTTTAATTCATAACAAGCAAAATCATGTCCAATGGACAGTAGTAGAAACTGCATGAAGTACAACAACTGAATCCAGCAGAAGAGATAAATTCACATACAGTCAAATTCTTGTAGAAAATAATATACACACCGTAAACTTTAGGGTACGATCATAGATAACCACAAGACCAGAGAAAAGCTTAACAGCATAATCTGCAATCTCACGAGTTTCATATTCTGCAAAAGCATATCCTTTGAATTTGTCACTCTCCTTATCCCGAGCAAAGTGCAACTTCAGAACTCTCCCAGCTTGAATTAAAATATCATACAAAACCCTATCGCTCACCCTCTCATCCAAATTCCCTGAAAAAATTATCACAATATATAATATAAAAATGTTCCATGAATACTTAGAGAATCAAGATATTGGATGCTTAGAGAAACAAGACAATTATGAAAGAAGAATTTTGTCGAGCAGTTGGTGAGCAGAAAATATAGAGCTTGCTCTTTTCTATCCGTTAAATTCATGACCCAATCAGCCTTCAAATAGGCATTAAAGATAAATTGAAAAACAACCCACTATGTGGGAGAACACCCCCATTGAATTCACAAAAGAAACTACCACAACTTAAGAGAAAAATAAGGAAAAGACTAAGTATAAGTCAACAACTGAAATGAGTAAAGAGTGGCTAGTTAATGGTATTGTGTTTGAAGTGTTACTGACAAGAACGTAACCAAAAAAATGTTGAGATGTGGTAGTGATTCATGTAATGGCCTAAGTATGCTGACGACTACTGATTGCCATTTGTAATGCCGTTGCGAAGGTCTGGTCACATGGAGGAGCACTGGGATAGTATCTTCTCCGCTACAATTATTAACGAAATCCAAAATATCACAACCAGCATCAAAATTGAAAAGGAGCCACATAAATAAGATAGATAGTATTAACAATCAGTCTCTTAATTAAGCAAACTTCTAAGGATTAGCTGTTGTATCGAGAATAGATATTCCTTCCAGATCTAATAAACAAACAGTGCGTAGGAAAGGAAGAACAGTACCAGGTCGTATCATTTGAAAACCTAAGTCTATTAATTAAGCGAACATAATGGTCTAAATCGTTCCAGATGTCTAACAAAACGAAAACGTGACCGATTACTAACATTTAATCGGAAAAGCCAATTCGATTTCTAGAAGAACATATAATTCAACTAAGGGGAAGCGTAACACGCACCTACGTAGACAGTCGAACAAGAAGAAAGGCTGGCAGACATGACAAACAGCGACAGAGAAGCCCTGGTCGAGGCGTTCTACAACGGCAGTCCCAGGATGTTTTTCCTGTGGGTCAGGTGAGCGTGAGACAAGATGGCGACGTAGTGAGACCAATTGTTTTTTGGGATATTTGTGTTTTGTGAACCAAACGCAAAATATTAGTTTTTTTGTGAACAAAAATTCATCACATTCTAAAATAATTAAATTTTATCCAATAAAATTTATTAATCCAATCTTACCTTTCTAAAATAAATTTGAAAATAAATAAGCATTAAATAATATCTATATACAAAATCAAACAAACCACTTGACCACACATTTATCATACTATCAAAAACAAATTGAAATAATTATATACAAATAAAAAATAAATGAAAACATATATAAATATACATAAATATATGTAACTATATAAACATATATGTAGCTATATAAACATATATGTAGATATGTGTGTGTGTGTGCATATATAAATATATACAAAAAAACTCACAAAAATATATAATTATATTTATATATAATTATAAATATCAATATATATACAGATATAAATACACACGCATTCGTGCGCGCACACGCACACACACACACATATATATTATTTATTTATTTATATTTATATTTTATCAATATATATATATATATATATATTTATATTTATATCTATATATATATATTTATATATCTACTTTAGCATTAAATAATTTTTTGATTATTTACTCAGATTTTATTTTATTTTTTTAAATTTCAAATGACAAAATTAGGTTAATGAATTATAATATATCAAAACTCTATTATTTTAATTATGAAAAGTTTGTTGTACTAAAATTTAATTATTTTTGAATGAGAATCATACATATTTTTTTTATTATGTACAATTTTGTGGACAAAAATATAAATATTTTGTATTTGGAGCACAAAAACATAAATCTCCCGCTTGGACCCCATGAACCTACATACTTTATCCTTATATAAAATTATGTTACATTTGCATACTAATTAAAATATTAATATTTTAGTATTTTTAAAATTTTTTTACCCAAAAACCAAAATCATAAAATTTTTCATTTACATAATCACAACTATACATTTAACCCCACGACATAAGCTTAACTCATCAGAAAAAATTAAAAAAAAATAATTTTTATTTTTTGCAAAAAAATATAATCCCTATTATTCATAGTATCACACACAAACACACACAAACACACACACACTAATAAACACTATATATATTATTTGCGATATTCCTACAAAAGAGCACTGAAACAAGACGACAAAAACATAGCAAGTAGCAGCCATGAAAGGGTTTCTATGAGATAACAGAGCTCAGAATTTGAAATTGCCAAGGTCACACACACAAAAAGGCAAGGCAGCGCTGTTTCTGGGGCAGAGAAGAAAGACTGAGCCTTTTAGTCTCTGGAACAACCACCATGAGCCGAAGACCATGCAGTTCCACATCCATAGCAGAATTCATATCTACACCTGCAGCATGCAATTACAGTTTAACATGATATTAGATCACATCGTCATACTAACAATGGTCCATTATCTCAATCATAATAATAGTAGCAAAAACTCACATTCACACTATCATGAGCAAAAAGACAAATGTACCCATAAGCATGGGGATAGAAAATAATTCTTCTTATGGACGAGTAAGATTGAAAAGACAAATTTATCCTTTTAAAAACTTCTTGATGTTTATAATCTTAAATGAATACTTTTTGTATTCCAAGTAAGACAACTTAAAAGCCAAATTTCATTAGCCTA
Organism: Sapria himalayana; assembly: GCA_029783825.1. Classification (NCBI taxonomy): domain Eukaryota; kingdom Viridiplantae; phylum Streptophyta; class Magnoliopsida; order Malpighiales; family Rafflesiaceae; genus Sapria; species Sapria himalayana. The sequence goes on along the minus strand of JAREIK010003611.1, from coordinate 1,613,895 downwards.
ATTGCACGCCCCACTTCTAATTGTGCCACAACAGCAGAGATTCTGTCTAAATTAAAACTAAGCTGGAGGATAATTTGACTACGCAAACTCTACTAAGAATACAACTTGTCATAAGGTCCATAAGCTTATTGCACAATCATCATATGGGCTACCATATATTTAGTACCAACAGCATGATAATCCGATCGGAAAAAGATGATAAATGCTCTAACCCTGGGAGCATAAGTAAGTGCTCAATTTATGTTATATTGTATTCATTTTTTTATTATTTTTATTTATATAAAAAATTGAAAGTAAAAATATAATTTTACAAACATAATTTAAAAATCATATTCATTCAATCAATCTCAATTAGTTTGAATAAAGCTTGATTTATAATGAATCATGATCATATGATATGAGTACATTATATGGTTAGTTGTTAAATCAAAATTCAAATCGAGAATTAGAATAGTTGATTAATTAATCAAAAATTAAGAATCGAATCAAATTATGAATCAAATTAAATTGCAAATCAAATCGAATCGTGAATCAAATAATGAATTGAATCGAATCATGAATCAAATTTTTTATTACTTTTTTCTATGTTAATTAATTCTTATTTCCTATATTTAATTTTTTTTTTTGTATTTTAATTTTTATTTTTATAATTTTTTAGTATTTTATTAATTTTTTACGTTAAATTCGTAATACCAAATGTTAGAGTTATTTTTTTTCTACGTTAATTAATTCCTATAGTTGGCAAAAAAAATTTTGATATTTTAGTTTTTATTTTTACAACTTTTTGATAATTTTGATCTCTTGAAAATCTGTATTAAATGAATTCATGTGAATCAATTCGCAATTCAATAATTCAGTATTCAATTTATTTATATTTTTAATTCTTTTAAAGAGTCAGATTATTTACCACCTGAATCGTAAATCGTACGATGTTGATAATAGTACTTATATGTAAGTTACTCCAACTTTAGTATATATGTGTTATGCTATTAAATCTTAATACAATTAAAAACATATCCTAATTTTTCGTTTCATCTCCTCTCTCTCTCTCTCTCTCTCTTTCTCACTACAACTCATCCTAAAACCCTAACTAGCTCAACAATAAAGAAGATTATTGAGAAGACTATATGAGCAGTACTAAAGAACTCACCATGCAACTTAGACACAACTATTGAAGAAGATTATTGGTATGATCCCAATATTAACAAATTAGATGACATTGAGAAAACTATATGAGCAAATTTATAATATTCTTTACATAAATTCATTAGGAGAGAGAGAAATATTTATTAATTTACGGATATAAATTCTTGAAGAGAATAAACTTTCATCTCCCACAAATTTATAACATGGTGGATTAAATATCTATAGCTATGTCAAAATCAAATAAAATTAGTAAAATTTATTATAAATTATGATATATTTATCACGCAATAATAATAAAAGAGCTGAAAGACCTGACAAAGATTCACTGAGAGACAAGAAGACAATAGCCACATGTCCTTTGTGTGAGAGATCGTGACATACTTAAAAAAGATGATAGACTTTTCTAACTTAAAAAAGAAGCCTCCAACAACTCCTTTTGAGAAGTACTTATCCAAATTTTCCATTGTACACTTATCATGTACACTTATCATATACACTATTAGGCACTTCAATATTAAAAAACAACTCATCTATCATGCTTCTTTAACTAAAAAGCTTATGCATTTAAAAATTAGGTAACTCATTCTTCTAAGCCATAGATTGGACTATTCTATTTATTGCATCTTCAACATATAGTTCAAGGTTGAGATCAAGATGAAAGCACATTTATGTACATTTCTAATTTTTCGATAGCACTTCTTAATTCTTTATCATATATAATACATTTATTCTCTTTAAACACTAGTTTATAACCCAATTAGTTGGCCTAGACTCGGTAGGTTTTGAATTTGATCTATTTTTAAAACTAGTAATATCTCATCAATACGTTTTACTCTAGTAAGTATTTTGACTATCTTTACCATCAATAATAACAAGTTCTCAATTCCTCATCTTTACTTGTGAACTTATAGAAAAATATTAAGTTCACAAATAAAATCTTATTTTTAGTTATATGATTGGTGCACCCATAGTTATTAAATCAAGATTCGAATCGAGAATCAGAATGCTTGATTAATGAATCTAAAATCAAGAATTGAATCGAATCGAATCATAAAATTTATTTTATATTTATAATAATAGTTAGAGTATATAATTTCATATTATTAATAAATTATAACATATTTAAATATGTTTAAATAATAAGCTTATAATACATAAATTCTATGTTTTTTTCTCATTTTTTATTTTTCTCCAGCTTCTGATTTTTTTTCCCGTTATATATCTTGTCATAAATTCATTATACTTATACCAAATTATTGGTGTTGTTATCTTTTTTTCGTTTCTTCTCATAAATTCATAATATCAAATGTTATAGTTATTTTTTTTTTCATGTTAATTAATTCGTACAGTTGAGAATTTTTTTTAATATTTATATATTTTTTTGACTTTTTGAGGATCTCGATCACTTGAGAATCAGTATTAAATCGATTCATGTGAATCGATTAATAATTCAGTGATTCAATTTTTTAATTCATTCATATTTTTAATTCTTTTAAAGAGTCATCTCATTTACTACCTAAATCGTGAATCGAATTGTGAATTAAATTATAAAGTAAATTATGAATCAAATCATGAATCATATAATTTTAATAATAGTGAATGCACCTATTATCAAAAAATCACAAATTACTATTTTATTGATTAGAAGTGGTTGAGACAATAAATTTTTTTCATCTTGCTTTTCTTCCTAGAGTGTTTATTCTCTTTACGATCTTATAATAAATGTCTAGACTTCTTGCAATTGAAATATTATAGCTTTGTCTTGTACTAATAGTCCTTCTTATAGTGTTTATTCTCCTTACATATATTATTAATATATGAGAAATAACCAGTAATGACAGATGACATTCTACTTCCATTAGTTTTCTTTCTTTATCTCTCTTGTAGAACTATATTGATTTCTTAGAGTATACCTTCTATAATAGAGATTTCAAGATCAAACAGAAATTTAAAAAAAATAAATGAAATAGAGGAAGAAGAAAAACAAAAACACTTACAGGTTTCTAGATTGAATGCTCTGATACAAAATATTAAATTATCTGTACGAAGATTGCAGAGAATTTTGATTTTTGAAAGACAAAAACTCAAAGCAATGGAAATAGAGAGAAGAAAAAGATAAGCATGTTATGAAAAAAAAAAAGCGGAAGAATTCAATATCTCATATGATGCAAAATAAACAAAGTATGACAATTGTCAAGCACCAACATGTGAACGTTCATATAGCATCTCACCGAAAAAAAAACTGACCTGCATGTCAAGTGAGGACAGCCTTCTGACCTTTCGACTAAGAACTTGCAATTGGGACACCTGGTCCATTTCTTATCAATGGCAAGCTTCATTACCATGATATCTTCATTCGTTCTCTCGTCCGCGTTCAGTTTCTGAATCTCCTCACAATCAACCCCATAATGCCATGGAACACAACAACGCGCGCAGAACAATCTATGGCATGATGGACATTCAGCTTCCTGAATAATATTTCCTTCATTGTCATTTAGCATCAGCAACGAGCAATCCTTAAACGGACAGTAAAATCTTTGTGTTTCTATAATCACATCCTGACAAAGTGAATCCTCCCAGAGATCAATTACTCCCTTAGGAAGCATCGGTCTGCACGTATCCAATTCTAGCACTTCCGTGCAGTGTAATCCCGGACAAGTGATGGTCAGTTTGCTATCGTTTATGCACGTCTCCACGTGTTTTATTATACAATCGGAGCAAACTATGTGGGCACAGGTTTCAGCATCGAACATCTCATGGGTTTCTTTACTCTCTGCGCAGATCTGGCAAATACATCGTGATGCCTCACCTGCTTCTTCTGGTGCTTCCAATGGCATCGATGTTGAGGGTGGGAAATGAAATTGGGTAGAAGAGGTCATCGATGTTGAGGGTGGGAAATGATATTGGCTAGAAGTGATCATCGAGAACAATAAAACCTCTTGGAACTGCAACAACTCTGCGTAATTGACGTCAGATAATGGAAATATTTCCTCTTTATCATATTCATACAGTGCAGAAAGGGAAAGAGGATCAAAGTGATCCAGATTATAAACGCACTGTTGGTCTTGTTCCATGTCCATGATAACTAGAGACGTGTAAATAGATCTGATTATATATGTGCGTGTGTGTGTGTGTGTGTTTATATAAATATATAGAACCATTTATATATGGGTACACACACACACACATATATATATATATACTTTGGGAGACATGTAATATTTTATGTGTATATATACATATACATAATTTATTGATTTGTATATGTGTGTCAGTGTGTGTGTGTATATATAATATATTATATATATATGTATATTTATAGGTTTATATATATGTATGTATATAAATATATATGTGTGTATGCATGTGTGTGTGTGTGTGAATTGATTTTTGAAATGATAGAACAATTTTATTGAGATGAAATACAAAACATGTGATATTTATGCGTTAAGATAGTTTTTAATTAATTTTGTTATAAAAATAGAATTCGCAATAATAATGTGAAAATAGAAAATTCAATCATTAAAATAATAAAATAAATAATACAATAAAAAGAATACAAGCTAAAAGTAAATTGAGATTATAATACATTTCAATGAGAGGGATTTTCCTTTTATAGAAGATAAAATTGGAAATCTCAAATGAATTTCCAATGTGAGCAAGGTTATGTTTTATTTATCTTCATTAATGTTATATTCTCACACTTGAAAATTACATTTTTCATTTGTCTAGTGCTTTCTTACGTTCTTGGAAAGCCACATGAAGTTCAACACCATTCAAATTTATCATTGTTGATAGGTTTGGTCAATGCATCTACATACTATATTCTCATCAGCATGAATCTTTTACATTTCAACACTTAGTTTTTTTAATTTTCTTTCGTACAAAATGATATTGTACTCTGATATTTTTTGTCTTCGAGTGAAATACTAGATTTCTTGTTAATTACAAAGCACTTTGATTATCACAAATATAATAATAACTATATTTTGTTTATGTCAAAGATCTTTTAATAGTATCTGTAACTAGATTGCCTCTTTACTGGTTTATGTAGCTGCAACATACATTACTTCTATCATAGAAGTAGATGCAATAAACTACAACTTTGAAACCCAACTTATATCTCTTCCAACAAGAGTAAAAATATAGCTCATGGTAGACTTGTTAATTGCTATTATCAATATCAAGAGCATAGTATGCATCAACATAGTCTTCAATAATAAGGTTTAAATATCCATAACATAATACAGCATCTGAGATTCCTCATATATATTTGAGAATCCTCTTTACAATACTCTAGTATTCAATGTCAGGATTTGTCATGAATCGACTAACCACTTTCACTACTTGTGCAATGTTTGGTTTTGTACAAATTATTTCAAATATTAAACTTCCCACAACTGATACATAAGGCACTCGAGACATCTTCCTCCTCATTTCTTTTGATAAAGGATGCATACTTAAGGATAATTTGAAATTAACAAGAAAGTTAATTCTTCATGTTATTTCTGTCTCGATAAATCTACATCTCTATAATCTTATTTTGCTAGTCCCAAATAATTCATATCAAACTTCTTAGCCAACTATGCATTCAATTATTAAATTCGATATTTGTTGGAACTTACTACCAACATGTCATCCACATATAATAATAAAATAATGAAATCATTTTCATTCTCAAAATATCTTGTTGTATGTACAATGGTTTGAATTGAGTCTTTTGTATCCAAAGCTAATAATGAAGGAATCAAATCTATTATACCAACACATTGGTGCATGTTTTAGAGCATAAAGAGATTTGTTCAACTTATAAACCAAGTTCTCCTTACCAGTTTTAGCAAATCCTTCTTACTGGAACATATAATTTTTTTCTTTAATTTTCTATCTATTTATTTATCTATCCTATCTATATATTTGGATCTCTATCTATCTATCTATCTATCTTGTTCTATCTATCAGTCTATCTATCTATTTATGTGTATATTTATCAATTTGCTTATCTATCTATTTGTTTATTTGTCTATATGTTTATCAATCTATTTGTCTATCTATATATTTTTCTATCTACCTATCTGCCTCTCTGCCTATCTATCAATTTTATTATCTATCTATCTATTTGTGTGTGTGTGTATATATTTATCTATCTATCTAACTATCTATTTGTCTATCTATCTATTTATTTATATATTTTCTATCTAGCTGTATATATATCTACTGGTCAACTTTTCAACCTATATACCAACTATTCTAATTGTTATTACTATTCTAATTTACCACCAATCTTGTTATAGGTTGAAGGAATGTAGCTAATAGAAATAAAATCTCATTAAATTCAATATCTTCTTTCTGAGCATATCCATTTACCACCAATCTTGTACGATACCATTCTATTTGATCATTGTTATCCCACTTGATCTTATAAACTCATTTGTTATCTATAATCTTTATTCCTATGGATAATGGTACTAGCTTCAATGTCTTGTTCTTGTGTAGAGTTTTAATTTTTTTTTCCATAAATGTCATCCACATAGATACATATGGACAATTTGAAGTTTTATGAAATGTTGAAGGTTCTCCATCCTTTGTTAAAAGACAATATGCAATATTACTCTTTCTAACATACCCCGAGATCCAAGCTAGTGGTCTTCTATCACGTGTTAGTTGACTACCTTCTTAAGCCTTAGACTCAACTTGCTCTTGTACTTTTGTGCTCTAGTTCTTTCTCCATAGATAATAGAATTTTATGTTTCTAATTATTTTCTACTTACACAATGATAGTTTCTGAAGCTTCATTCAATATTCTATCATTATCATCAATTCTTTGTTGTTTATTTTCTACAAAGATTACACATCTACTAATAATTATCTTGTTCATAGTGGGATCCCTCAGGCAATACCCATTAACTCATTCGACATACCCTAATAATATATAGTTTCTGTATTTTTTAGATCCAACTTTGTTATTTCTTGAGTGTTGTACATCATATGTGCATGATATCTAAAAATATGTAAAGTAGAGTAATATGCTACGTTATCAATCCACATATCCATTGGCATCTTCAAATCAATCATGGTTAATGGTGATTGATTTATGACATAATATACAGTACTGGTTGTTCTTGCTCATAAAGAATTAGATAGAGTTGTAGTCAACAACATTACTCTTATCCATTTGTAAGTGTTCTATACAGCTATTCTGCTACTTCATTTTGTTGTGGCGTGTATGTGACTGTGAACTATCATTTGATATTTTCTTACCAACAAAGAGCAAGAAACTAATCATCTATATACTCTCTTCCATTATCTATCTGCAAATACTTAATCTTTATCTTAGGAATCAAGTTCTACATGTGCTTTTAAGTCTTTAAAAATTGAAAATATATCATACTTCTTCTTGATTGGATACACCCATTATCTCATTGAGTAATCATCAATGAAAGATATAAAATATTTTTCTTCTCCTTGGGACATTTACGGTGATTCCCAAATATCATAATATATAAGTCTAGAATATATTTACTATTAATAATTAATCTATTAAATACTAATATATTCTGCTTACTTGTAACAAAATACTTATAGAAAGATAAATTTATTGATTTGAGCCATCAAAGTAGCTTTTTGTTAGAAAGAATCTTCAAATTTTGTTCTGACATGTAGCCTAGTTTGAGATATCATATCATCATTGATTCTTCTCTTTTACTAATTGATGCAATATGTACATCACCTTTCAATATTATTTCTCCTTTAAGCATGAATAAATTATGTGATCTTTTCTCCATTCATGACTATAAGTGCACCTCATATAATCTTGATCATCCTATTCTCAATATGAGTTTTACACCTGAGACTAACTATTTTTCCTAGAGACAATATATTTTCCTTCAAGTTTATCATATGTCATACCTCTTGAATGGTATGAACCATACCATCAAACATTTTTATTTTGATAGTACTGATACCAACAATCTTCAAAGTATGATCATCACCCATATGCACAGAACCTCTTGATATTAGTTTATATTTTTTAAACCAATCACTTCAAGATGTTACATGCCACTATGCTCCTAAGTCTAGAAACTACACATCACCAAACTACTTTTTACTTTTAATTGTTATGATTACCTTATTGTATAAGATTATATCATCATCATTGATACTTGCAATATTTCCTTAGATATTTGATAACTCATCATCTCCATTCCTTTTCTTAAACAAACAATCTCTTTTAAAATGTAATTTTGCTACAATTTTAGCACTTACTTTCATTCTTACTTCTTGATTTTGATCTACCATAATTTTGACTCCTACTAGGGCCATGCTCATTTGATCTACCTTGTATTACCATCAATGCTTCTACATGCTATGCATTTTCATATATATCCTCCTTGTTTTTTGTGTCCATTTTTTTCTTCTAAGATGGTAGAGGTAATATCATTGAAGATTAGACTATTTATTTATATAGCATTCATCATATTGATGATTAGTTGATCATACAAATTAGTTAGACTTTGAAGTAAAATCTCAGCACGTTTAACTTCTTTTATTTTATGACCAAACATAGTATGTTGAGAAAATAGAGTATTCAAACTATTGATATGATTTGCTACCATAACAAATTCAATCATTCGAAGAGTATAAAATTTTCTCTTTAAGAAGATCTTATTTTGAAGTGAGTTCACCTCATATAATCTTGTAAGAGTATCCTAAATTTCTTCTGTTGTATCCTTTTCTGACACACTCGATAACACTTCATCGACTACTATCAAATTCAGATCAAAAATCATATTACCATTCGTTTCATTTCACTTATCTTCAAGAATCCCAGTGAGCATTTTTTCAATCGCATTTAAATATTTATCTTTCTTCAAATTTACCTTAATTTTTATTTTCTAATAATGGAAAATTACTCTTGTTGAATTTTTCTATTTCAAATTTTGCTACTATTTTATTTCACTTTTACAATGGGTAACTGAGAATAATAAAAATAATTTATATTAATACACCAAAAAGGTTCCCAGATAAGTGGAGGGGTACAATACTCTCTTAAAAACTAAAGACCTTCAGATTTTTATCACCATTTTAACAAAACTTTTTTAAACACATATTAACCATAAATGTTACTATCTAATCTACTATGATATCACTGTTATAAATAGAACATGCAATAATAATTTACAAATAAAAAATTCAACCTTTAAGACAATAAAATAAATAATATAATAAAAGAAAAATAAGGTAGAAGAAAATTGAGATTGAAATGTATTTCATATAGGAGAATCCTCCTTTTATAAAAGAAAAAGTTTGAGATCCCAATTGGACAAGATTATGTTTCACCTAACCTCATTAATGTTAGAGCATCCCCAACAATGCTCTCTAATTTAGATACTTAAAAAAATATTATAATATTGTATTATATATTTTAGCTACTCACTTTTTTTAAGTTAACTCCAATAATATTATCTATTTTAGCTATCCACCTCAACAAACTATAACCAACTTTTAAAAAATAATTTTTAAACTAATATATAAAATATCATATCATCACCAATATGATTAAATTCAAAATTTTAAAATTTGAAATTTTAAACACTAATTTTTACAACGGTCATATTTTTGTTTATATATATAAATAGTATCTTTTATCTCTTATTCTCATACATCATCAATATATATATATATATTTGCATTACATTATTTATTGTGTTAATATTATGGCTCCGCATCATCTTATGAACATGATTCTTAATGATTTAGACTCAGATGATGAATATGAGATTTTAACAATTTGTGCTATTGAAATGTATGAACTCAATAGTGAGGAAGCTCTAGTGTAGGTCGTGGTTCTATTAAAAGGTCATTCAGTAATTAATCAAAATCGAGTTCAAGGGCATGAGAAATTATTTCGTGATTATTTTCCTATACCACCTATCTATCCCCCAAACCTATTTCGAAGAAGGTTTCGAATGAGTCGAACTCTTTATCTTCGTATTCTATTGATGGTGGAAAATCATGACCAATATTTTGTTCAAAAAATTAATGCTACTAGAATTATTAGCTTGTCTTCTCTTCAAAAGATAACAGCCGCCATAAGGATGCTTGCTTATGGAATTGCAGCAGATAATATTGATGATTATGTGAGGATTGGCGAAAGCACTACAATAAAAAGTTTAAAAAAATTTGTGAGAGCGGTTGTAGCAATTTTTTCAGATGAATATCTTAGGTCACCAAATAATGATAACATTTCTAGATTATTATCAATGTGTGCAAATCGTGGATTTCCTGAGATGTTGGGTAGCATTGATTATATACATTGGAAATGGAAGAATTGTCTAACATCATGGAAAAGTATGTATTCTGGTCACATCAATGAACTAACAATAATTTTGGAAGCAGTCGCTTCATATGATATGTAGATTTGGCATGCCTTTTTTGGGTTACCTAAATCTCATAATGATATCACCGTACCAGATCGTTCTTCTATTTTTACTCTCCTTTCAAAAGGTCAGGCTCCTTCTGCTAATTTCTTAGTCAACGAGAATGATTATACAATAATGTATTACCTTGCTAATACTATATATCCAAAATGGGCAACATTTGTCAAACTAATTCCATGTCCAAAAGGCAATAAGTAAATACATTTTGCAAAATCTCAAGAATCGGCAAGAAAGGATGTTGAGCGAGCATTAAGAGTGCTCCAAGCATGATTTTCTATAGTGCATGGACCAGCTCATTTTTGGAAACTTGATGTGCTAAAGGTATTACGAAGGCATGCATAATATTACAAAACATGATTGTCAAAGATGAGAGGAATGATAATGAGTTAGACATTACTTATGATACAATGGATGAGCGTCCCACTGTCACGGTCATACCTGAATGGAGTTCGCAACTTCTTAAATTTATTAATACTTAACATTGTATTAGAGATAAAGAAATTTATTCCAAACTCCAAGAATACCTAGTCGAACATCAATGGAATATATTGGAAATGACTAGGCACTAATTGAGCAAATGTTTTTATATTACTTGTACCATTATAAAAATTCAGCGTGAATTTATAAATTTGTATATAAAAAAAATTACATCTTCTTTCCCAAAATTTTCATTAGGCTTTATAATATTCAGCTTGTACCTTTGATGTGCAACTTGTATCCATCGACATTTATACAATCTTCATCTTTCATTTGCTCAAATTTCATTTTATCTTTCTCATGATGTAGATGTTTAATCTCTTATTGTAGACATTGCTCATCTTGTTATAGACGTTGCTCCTCTTGTATTAGATGTTGCTCCTCTTGTTTTAGATGTTGCTCATGTTGTAGTAGACGTTGTAGATCTTGAAAATAAGATTTTTTCATCATTACAAATTTTTTTTTCATTCGCTACTTTTTTCTCTTCCTCCATCACAACTAAAAGATTATAAAGTTCAAGTTTTTTGGCATCACCTCCAGCTTTATTGCTCTTATTTTTTTCAGAGTCACGCTTTTTCAACTTTCCTACCCGATGGTCTGTGTAAGGATCCATACGACCCTCCTTCAGCTCCAAAATTTTCAAAGACTGATGTAGAAGGCAAAGAGCTGCGAGGAGTATCATAATGTTCAAATTTTTTTCTTCTTTTCTTGAGATTCCTCCATCCATTTTGGTTGATACCTTAATTTATTCCAATAATGTTCAAATAGAAAAGAAGATTTATAGAGTTCCTTGTACATGTTTTTGGCATCACATAGCTAAAAATTTTGAAAATAAAATAATCATTATCATTTCAAATAAAAAAAATAATTTTGCAATATAACTTTATCTTGAACATTGTCTTTCTCTGTTAACCTACTTTGATTAAGTCTTTCTATTTGTACAAAGCACCCACAAAATTTATTGGTGGCAAGCTGAATTGTCGACCAATGATTCATCAAAGAATTTTGACTACGAATTGGGCATTCATTTTGGCTTGTATTGGTGGAAAAACTCACAAACTCTTTGCCAATATCTCTTAGACTTTTACTTATTTCCTTGTACAGCATCCAAACTAATATTAAGCCACACTGAGATTATCATAATGTCTTCCTCTAAGGTAAAATTGCCATTTCTTTGTTTTTTGGTGGTGGAATCTACTTGAGAAGACTTTGAAGAAGATAAATATATAACTTCGTCAACTAAATATGATCCATCATTTAATAGATTGGTGAAGTATGCTCCATGCTAGAATGGATCCATTAGATGGCCAGTTCATGCTTTCAAATAAAAAAGATTAGTTAGAATAATGTAAAAAAACACAAAGTTTATATAAATAAACATGGTAAAATAAATACGAAAATCATTATAGAAATGAAATCCTAAAAATTAAACATATTTACGTGATCTTCTCAAATTATGCCTAAACTTATTACTACCTTTGATTTTATATAAATATATTATAATCATATAGACATATTTCAAATATTTTGTGTAACGAATGAATGCTCACATGATTAAACTATGATTCATTAGATTTTGCTAAGTATAATATAAACAACACATAATCTCACACACTTTCACACACATACACAAGCACACAAACAAGCACACACACAAGAACACACACAAGCACACATACAATCACACACAAAAACACAAAAAAAAACATATACATAACAAACACACACACACTATTGATGTATAATTTATAAATTTCAAGGATATATCCATCATTTATACTTAAAAAAAACTAGATAAATATTTGGGCTGAATTGAAAACTCAAATTTCTGTTTACAAAAAATGAGCTTAATTGAAAAAACAAAAAAAAAATGTTTAAAAATTTTTTCTGTTGCACACACAAGCACACGAAATCAAGTTTTTGCTGCACGAAAAATCAAGAAAAAATATATTGCACAACAAAAAAAATTTTCTGTTGCACGATATATCAAGATTTCATTGCATGTAATCATATTTTCATGGAACAAAATTAAGTTTTCGTGTAATGAAAGTGGAAAATCATTTATCATAAACAAAAAAAATGTTTCTATTGCATGATATTTGTGTATTTTGTTGCTCGAAATCTTGTTTTCGTGCAACGAACCAAGTTATTGAGATGGGAATCAGACCGATAAGTAAAACTCGAAGATGAATCATGAATATCGAAATAACGCCAAAATGAAAGAATAATTCGAACATTTTGTTTTCTGCAGAAATAAGAATTATGTGAACAACTAAAAAAATGCAACTGATAAACAAATGTGAACAGTGTCGGTGATGCTCTAAAAAAACGAAGATTACATGAATTTGGGAGGTACTGTTCAAAATTTTCGCAAACGATGATGCGTTTGGCAAGGAAGGAAGACTCGCTATGTCTAGCGAGCATGTTGGAGTTGGTTTTTGGGGAAAATCTCTTTAAAATTGCTAAGCTGAGGCGCTTAGCAAGACTCTTTGAGATGCTCTTACAAATTTTAGAATTTGAATGCCAAAATATAATTTTTTTTGAATAATTATATTAGATTGTCAAACTTTATTAGGTAAATTATTAATAAGATTGGTTGGAGAATGGGACAAATAATTACTAAAAATGATGTAAATGAATATTAATAAATTTATAATGTGAATAAAATTATATAATTACTTTAGCATTCAATGTTTTAAAAAATATCAAAATTGCCCCACGCCACTTCGCCATCACCAAGCCACCAACCATACTTTTTGACTCAAAAGTTAGAAATCATTGTTACCATTATACACATACTTCTCTAAGCCCTCTCCATAATCTACTGCCCCGAAGTTAGTTCTGTATCCCCTGTATTAGTATATATCCTAGTGAAATATCATTTCATATCGTCTCCCTCAGACGAAACAACTGTTGACGGGCTATTCGATTTAGTTGAGCGGGCTTTGAGTGAATTTACTCTTATGCCCTTAATGAATATTTATTATATACGTGCAGCTGTAAAGTATTTTCTTTATTTAGTTTTTCTTCAATTATTAGAGTCATATATAAACTCTTTTTTTTTCTTTGACATAGTAGCTGAACCTTTTTGATAATTGATGCTTTGGTTTTCATCTGCTGCGCTACTCTCTCTTCTTCTTCTCTTCTACTCATTCTCTTCTGTGCTTCTCTATTCTTAAGAAATCCTTGTTTTAACAAGGAATTGTTATTAAACAATATTCTGGTATTAGAGCATCATTTTCTAACTGAGATTGAAATTATCTTTGAACATTGTTCTAATTTAATTTCTTCAGATTAGGCGATCTCTGAAAAACCTAATTATTTTCACGAATTCCTTAAGATCTAGCATATATCTGACTAGATCTACTAAGATCTGAAGGTTTTGTGGTGTTTAATTTTTACAAAATCCTAACATTCTGTTCAAAGTTTTTCAAGTTGTTCTTTAAAACAATTATGTTTTCAAAAGGTCAAATCTCATCAAACTCGAGATCAATTCCTTTTCCCTTGTTTGATGGTGAAAATATTGATTATTGGCTTGTTAAAATGCGAACATTATTTATCTCCTAAGATATATGGGAAATTATAATTTTTGGATATATAGAGGCCCCAAATTTCTTTATTCTGGAGGGTAAAAAATTATTACAAGAGAAGGAATTAAGAAAGTTAAATGAGAAAACATTATTTTTCATCCAACAGGGTGTAAGCAATGCTATATTCCCTCGATTACTTGGTTGTACTCAAGCCAAGGAGGCATGGGACCTCCTGATCGAGGAATATCAAGGAGATAAGAAGGCTCGAGGAGCTCTTCTACACTCTTTGAGAAAGGATTTCGAAAATCTGAGTATGAAAAACTCAGATTCTCTTACTGAGTTTTCAACTCAGTTCCTTGATATAGTTAATCAACTTAAGATTCATGGAGAAGGCATCTCTGAGACTCGATTAGTTGAAAAATTACTGATCTGTATATCTGATAAATTTGATATCATTGTGGCAGTGATAGAGGAAACCAAAGATCTCTCAAAGCTGACAATCCAGCAAGTTCTGAGTTCATTAAAATCATATGAAAGCTGACTATTGAAAAGGATAGAAATTCCTGGAGAAACTGTAATGCAGTCAAAATGGGAGGACAATTCTAACATAGATGAAGATCAATCTAGAGACATGAGGATTAAAAGAAATAGTCAAAGGTATGGTTTTAAGAATAAAAATAAAAATAAAATAAAACCTGGCTCTTCTTCTATACTCTCTAATGACTCACATAATGACCAACATGTCTCTTGAAATATATACAAGAGATCAAACCATACTGTGACTGAGTGTTGGTTTCGAAAATAGAATCAATGGCTAAACTATAAAGGTTTGTGTATAATTCAAAGAACTGTAAAAGCATCTTTAAACAGAATGCTGGCTCTACTGAGCGAATAGTCTCTATAGAGCATCTGTTTTATGCAAATGAAATAATTAATATACATTCATCAAATACCTAGTTTTTGGATAGTGGTTGCTCAAACCACATGTCTGGAAATAAAAGAATATTTGTGGATTTACTTTCGATAGTAAATTCACAAGTTAAATTAGGCAATGGTAAATTAGTTCAGGCACAAGCCAAGGGCAGTGGCAGTACCCACTTACACTAGAACTAAATTCATAAAAGATGTGCTTCTGGTTCCTGCCTTGGCCCAAAATTTATTAAGTCTTGGTCAGTTAATTGAAAAAGGCTACAAACTGTCATTTGATCATGTGAAATATTTGATCATGGAAGTGATCAACTCTCATGGATATTGAAAATGTCAAGTGGAAGAAGCTTTCCACTGCCATTTGCTGAGAGAGCAGAAGGGCATTATCAATGAATGTCCAGTCTGTAGCTTCTCTTTGGCACAGAAGGTTTGGGCATTTAAATTATTTAAACCTAAAAAATATTTTTCAAAATAATTTGGTGAAGGGAGTGCCTTCAAACCTTGTTATTCCTAATTCTGTTTGTGAGGAGTGCTCACTGGGAAAACAAACTAGGAAGAGCTTTCCTAAGCACTCTACCTGGAAAGCCTTTGAACCTTTAGAACTATTGCATGCTGATATATGTGGTCCAATGTCAGTGAAATCATTAGGTAACAGTAGTTATTTTCTACTATTTATTGATGATTGCACAAGACACATATGGGTGTTCTTCTTGAAGCACAAGTCTCAGTCACTTGAATGCTTCAAGAAGCTCATGTCCCTTGTCGAAAGATAATATGGACTAAGTGTAAAAACACTTAGAACAGATAGAGGAGGTGAATTCCTCTCTCAAAAATTCACAAATTTTTGTGAACTTAAAGGTATAGCTAGGCAGTTGACCACTGCCTACTCACCACAACAAAATGGAGTTGTGGAGAGAAAAAAACAGAACAGTAATGGAAATGGCCAGATCACTATTGAATGAGAAATATCTACCAAAACCTTTTGGGTAGAAGCAGTGAACACATCAGTGTATCTACTCAATAGGTGCCCCACTAAAGCACTAGATAACCTTACTCTAGTGCAAGCTTGGACTGACAGAAAAGTAAGTGTCAAACATCTAAGGGTGTTCGGGAGTGTTTGTTACTCCCATATACCAAATGCACAAAGGACCAAATTAGACTCAAAGAGTCTAAAGTGCATCTTAGTTGGATACAGTCTGCAATCCAAGGGTTACAGACTGTATTCACCAACAACTAAGTCATTTCTGGTGAGTAGAGATATACTGATTGATGAAAACATCAAATGGGGTGAAAGTTTAAATGAAGCAAATTCTGGAATTAAAATGGCTATACATAAGCTTTTATAGCTATCAATAAATTAATAAGCACTCCAAGGTATGATTTCAACTCTCCTGAATTTTCTTTTGAATGTGGTTCTGAATGCAAGTCTAAATCTATTTCTGAATATAGTTGTGAATCTTTACCCTATTCTGAATCTGTCTGTTTTGACTGAATCAAATAAAATAAATACTTCTGTTAAATATAAAGACCTGTCAGATATTTATCAGAGATGTAATTATACTTCAGTTGAGTCACTCAACTATGAAGAGGCTGTAAAACATCAATTCTGGATTACAGTAATGAAGACATAAATGCCTATCATTGAAAAAAATGACACTTGGACTTTAATTGACTTACCTCCAAATAAACACAGTATAGATGTAAAATGGATCTATAGGATTAAGACTAAACCCAATTCAAATCAGCCTGTATATAAGGCTCGATTAGTGGCTAAAGGCTACACACAGAAACCCAGAACAGATTACCATGAAACATTTGTTACAGTAGCAAGGTTAGAAACCATAAGGCTTCTAATAGCCTTAGCTCTACAAAAAGGTTGAAATTTATTCCTATTAGACATAAAGTTAGCCTTCCTAAATGGAAAACTAAAGGAAGAAATCTATGTAGAGCAACCCCCTGAGTTTGTAAAAAGGGGAGTGAATACTGTGTTTATGGATTAAATAAGGCTTTGTATGGGTTGAAACAAGCTCCTCATGCTTGGTATCAACAAATTAATTCTTACTTACTGAATCAAGGATTCAACAGAAGTAAGAGTGAGCCTACACTCTATATTAAGAGAGATAAACATTCTGAAATTTTAATTATCTCCATATATGTAGATGATATTATCTTTACAAGCAATAAAATTGAGTTAATTAATAATTTTAGGAGAGAAATGGAAACTAGGTATGAAATGTCAGACCTAGGAAACCTAAGACAATTCTTAGGACTTGAAATAACTCAAGACACAAATGGTGTGTCCATTTCTCAAGTTACATACATTAAATTATTGCTGAAAAATTTTGGGAGGAAAGACTGCAAACCTATCTTTACCCCCCTAGAAGTAAATCAAAAGTTACTTTCTGCCTAAGGAAGAATAGTAAATGGAAAGACATACAAAAGCTTAATTGGAAGCTTGCTGTATGCATCAGTAACTAGACCTAATATTGTGTATTCTGTCCACTTACTGTCAAGGATTATGCATGCTCCAAATCACATACATTTAAGTACTGCCAAAAGAATATTGAGGTATCTTAAAGGCACAATTAAGTTATGTCTGAAATATAATAAGATTAATCACATAGAAATAACTGGTTACTACGATAGTGACTGGGGAGGAAGTCCAGAGGATTACAAAAGTACCTCTGGATATGTATTTAACTTGGGAACTGCGGCTATTTCTTGGCAGTCCAAGAAACAATCCACGG
Organism: Sapria himalayana; assembly: GCA_029783825.1. Taxonomy (NCBI): domain Eukaryota; kingdom Viridiplantae; phylum Streptophyta; class Magnoliopsida; order Malpighiales; family Rafflesiaceae; genus Sapria; species Sapria himalayana. The sequence goes on along the minus strand of JAREIK010003611.1, from coordinate 1,595,631 downwards.
TCGCCCTATCTACCACCAAAGCTGAATATGTTTCAGCTTCGGTTGCAACTTCCCAAGCCCTATGGCTTAGAAAACTTTTGGGTGATCTAGATAAACCACAAAAGCATCCAACTAAAATTCAGTGTGATAAACAAGCGACTATATCTATTACGAGTGATGTGGTTATGCATAGTCGAACTAAAAATATATGCTTAAAATATCACTTCATTAAGGATGCAATTGAATCTAATGAAGTTAAATTGGTGTTTTGCAGGACCGAAGAACAAGTGGATGATATATTTACAAAGTCACTGCCTAGAGAAAAGCTGGTTTATTTGAGAGAAAGGCTTGGACTGACTTCAACTACATCAAATGGGGAGGATTGTTGACGGGCTATTCGATTTAGTTGAGCGAGCTTTGAGTGAATTTACTCTTATGCCCTTAATGAATATTTATTAAATACGTGCAGCTGTAAAGTATTTTCTTTATTTATTTTTTCTTCAATTATTAGAGTCATATATAAACTCTGTTTTTTTTTGACCTAGTGGCTGAACATTTTTGATAATTGATGCTTTGGTTTTCCTCTGCTACGCGGCTCTCTCTTCTTCTTCTCTTCTACTCATTCTCTTCTGTGCTTCTCTGTTCTTAAGAAATTCTTGTTTTAACAAGTAATTGTTGTTATTAAACAACAATAACGAAATAAAAATATACCGTGTGCTAATTTTCGGGAGACCAAGAAACTGATATCCATTTCTTCATGACCAAGAAACTTGTGATATTTATGACTCGCCTAGTTGCCTTCCTTTAATGGCAATGAAAGTGCACTATAATAAATATATCATTTCGTATCGCCCCGTGCTTCCATGTTAAGAGTACTAAGTAGCTTGTTAATGAAAATCAATGGGTTCCATGGATAAAGACATGAAACTATTTCCATTTGACATCAACTGAAGCTGAAAGTTTTACTTTCATGGCAAGCAAGTCATATCATGCTACACCTTTCCAGATTGCCAAGAAGGCAAGAAAGTGAAAGCCAGGTAAAGTGTGGCTGGGGATGCTTTTCATCAACAACCTACTTAATATTCTTAGTATGCAAGCATGGACCAATATGAAATGATATATATTTATTTACTTTAAGATTTTATTTTTGTACAGGTATTAATAAATAAATAAATTAATATTTATTAATTTAATGATTATTTTATGGATTCAATGAAGTTGAAATTTGATTAAATCAATTTAAATAGGTTATAAGCTGATATATATATATATATAATATTTATTATATTAATATAAAAAAATAAATTTATTTAACTATTTTTTAAATTTTTTTTCACCTTCCCCCAATTTCTCTTTTTCAACCTCATGTTAGATGCATACGATAAAATTTCATACTAGTCAATCATTTCAATAGTGATCACGACCAATTATGTTTAACTTTAGAATTCTTATAAAATCTTGTGTATTAGTGATGATTTAAGCATATATAAATTATTTAACTATTTATTATTAAGAAATAATTAAATATATTAAATTATTGGAAAATAATTAATGTCATTTATTTAAGAAATAATATAATAAATATTACTTAATAAGCTAGACACACATACATTATAAACAATAATATTTTTAAAGAATTATTAATTTATGATATTAACAGGATCATACATTTATATATATTTTTTCTTAAATTATATTATCTTATCTTATTGAATTTGCTAATTTTCCAACTAGTCTAAGTTAAGACTGAAAAAAAATAATATTTTAAAAAGTTTATTAATTTATTGATTATTAATGTAAAGAGGTTCTACTCTCCTTGTGTAGTGTGTGTGTGTGTGTGTGAAAGTTATAGTAGATTTAGTAATTTTTTGAATTAAAGGTAATTTTGATATTTTTTTTAAAAAAAATTAGACTTATAAGTAATTATATATATTCACTCATCCTTTAAAATAATTATTATCTATTATAATTTTTTCTATTAATTATCTATCTCAGCCAATTCTTATTAACAATTTTACTAATTTTATTTGCCTCACACTTACAATTGTAGAGGTATGTGAGAGATAATCTTGATTTTTATGGTTATAAAAAAAATTATGTTTAGGAGTTAAATTAGAAGCTAGTCCAAGTTACAAGATGTGCATAATATTTCCTAGTAATTATTAATAATCATTTAGATGAAATTAGGGCTCGAAGAGAGATTCGTCTTCCACAAGATGTGCACAAAGTTAGGGCTAAATATGCACTTCCACCAAACTCTAAATAGACAAAACTACAACAAAACATGGAACATTATAAAAACAAAACATCGATGCTAGATTTATTCACTAAAAATATTTTTAGCTTGAAAATAGAAAAATATTTAAGTATTATCTGAAACACTAATAGTTAGAAAAATCTTTAACAAAAATTTCCACTTTAATGTTCTTTATCATGATGAATTCTCTCAAATTTTATTTCATCATAAACATCATACATCACATGTATAAGTCAATTTATTTAATAAGAGATAAATAATATATATTTGTATTTCAATTAATTTTCAATTAAATTTGATAATATTACATCAACGTGTAAATATGATTATGGTTAAATATTATGATATTCCATTAATGTATAAACATGATTATGGTTAAATACTAGGATATTCCATGAAATTCATTGGATATATCTGTTATTGGGTATGATCAATATTTCAGATATCTTTGATGTATCTTATATATTAATCAATATTGTTAGCAATACATGTGATATATTTATACAGTTTAAGTACCAATAATTCATATTTACTAATTTTAATTGCAAAACCCATAAAAAAAATAAATTTCTTCATTTCAACAATTACTCTGAATTAGCAAAGTTTGTTAAATAGAGAGAGATAGAGTTGCTAAAAATTATTTTATATTTAAAAATGATTTAGAATTGGAAAATAGAGAAGAATAATTCTAACTTTGAAAGATTTAAAGTTTTATAGAGAAAGATATTCCAATTTGAATCTCAATGGGTAATTCAGTCATTTTACTACTAAATGAAAGATAAAATTTTTATTTCATTCATTTCTCTTTTCATTTCATGATTTTTCTTTTGTTTCTCTTCTTCTTCTTCGGATTTATTTAGTTCTTCCATAATTATTCACCAAAATTATTGAAATAAAATATAAATTCCATGATTTTTTTTGGTTTAAGTTCATTCTATGAAGTGATCTAACTCAATAAATACTTTGTTTTGATCAAAAACATATATGAAATGATTGTAATCTCGTAGAGGAATATTAGGATTGAGATTAGTTAATGTATTTTTATTTTTCTTGCTTTATTTTATAAGTAATGCTTGAAATTGTACAAATTCTTAACCGTATTTTCCTTTTATCTTTGTTTGAATTTAAATTGTGATTTTAGATCTCAGAGTTACATATTGAAGCTAGGTTTTGAAGATTAAGTCTTGGAAAATCTTGATTAAGCTAGGGAATCTCTAGAAACTCGCGTGAAATTTTATATTTTATATTGTTAATTACATATACATATTTTGTATGTGTTGTTTTATACATGTAATTATAAAGTCTTTGTGTTGTATTATTTGAAATAATTTTTATTAAATTTAAATCATTTAACTAAGATATATAATTAATTAATAGAAATTCATAAATTTGACACCAAGACATAATTTTTTAATAAATTTAGAAATTCATTCACCCATGTGTTTGTTAGAGAGTTTTTTTTTCTAAAAATGAGAAAATGTTGTTTAGTTATATGTAAATGGTACCAAAAATCATGGTTGATAAATTATTTGACTAATTTTAAGATAGAAATATTTTGATATGTATGTATAAAATCTTATGAGAAATAATTTAATGTTATATGAGCTATGAGATATTTTGAATGAAATTTGAATAATTTTGTAAAAATATACATTTTAGATATGAGGTTATGAGGTAATTATTCATCATAGCAAGGACATTGAAGGCTAAAACTTGAATATTCATATGGGCAGGAATTAGATATGCCTTTTAGAGAATAATCATAAATTGTTTTATGCACATATGGTGGAATTCAGCTATGTTGAGGTGGTGGTTGTCAGGCTAGAAACCAGTAAATCTCTCTCCAAGTCTTTGGTTAATGGGAGTAGGTAGGTATGTGTATTTCTTAGTATGGTGATAGCTAGGCTAAAGCTAGCAGGTTAGTTTTCCCCTCTACGTGTCTCATTTTTGGCATGGAGGAGCCTTGATATGCATAAATTATGTATGTTTGTAAAAATGAGATGATTAAAAAATAAATATTTTAAGAACTTACACACATACACATCATGGTTTTATGAATTTCTATAGCCATGTATATACATATAAATATATGTATGAATGTTACTATAAAGGTAAAACATAAATTTTTCCATAATTTATTGGGATTTTCCTATTGAGCATTAGTTTCCCACCCTTATTTTCTACAAATGTAGAAAATGTTGATGGTCAAACTAAATTCCAAAGCTTGCATATATATGGCTATAGAAATCTACCAAAACCCTCACCGGTTTTGGTAGATTATTTAGATGAGTTTTTTGAAACTTTGTTATGTATTTGGCCGTTAGGGTTATTTTCTATAAATGAATTTTCTTTTGTATGTAAATATCTTAACTTGATGATTTATGCCTATTCATGATGTTTTCTAGAATTTAATCCATTTAAAATGACTAGATGTGAAGGATCTTACTCTATTTTTGTTTACTTGCTTTCATTGAATTTTTAAGGTTGTGAGTAAATTTACTAAATTTACAAAGGTCTTCCATTTAAGACTCAAAAATTTCTCACATAAGATTATAAAGTAATTTAAATCAAACAATGCTTGTCACAACTCCCGAGTGGGAGTGCATGGGGTTGTGATACTATTTTAATGGGATTTAAAGAATTTCAAATCCTATTAAAATATTCAAAAAGATTTGACAATTCTTAATATTGAGTTAAAATTTTTAATAATTATCTTCGAGTTATTTTCATTTTTTTATCAATGTCTAGATCGAATGCAATATTTGACTTTTGACAAATACCTATAGCATGCAAGCAATGCAAGTATGATATATATTAAAGTCTTTAGTACAAATGCACTACATAATAAATCAAAATTGAACTTGCTATAATTATTACAAGTATTTATTACATACAATTGCAATATTTGGATGTCTAACCTATAATTTCTTGTTGATAGTTTATTGACCGCTAAGGAACCAAATAAATAAGTTGACATAAAATTTGTTTATCATCAAGGATATCAAATAGTTGCTTAGATTTTAATGAAATTTATTATCATACAAAAAGATCATGTATTTAATATAGACATGTTATATTTCATAGATAATTAGCATGAAGATATCGATCAAAAAGAAAATAGTGGCGCAAATTGCAAAGTAAATATAGCTTTCATGGACACAACACAAAACTATGTTATTAGGTATATGAGGAAATCCTAAAGCTGGATGATTATTTCCAAAATAAGGGTGATAGGAATTTTCTTGACATATTATATTAGAGCACAATCAAAAGCCTAGTAGCTAAGGAGGTAACCAAGCTTTTTTTTAAGATATAAATTACTTGGTAGTATTCACATGTTTAATTTTATATACGAATTCATTATCGAATTTATGTTCATTAGTTTTAAACTTTCATCAAAACAAAATTGAATGCTAGAGTTGATGAGTATTTTTCATTATAACATTACACGTATAGTTATAATTTTGGTGATGAAAAATATGAGTATGCCAGAGTCTTTTGTTCCAAAACTAAGATGCACATGCAATGCTAATATCCCTAATTAATTCTCGATATTGAATAAATGAATGCATATATCAAGAGAATGAAGGCACCTTGTGATTTATCATGTCATGAAAAATAACAACAAAATCTCATACAAAGAGTGCCTTGGAAGATTGAAGAACATATTTACTATTGATAAAATACAATGGCTCATATGGTGAGTCTTAATTAAAGTATAAGAGAATGAAGTTTGCCAATATTTTCAATCCTTTTATTTCAAACTAATAAAGAACATTAGCAATCAAAGAATAAAACATCACAAAAAATTTTTGGTCAATGAAATAAGAACCCATCAAATATTTGTAGAATGACTTATGGACAAGATAAAATTTCAAAAATAAATTAATGAAACATTTTTTTGTGCTATTCTTGCACAACTTAAACACTTTAGCATTATGTATCGCCTTAAAAATAATAACTTGGAAAGGATTTAAAAAAATCAAAAACTAAGAAAAAATTGATTAGGAATAATCAAACTTGAATAAGATTGATATTGTGAAAAAATGCATTACAAGGCTTCGTAAAAATGTGGATCACATTGATTATTCTAAGAGCATAAGTATGAATCGATCAACTTTTTTTAAAATTACACTCCATTAGTCACACCCTTTGCTCTTAAGCATAATACAGGGCTTGTAAATATGTTTTCTTATTTTTGGTCAATAAAGAGTGCTTTTACCAAATAAAAAATTTAGGGGAGAATTATGTTTTGGCGTACTCCCAAGAAAATAATTGAAAAAAAAAAGAATTAGATATTTAATAATAAAATAAAGTGAACCAAACTCTTAGCTAATTGATATTTTTTACACTCAAATATAGTAAACCCAAAATACCCTTATCTTAATCCAAAATATTTAAATAAATAATTCTTAATGAATTTTAATCTGACTCGTCTTTTACCCCTCGCCCCTAGCCCTTCTCCCATTTAACTCATCCCTTTCACATGTAACTTGCCCCTCGCCGAGCTCCATGGAGCTCATCGAGCTTGATGGAGCTCAATCACTAGCTCCATGTAGCTTGATGAGCTCGTGGAACTCAACGGAGGCTTGTCATGCTCCATGGAGCTCGACGAAAGCTCGTCGAGCTCCATGAACTCATCGAGCTCCTAAAGTTCCAATCGAGCTTTCGTGGAGCTCTTGGACGAGTTCCAGGAGCTCCTGATCGAGTTCCAATAGCTCTTGGTTGAGTTCCATGTAGCTAGACGAGCGACAAGAGAAGGGCAACATGAGAGGTGCAAGGCTAGTTATAGTGGAGAGGGATGAGGGGCGATGGATGAGAGGAGAGAGTTAAAAGTATTTTTGGATTACTATATTCAAGTGAACCAAAATATCAATTAGTTAAGAGTTTGGTCAATTTTTTTAATTTTTAAATATTTAGTTATTTTTTTTTCAATTATTTTATTTGGAGTGCACCAAAATATAATTTTCCAAAAATTTTATGTGAAGAGGTCCATAATACAAATATTTTTAAAAAGGTACCCCAACTTTTAAAATTTATAAACAAATTACTAAAACTATAAAGGAAAATGTGTGTTTTGTATACATTTAGAAATTATTTACAAAAAAAAATCCGAATTTTCATATTTAATAAAAAGCGCATAAAATTATAAAATAATTACTTCTTGGTCAATAAAAATGGGAAATCCAAAAAGACTTTTATGTTAGTTCACGTCAGCATAGAAAAACTGATGTTTTTCAAACACACACACATATATATACATTTTCGAAAATATATTTATAAATATTTTCGAAAATGTTTAATACATAGGTTTATATATACAATAAAAAATATAAATTACAAATATATAAACTTATTTATGTGCGTGTGTGTGTGTGTGTGTGTTGATAAATATAGGTATATACATACATACATATATATATACATACTTATAGAAATACACACACACACACACACACACACACACACACACACACACACACACCCACATACTTATAGATAGATAGATATATATATATATATATATATATATATATATATGTTTGTAGATAAAAGTTTTCAAAACAGTTTATATGTACATGTTTATATAAGTTTTCCACAATATTTATTTAATGAGGTATATATATATAAGTTTTTAATATATATATATATATATATATGTTTGTATATAAAAGTTTTCAAAAAAGTTTATATGTACATGTTTATATAAGTTTTCCACAATATTTATTTAATGAGGTATTATTATATAAGTTTTTAATATATATATATATATATACTTGGAAACTTATTTATGTAAACACACACACACACACACCCTCATACATCTTTGAAAAAAAATCATAAAAATGTTGAAGTATTATTTTAGAAAAACTTAGGTTTTGTTTTGTTTTTTTTTGTATGCCGGCATGTAATCATAGCTAGGGCTGTAACCGAGCCGAGCTGCTCGGCGTTCGGCTCGTTAGAAGCTCTCTCGAACTCGTTTATTTAGTTAAACGAACCGAGCCCGAACATCATTTTGAGGCTCGTAAGTTAAATGAGATGAGCATGAGCACCCTCAAACTCGGCTCGTCAGCTCGTAAACAGGCTCGTGAATAGGCTCGTGAGCAAGCTCGTTAACCAGACTTGTGAACAAGCTCGTGAACCAAGCTCATGAACAGGCTCGTGAACATGGAGAAGGCTTGATGCACAACAAAATTTTCCTACAAATGAACATGATAAATATTTTAACTCTTGAACTTCAATCAAGTTAATTGAACTTTTATTATCTTATCTTTTTAATTTAGTTGTATGTTGGCTATTTTAGATGAATATTTTCTTTAATTCCAGAATATCATTTTTAGGCTCGTAAGTTAAACGAGCCGAGCCCGAGCACTCTTAAACTCAGCTCGTCAGCTCATAAATAGGCTCGTGAACATGCTCGTGAATAGGCTTGTGAGCAAGCTCTTTAACCATGTTCGTGAACAAGCTCGTGAACAAGCTCAAGCCTACTCCTTTAAAATCGAGTCGAGCCGTGCCTGCCTAATACTCGGCTCGACTCAGCTCAGTTACACCCCTTTCGTACAAGGGCTTTTTGGGCTTCTCATTTATAATTTTACCAAAATGTAAATATTTTGTATTTTGTGGACTTTTTACTAAATATGAAATTTTGGATTCATTTTTTGTTAATAGTTTCTAATTGGTGCAAAAAACATAAATTCTCAACTAAAATTTATATGTTGAATACCATCAACATACCTTTACCCACATTACATAAAAGTAAAAAAAGAAAATAATATTTTTGAAACCACTATTTTTGAAACCATTATTTTCGAAAATACAAAATCTATATAGTCTATATTTATAAATGCATACACATATGTAATGTATATTTGTATAAATGTATATATGTGTAGACATTGCACATATATAAAGTATATATGTGTAGACATTGCACATATATAAAGTATATATGTTTTCGAAACACATAGATAATATATGTGTACTCTATATATGTTTTCATAATATATATATATATATTGTAAATAAGTCTAACATATATTTGTTTTCAAAAAACATATATATATAGTATATATGTTTATACATATATAAGTATAAATAAAACTTACATATATGTTTATAAATATAAATATATATACAAGTTATATGTATAAATATATACAATATATATGTATATATGTGTAAACATATATACAAGATATACATATAAATGTATATAATATACATGTTTATATGTTTAAACATATATGATACATATGTTTAAAGGTAAAGACTAGATATGTTTTTTATTTTCGAAAATAGTGTTTTCTAAAACACTATTTTCGAAAATATTATTTTCTTTTTTACTTTTTTTAAAAAATTTGGGTAAGTATATTGTAAACCTGAACATAAATATTTTTAATTTTGATATAGTTTTTTCTAAACTTGAAATGTTTGGGAGCTTTTTTTTTAAATATTTTTATTCTGAATCTACTTTACATAATAACAATATCACTTACATAATTTTATGTTTGGGAGCAAGGAATATAGAGAAGGGTTTTAAGAATAAGAATAATAATAATTTCCGAGAAGAAGAAGAGAATCGTGATAGAAATTCCAAAGAGCAAAAAACACGGTAAAAATTAAAAATGATATTCATTCAATCAAAATAAGAAAAACATGGTTTATATATGAAGCACAACATCTGATAAAAGTAAAAACTACTTTTAATAATTTATAGCATGACAAACATGTTTATTAAATGAGAGTCAGAGAGGGTATAGAGGTAATATTTACCAAGTGCTATACATTAGATATAGACGAAGCCCAATATCAACAATCTCACTCATTTGTCGTAGTTGATACGAGTCCTAGCATTTCCTATAAGTATATTAGTTTTTCTTAAAGCAGAGGCTTGGTGAAATTATCTATTAGTTGTTCTTCAGTTCTGTAAAAGATTAGCCAACGTCAATTGCATCTTTGATAAATTGATATTTAAGACTTATGTGTTTTATTCGACTATGCATTACAACACCAATTGTTATGGATATAGTCGATTGATTGTCATATAGTATATCAGTTGTATCTTTTAATGGTTCATCCATATTAGTCGATCATTTTCTCATCCATAAAGCTTGTGATGTGGCTACTTGGTGCGTGCGTGGGCGAGTGACTTCGAGCAGAAAATTTAAAATTTCAGGATTACATGATTTCGAATAAAATGGGCGTAACTTTTTCAATACATGTCAGATTGACCCAATTTCAAAAGCCACAAATCAAGGACTCGTAGATCTATAACATTTTTGTTTACAATATCCCCAAATAAGCTTTGTGGAGTGAGCGATTCTGGGAGGAATTGGATGAGGCACTGTGTTTGTGGGGATGTTTGTAATTCGAGATAATTGTAGTTCACCAGCAAGGCTTAAAGAAAATTCCACCTACCAAATATAAAGAACTATTTGATTCACCACCAAAGATGTTGGATAAAGAAGCGAGATAATAATTCAAATTACAAAGAGGAACTTTCATTCATTCAAAAACAATCCTTACAAATGAGAATATGTTTCCTTATATAGAGATTAGACCCAGAATAAAAAAAAAAGTAAATAGGAGTCTTCTCTTCAGCCTTCAAAATTCATCCATCAATAATAACCAGCAAATATCCACTTCCAAAGAACATTAAATCATCACGGAAATTTTTCTAAATACCTCCCTTTTGATATAGCATTGATTAGCAATGAATTTTAATATTGGGATCATCTTTCCTTAACCCATCAAAGAAAATTGTAACTGAAGTTAGTCTTGACATGAATAAGTACCGATAGTGGATGTTTTACCGAAAGAATCTGCTCAGGACTTGAGGATTGATTAGTAGTCTCGAATGCTTCCGCATCACTACTAAATCATAAACATATTCAACTTCTGTGGTGGATAGGGAAACTGTGGATTGCTTCTTGGATAGCCAAGAAATAACCATAGTTCCTAGGGTAAAGTCATATCTAGAAGTACTTCGATAGTCTTCTGGACATCCTCTCCAATCATTATTACAATATCTAGATTTTTTTGTGTGAGTACTAGAGTACTTTAGACCTAAGTCTAAAGTTCCTTTTAGGTACCTTAAGACTCATTTAGCAGCTGGGTGCATGCATGAATCAAGACAAAAGGTGTATAGAGAAAACTATGTTAGGTCGAGTGGTTGAAGCATATAAAAGACTACCAATTAGGCTTCTGTATGATTTACAATTAACTATTCTATCCTTACCAGAAATTAGTTTATAGTTCACACCCAAAGGTGTAGATACAAGTTTTTATTCACTCATGTCATGGTTTTTCAGTATAATCTGAATGTATCATGATTGGCATAGTGATTCTCCACTTGAGTCTTGAAAGATTTCAAGTCCCAAGAAGTATTTCAGTTTTACTAGGTCTGACGCTTCATACTTATTTTGCATGTCTCGACTAAAAGATTCTATTAATCTTGATTTATTACTTGTAAAGATTATGTCATCTATATAGATCGACACAATCAATACCCTAGAGTTTTCAGCCCTTTTAATGCAAAGTGTTGGTTCAATCATACTATGTTTGAATCCTTGATTCAATAGATAGGACTTTATTTGTTGATACCAAGCATGAGGAGCTTGTTTCAAACCATAAAGAGTCTTGTTTAATTTATAAACATAGTGCTCAACCACTTGTTTTACAAGCCCAATGGGTTGTTCTACATAAATCTCTTTCTTGAGTTTACCATTCAGAAAGGCTGATTTAATGTCTAGTTGGAACAGAGCCCAACTTTTCTATCCAGCTAAGGCTATTAGGAATCTCACTGTTTCTAACCTTGCTACTGGAGCAGAGATTTTGAAGTAGTTTGTTCCAACCTTTTGGGAATATCTTTTGGCTACTAATCGGGCCATATATAGAGGCTGAATAGTATTTGGCCGTGTTTTAATTTTAAACAACCATTTCACTCCAATATTGTATTTATTTGGGGGCAAGTTTACTTAAGACAAATGTAGTTTTTTTTATGATAGATATTTCTTTCTTCATAGCATCGACCCACACTTGATGATTTACTACATCTTCATAGTTGAGTGACTCAATTGAGGAGTAATTACATCTCTGATAGGGCTGTAACTGAGTCGAGCTACTCATGTGCTGCTCGACGTTCGGATCGTTAGAAGCTCGCTCGAACTCGTTTATTAAGTTAAATGAGCTAAGCATGAACATAAATTTGAAGCTCGTAAGTTAAACGAGTCGAGCCCGAGCACTCTTAAAATTGGCTTGTTAGCTCATAAACAGGCTCGTGAATATGCTCGTGAGCAAACTCGTGAACGTGGCTCGTGAGCAGGCTCGTGAGCAGGCTCGTGAATAGGCTCGTGAGCAAGCTTGTTAACCATGCTCGTGAACAGACTCATGAACCAAGCTCGTGAGCAATCTCGTGAACGTGGCTCGTGAGCAAGCTCGTGAACGTGACTCGTGAATAAGCTCGTAAAGTAGGCTTACGAGTAGGCTCGTTAAGTAAGCTCATGAACAAGCTCATTCACATGCTCATTAAATAAGCTCGTGAACAAGCTCATTTATTATTTAATACATGTATATATTAGTATTATTTTGTGGTATTAAATAGGTATAATTTCTTTTTTAATTTTTAAGCAATTTTGTTTTTTACTACTTTTATATTACTTAATTTTTATCACCTTAATATGAGAATGTTTTTTATTGTCTAAGGTGGTTATTACCAAAGTGTATATAATTAAAAAAAACCTATAGAGGACATCATAATATAGTTTAAGTATTAATATTAAATAAATATAATCTATTATATATATATAAGTACAAATAAAGGAAAAACTTTTTTTGGACAAAAAACGGACCTATATGTTTAATGTTTTATATAAAGACATAAATAGTCTTGTTTTATTTTTGAACAAACTAAAACCAATGAAAATTATTTAAGTTTATATTTTAAAATTTAAAGTTTTATAATTAGAAATTTAAACTTTTATAATTAAAATAAGCTCGTGAACAAGCTCGTTTATTATTTAATACATGTATATATTAGTATTATTTTGTGGTATTAAATAGGTATAATTTCTTTTTAACTTTTTAAGCAATTATGTTTTTAACTACTTTTATATTACTTAATTTTTATCACCTTAATATGATAATGTTTTTTATTGTCTAAGGTGGTTATCACCAAAGTGTATATACTTAAAAAAAAAATCTATAAAGGACATCATAATATAGTTTAAGTATTAATATTAAATAAATATAATCTATTATATATATATATATAAGTACAAATAAAGGGAAACCTTTTTTGGACAAAAAACAGACCTATATGTTTAATGTTTTATATAAAGACATAAATAGTCTTGTTTTATTTTTGAACAAATTAAAATCAATGAAAATTATTTGAGTTTGTTTTTTAAAATTTAAACTTTTATAATTAGAAATTATATAGATTCAAGCTAAAATAAAATGAATTATATTATCTTTATCATCAAATTTAAATAAAACATATAAATTATAAAATTATTCTGGTAAGGTACATATATAAATTTGGAAAAATCTCACTACCACATATCAGCCTTATGCAGTGGTTATTTAGCAGTGGTTAGTAAAAGAACCAATAGTCCATTTTCTTCATTGAAACCCTAAAATTTGAGATATGTCTCAACGACTCTCTCTTCAATGTTGAAAGGTGAGTTTCTCTTTACCTAGCATTTCTGATACAAATCTAAAGCATCTCTTCTTTTTTTACATTCTCATTTATTTTTCTTCTTTGATAAATCCTCTTTTCAATTTTGTAATTTTTTTCTATCCCCTGTTCGGATCTAGATAAAATTGGGTACTAATAAAATATGGATTTTTTAGTTTGTACTAATAAAGTATATATTTTTCATACTATTTTCTATTAATTTGAAATAAAAAAAATTAACATTTATTTTTTTAAATATAATTAATTAATTGATGTATACTTAAAAATTAAGGTAATTGATATTTTAATTTATAAGGTTATAATAAAATAATAGGTTTTAGATTTTTTTAACTTTTTAAGCTATAATATTAATAGTCTAGGATTTTACAAATTAATTATAATAAATTAATATGATAAAGATGATATAATATAATAAAAATTAAAATTATCATCATAAAGTTCTTATCATAAAGTTAGATAAGAATAATTTTTTTAGTTTGGAATTGGGGCATGATTATTGATACTCATCCTTATCTTCTTCTTTTATGATTAAAGTGAAACGGGATAGCAATCATCCAAAAAGTAGTTTTCAACTTTAACATAGTATTACTTTAACGATATAGTGGAGTATTAGCTAGACTACCCTTATGTTTTGTCTCATATTTTTTCTTTTTATAATATGTATATGTCTTTTTCTCCCTTTAGAATATATTATCTTTTTGTTTTAGTGGCGTTTGTTTACTAAAAGTTGAAACCTAATCCCACCAACAAAAAATAATTATTTTTTTGTTTGTTTTATTTGGGTATTAAAAATATAAAATTGATTAAATATGTTTCAAAATTGACTTATTTTAAAGAATATTTAATCTTCACATAAAAAAAGTTAAAATAAATTTAAAATTATATATATAAAGAATGATGTGATTTGTGTGAATGACTATTAGAAGGAATATTTGTCACATTAATCGCCTTAAATAATGAGGTTACATGCAAGTTTGAATTCTCTCAAATACTTATATTATTGTTGTTCTTATAATGTGTAGGGATGGAGTGTAAGTGTTGATTCTTATCAAGAGAATGTCAGATCATCCTTCTTCAAATGTATTATCCCCAAAAAATTTACAAACAAGTCCTATAATGGACATTGTTGCAGCTGTTGATGCAACAAATGTTAATTCAAATAAGTAAAATGCAGAATCTACAAGTGTCGGTATTGATGGGGTTGATAATATTGAAGATACTCAAGATGATAACACCAAGTGTGCAAAGAAAAGAAAGTTCACCTCCAAAGTGTGGAATGAATTTAAAGTAGTCACACGTCCTAATAAATCACAGAAGACAGAATGCATTCATTATAAGAGTCATTTTACGTATTCCAAGGGTGGTCCTACAACTCAATATAATAGGCACCTAGAAAGTTGTCAGAAGAGAAAAATAAAGTTGTCCGGACAAAGGGAGCTAACAATCAATCCCTCTTTTTCGGAGTCTGAAACGGTAGCTAAGTTGCAAAATTTTAAATATGACCGATCTAAGATCAGAGTGGTATTATCTCATATGATTATGGTTCATGAGTTACCATTTTCATTTGTAGAGTATGAAGTGTTTAATTTGTTGATGAAGACTTCAACTCCTCATTATCAATCAGTTAGTCGTGCAACCATCAGAAAAGATTGTTTTGTTGCTTATGAAGTGGAGAAGAAGAAAGTTTCAATATTATTGAAATCTACAAATAAAGTAAGTGTAACTACCTATATATGGAAATCAACTATTCAAAATATTTCATATATGGTTGTTACTTCCCATTTCATAGATTCAAATTGTAAACTTCAGAAGCATATTCACAATTTTTGTGATATACCTCCACCTCATTCCGGAGTTGCTATTTGTGAAGCATTAAGCAAATGTTTGGTTGATTGGGAGATCGAAGACAAAGATTGGACAGTGATGGTTGATAATGCATCTTATAATGATATTACCATTCGCATGTTGAAGGACAATCTTTCATACAAAAATCAGCTTCCTCTTAGTGGAATGTTATTTCATGTAAGATGTGCCCATATTTTAAATCTCTTAGTCCAAGATGGGTTGTCTGAAATTGGAGAGATCATTAAGAATGCGCGGGAAAGCATTAAGTATGTAATACAATCAGAGAGCCGTTTAAATATTTTTGGGGATATTGTGAAGCAATTAAAGTTACCTTCAAAACAACTTATCCTTGATTGTTGCACTAGATGGAATACAACATATTTTATTTGTCAAGTGTCTTAGAGTTCAAGGATGTCTTTCCAAGATATGCACAAAGAGATTTGAATTACATGTTTTTGCCTAGTGAAGAGGATTGGATGAAAGCTGCTGAAGTTTGCTATTTTTTAGAAGAGTTTAATGAAGTTGCCAAAATCATTTCAGGTATTACTTATTTATTTTATTTCACTAATATTTATCATTTTTTCATTTACATGCTTTTAAAATTTATCAATTACAACTTGATAATGTCATATATATCTCTTGTAGGTTCTGAATATCCAACATCAAATATATTTCTTCATGAGCTTTATAATGTCAAAAAGTTGTTGGATGAGAAATACTATGCTGAAAATGACTTTATGCACTCCATTGTTAGGAAGATGAAAGATAAGTTTGATAAATATTAGGGTGATTGCAATTTATTGATTTCTTGTGCAGCAGTTTTAGATCCTAGAAATAAGATGCAATTGGTTGATTGGTGTTTTCCTTATATTTATTCTGAACCTGATAAGATTGAGCATGTTACTACGATTCGTGAGATATTGCACATGCTTTATAGAGATTATGTTGAAGCTCATAGATTAAAGGGTGATGAAAAAGAAGGTCAAGATGAAATTCAAAAAGAATCTTTCAATGTTGGGGTTAAAGGAAAAATTAGAGGGAGGGCTGAATTCTATACTTATATTAGAAATGCTGAATCATCAATTGAACAAGTTAAATCAGAATCAGATGTTTATTTAGAATAAAGGGTCTATATTTGTGTTGATGATTCAAATTTCAATGTATTAGAGTGGTGGAAGATGAATGCTCTAAAGTTCAAAGTGTTATCAAAGATGGCATGCGATTTTTTGTCAATTCCAATCACGACTGTAGCATCGGAATCTGCATTTAGTGCGGGGGGAGAGTCATTGATCCATACTGTGCATCTTTAGGAGCAAACACTATTCAAGTTTTGTTATGCGGTGAAGATTGGTTATGTGCCTACTATGAGATAAAGAGAAAAAAAAAGTAATACTAATATCTCATACTTTGTATCTTTTATTTAATTTTAATTTTTTGGTACTTCAGCTACTGACTTTTATTTATTTATTGATACTTGTTGAACTTTATTTTAGGATCAAGAGGACATTAAAGAGGTTAAAATACCTATCACTTGAAGTTGATTATGCAAAGATATTATCTTTGTGTTTATGTGATCATGAATTTTGAAATTTGACTTCAACTTGACTAAAAATTTGGTGGGTGCAGTTTGAGTTTTGGAATAGTTTGATCCTAACCAAGTGATCTTCGTATGTGGTGGTAACAATCTTTCTCTAACCCTCCTCTCTTTGTTTTCTTTTACTATGTTTTATATAATTAATTGTTTTTATGAGCATACCAATATTCATATAAATGAGAGAAGTAAAATTTTATTGTAACATTATCATTTTAAAATTGGATATGATGACTAATGAACATAGAGCTACTTATCTTTTTTATTTTTGCATAATGAACAAGAGGATTTGTTCGATTTGCGTAAGAAAGTTTTTTTGTTTCATATGTCGAATTTGTTTGTCTTATAGGTTACATAATCTCTTTCTTCTTTTTTTTAAAAAAATTTTTGAGCAGGTGGATATCATGAAGAATACTTGATGCACAACAAATTTTTCCGACAAATGAACATGATAGATATTTTAACTCTTGAACTTCAATCAAGTTAATTGAACTTTTAGTCTTATCTTTTTAATTTAGTTGTATGTTGGCTATTTTAGATGAACATTTTCTTTAAATATGTTTGGTTATGTAATATTGGATTTGTATATTTTAAGGTTTATTTTGAACATTTTCATATTAACTCTTAACAAGCTCTAAACGAGCCTTAAACGAGCTCTCTAAACAAGCTCTAAACGAGCCTTAAACTAGCTCTCTAAACAAGCTCTAAACGAGCCTTAAACGAGCTCTTTAAACAAGCTTTAAACGAGCCTTAAACAAGCTATCTAAACGAGCCTTAAACGAACTCTAAACGAGCCTTAAACAAGCTCTAAACGAGCTCTTTCTCGAGCTCACGAGCTAACCAAGCGAGCAAGCTCGAGCTTGGTATAAATGAGCATTTGTCGAGCAAGCTAGAGCTAAGCTCGAGCAACTCAAGAACAAGCTCGAGCTGAGCTTGAGCCAAGAATAAGTTGAGCTTGAGCCGAGCTCGAGCCTACTCCTTTAAAGCCGAGCCGAGCCGAGCTTGCCTAATGCTCGGCTCAACTCGGCTTGGTTACACACCTAATCTCTGATATATTTTATCTAAGGACTTTTATTTGACTGGTGTGACTATATTATCACTATCTTCTATGTCTAACTCAGACTCAGAAGGGGAAATAGAAACGTTCATTTTCTTGCCTTTTATGCTATCACTTACTGAAGGCTCTAAATTCTAGCCTTGTATATCAATAGTTTGCTCATCAATATTTTGCAAACTTTCTTTCTATTTTGAATTTTCATTAATAATGATATCTCTACTCACCAGAAATGTCTTGGTTCTGGTGAATACAGTCAGTATTTCTTGGATTGTAGACTTTATCCAACTAGAATATATTTTAGACTCTTAGAGTTTATTTTGTTTTAGTGGGTTTAGGTATGTGGGAGTAGTACACACTCCCAAATACTTTGAGATATTTTACATTTTGTTTCCTCCCACTCTAAGCTTGTAATGGAGTGAGATTATCCAATATCCTAGTAAAGCATCTATTTAGTAAGTACACTGCAATATTTATAGCTTCTGCCTAATAGTGTTTAGGTAAGTGTTTTTCAATTAAGAGAGTTCAGCCATTTCCATCACACTCCTTTTTCTCTTCTCCACAATACCATTTTTTTGTGGAGAGTAGTAGTTAAGTGTCTATGAATTTTTATCTATTCACAAAAATTATTGAATTTCTATGAGAGGTATTCTTCACCTCTATTTGTTCTAAGTATTTTTACACTTAGGCCAAATTGCGTTTATATTAGGGGTAGAAGTTTCTTGAAGAAATCAAGTGTTTCAGCCTTGTGTTTCAAGAAGTATACCCACATATGCCTAGTGCAATCATCGACAAAACAAAAAATAGTTGCTATTTTCCAAGGTTTGGATTGACATAGGTCCACATATATCGGTATGAATCATTTCTAGAGGTTGGGATACTTTCCAGGCAGTCCTTGGGAAAGCTCTATCTGGATGCTTCCCTACAGCATATTATCCACAAACATAAGTGGGAATATTTAGGTTTGAGGGTACACCTCTCACAAGTTGATTTAAAAAAAGATTTTTTAAACTTGTGTAATTAAGATGCCCAAACCTTCTGTTCCACAAGGATGCCTATAGTTCAACATTCATGATTAATGCTTTGTCCACTGTTTGATTGAGGATCAGTGGAAAACTTCTCACACTAGACATCTTCACTGTCCAGAGGGATTCCTCTGACTCCCGATCAAATATATGACACATATTGCCTTTAAAACCCAATCTTAAACCTTTTTCCATTAACTTCCCTACAGTGAGGAGCTTTTGATCTAGTGCTGAAACCAGTAGGACTTCTCTTATAATTTTATCTTTTGTGTGTGTGGGAACAATGATTCTACCATTTGCTTTTGCTTGGACAAGGTCACCATTTCATAATTTAACTTGTGAATTTACTAATAGCTGTAAATTCACAAATATATCTTGATTTCCAGACATGTAGTTTGAATGACCACTATCCAAAAACAATACATTAGGAGAAGGAGTTTTTTTGGTATCATTTATATAGAACAAGTGTTCTTTAGAGGTTGTGTGCTCTACACAACTAGCATACTCAGTGTGCTTCAACCTACAGTCCCTAGAAAGATGCCTAAACCTTTTACTATTTAGGCATTAGTTTTATTTTCTAAATCAACACTCTGTCTTAGTGTAGTTTATTCTCTTGCATATATAACAAGAGATATATGAGTCTTTCTGAAAAACTTTTGAGGTTACATAAGAAGAATAATTTTTTTTTTGTTTTTATTTTTAAACACATACCTGGAATGCCCTCTTTTATTTTTTGCCTCTGTTGCTTGACCATCTTCCTTCACATATTGATTCTCCCACTTTGATTGCATTGTTGATTCAGCAGTTGATTCAGCTCTCTTGAGCAGTCTACTCTCTTAAGATTTTGAGAGCTGAGGATTTTTTGAGTGATCAATTTAGTCAAGTCATTTGTCTCCTATATTACTGCCACAATAGAATCAAACTTATCAGGCATACATATGAGTAGTTTCTCAACTAATCAAGTTTCTATGATATTTTCTTCATGGATTTTTAATTGATTAACCACATCCAGAAACTAAGTTGAGAACTCAGTAAGAGAATTTGAGTTATTCATCCTCAGATTCTCAATGTTCTTTCTTGATGAGTGTAGAAGAGCTCCTAGAAAATTTTTATCTCCCTAGAACTCATCTTTAAGAAGATTCCAAGACTCTTTGGCTTTAGTATACTCCAATAATCGAGGGAAAATGACATTACTGACTCATTGTTAATTGAATATTACTACCTTAGCATTTGATTTTTTTAACTCTCCTTCCTCTAATAATTCTTTTCCTTCTAGAGAAGAGATATTAGTTGGTTCTGTGTATCCATCAACTAAAATCTTCCATATATCTTGTGATATGAATAAAGTTTTCATTTTAACAAACTAATAAAACTATTTTTGTTTCCGAATTCCTCCTCATTCCTCCTTAATATATAAACAGTATATATACTTAGGTTTGCCAACTTTATATCTACAAAAATAGTATACATCAAAATTCATTTGTATTTTATACATAACTAGTATACATACTTAGGTATGCCGACTTGATATCTACAAAAATAGTATATATCAATATGCATGTGTATTTTATACATAACTAGTATACATACTCTGGTATGCCGACTTGATATCTACAAAAAATATTCAAAAATGAGTAATGATTGAATTCAAAAATAAAATAAAATAAATAAAATAAATAAAATAAATAAAATAAATAAAATAAATAAAATATATAAAATATATAAAATATATAAAATAAATAAATTAAATTAAATAAATAAAATAAATAAAATAAATAAAATAAATAAAATAAATAAAATAAATAAAATAAATAAAATAAATAAATAGAATACATAGAATACATAGAATACATAGAATAAATAGAATGAATAGAATGAATAGGATGAATAGGATGAATAAAATGAATAGAATAAAGAGAATAAATAAATAGAATAAATAGAATAAATAAAATAATAGTTTAGCATATCAAATTAAATTAAATTGATTATACTAGATTGAATCATTTTGAACTATTCTATCAACTTCTAAAAAACTCAATAATATTCACACATGTAATTGAAAATAATTGAGCAAGAGTTTCTTAATTCACTTTGAAATATTCTCATGATATGTGTTGTGTGCCAAGAACCCCAAATCACTTTTATTTATAGGCAAGATTCCAAGTTTTTAAATTTTTGATGCAATATTTAGTAAGCCAACACATAGCTTCCACATGTCAAGTCAATCCTTGGCAGGTATACACATCAACATATAACAAGCACACTTTCAAGCACTTGGCATTAATGTACGAGAATACTTAGTAAGCACATAATCAATACTTATCACTCATGTAAGCCAAGACATGGAAATCATGCATACTAACACATGCTATTCATGCAAGTAAGCATGTGATAAGCTTGTAAGTAAACATATGATATAAAAATAATTATTCTTATTAATTTTTTCATAGACTTTATTGTAATTTTTTTTCATGATTCATTTATATTCTTATGATTGCACTTATCTTTAACAAATATTATCATGATGTGGGTGTGTGTGTGTGTGTGTATAAAGATTTATATTTATCATGTATCTAACATTTTGTAAATTAAATTTATCTCAAAATTATCTCAAACATAATAACTTCATATTTATGTTTCTTGAAATAAAACACTTATATTTCTAATAATTTCAATATTCCTTCAATAGATGTCTCTTAGTGTGTGATTCCTTGTGATCTCTCTTGTGTTAGTGATGAATGAACTTGTTGAATCAAGTTTGTAATATTAAAATAATGATATCATACTGATATAATAAGATCAACATATAGCAATGTGTCATGGACACTCAAGCTAAGATAATATAAAATATTTGAACCAAACTTTTGTGTACATAATTACAATCAAGAATAATATTTTTAAAAGCAAAGAGCATGGTAATAAAAATCCAAACCAACAACATGGTAGACTAATCGGAAAAAGATGATGAATACTAATACTGAAAATATGAGTCCGATCCTCGTAGATGTTGGAAACGTTTTCTATGGTGCTATCATTTATCATGTTGTCCAGATGTTGGGATGTGAGTTTTACCTATTCTAATCATGAAGCCTCATAGCTTATATACTCATTATGTAACGTTTCATCAATCATTTTTATTCATTATGTAAAGGCATGAGTTTTAGTTATATATTATTATTATTGAGTATTATTTTTATATATCATCTTTTTTTTTTCATTTTCATGTAAAAATCTTCATATTTTTTTTCTCAATATATATATATATGTGTGTGTGTGTGTGTGTGTATGGACATGCAGATATATGGAAGAAATTTATGATGCTTTAGCAGAATATTTCTTTGCTATAGAAGCAGTAGTAAATGGCCATTCAAAGTAACTTCCTACTCATATGGAAAATTGTAGAAATATAGTATTTCTTCTCTCTCTCTCTCTCTTTCAAAACATCATTGTTAGCCAAATTTTAAATATTTATTGATGTTGTATGACTATATATAAATATTTTTATAACTATATATAAATAATTGTATAACTACATAACACTCTATATAATTAAATATAACTATATTTGTATGTATGTATACATATATGTAAATCTATATATTTATTTATAACTTATATATTTATGTATAACTATTTGTATGAATATATCTATATATAACTATATGTTTAACTATATAAAAATATTTATAGTTATATATACTATATGTATAATAACATATAACTATAAATAATTGTATCTTATTATATGTATTACTATAAAATTTTTATACATAACTATATTTAAATATATAATTTACAACTCATATTTAATAACATTTGCATATATTAGTATTCAAAAATGTATTTTACTATATCTATACCTATACATAACTATAGGTATAGATATATAAAATTATATAAATAAATAAATATACCTACATGTATAGATATAAGTTTAACTATACGTGTAACTATATGTATAACCATATGTATGTGCACATATATATAAATCTATATACTTGTTTATAACTTTGTATATATTTATGTATAACTAAATATAACTTCTAATATGAATATATATATATATAACTAAATGTTTAACGATATATAATTTTTTATAACTATAATTATTATATGTATAATAACATATAACTATACATAATTTTATATTATTAATGTATAACCTATATTTAAATATATAATTAACAACTTATATTTATTATACATTTTTATATATTAGAATAAAAATTGTATTTTAGTATATCCATACCTATATATAACTATATGTATAAATATATGAAATTATATGAACAAATATATATACATACATGTATAAATATAAGCTTAACTATACGTGTAACTTTATCTATAACTACATGTAACAAAATTTATAATTATATGTATAAAAACATACAACGCAATGTTTAACTATATGTGTATAACTATATATAAATATTCTTATAACTATAAATAACTCTATTTAAATAAATATAACTTTATTTTTAATTATGTATACATATATGCAAATCTATATAATTGTTTATAACTTTGTATACATTTATTTATATTTACTTATAACTACTTGTATGCATATATCTATATATAATTATATGTTTAACTATATGTAACTATTTATAACAAAATTTACAATATGTATCATAACATATAATTATATATCATATGGGATAATATTAATTTGTTGAACTAATTTGAAATTAAATGGCATAAGATATAATATCAATAATATGTAAGCACGTAGAATGAGTGTCTGTTGATCAGGCTCATATATGGTATAATACAAATAAGGGTTGTACTCTTACCTAATCCCAACCCTTGGGCCTCAGACTCAAATATGAACTTATGTATGACAACAGATGTAATATTTGATAGGTTTATATAATTTTTTGCTATCTCTCTCTCCCTCTCCTCCTTCAAACATTAAATGTCTTTTTTTTGCTATCATTTCATGTGTATTATCATACTTTGCACCATTTATCTAGTATATATGTGAAATCTATTAATCTTTATTGTGCTAAAATTTATGTTATCTATTAATGTAGATTCTACAAACGCATTGCCTCGATATTCATTATATTTAAATTTTAAATATTCATCTGTAAGTAATTTTATTTTATTATTTGTATATTTTGAAGTAATAGAATGTTTTGTTTATAATAATGATTGGACATTATTTTTTGTAAATAAAATAGGGCAAAATGAGCTCAGATCGTCAGTGGATGTACAAAAGGGGATTTAATGGATTTTTGAATGAAGATTTTTTGATAGGGCTTGAAACTTTCATCAATTTTGCATGTAGTCAATCGAGATTGATGGATGGAGAAAATATTAAGTGTCCATGTAATCATCGAAAGTATCAAAATATCCCTTTTCGTGATGCAAACACTATAAGATATCATTTGGCAAATATGGCTTTGTACCAAATTATTTTGTTTGGATTTATCATGGGGAAAGTATAATGGCTTTGAATATTGACCAAAATGAGGGTATTGAATCATTTGCTTATGGTGAAGAAGCATCAAACACATACCATAGAATGATCATGAAAGCTGCTAGTACTGACTTCAATTATTTGCTCAGAAATTTTATGAAATACTTAAAGTTACAGATAAAGAGTTGTGGCCTAGTTGTAAAATAGATTCGCAATTGTCACTTGTGGCTCGACTAATGAGCATCATGTTAGAAAATCATATATTTGAGAAATTATTTGATCAAGTGATAGAACTGATGAAAGAGATTGTTCCGGATAATAATTTGATCACTAACAACTTTTACAACACTAAGAAGTTACTACGAGGAATGGGTCTACCAGTGGAAAAAATTGATTGTTGTTTAAATGGTTGTATGTTATATTGGGGCGGTGATAGTGATTTAATTAGCTGTAAGTTTTGTGACCATCATCGATTTAGGAAGGCACCTCGTGTTGTGGAAATGCAAAAAAAAATTAAAGGTTGTTTTAAGAAGATGAATTATTTTCCATTCCTCGATTACAGAGACTATATGCATCAAATACTATAACAAATGATATGAGGTGGCATTCTGAGCATGAGTTTGAAGAAGGGGTAATGTGTCATCCATCAGATTCACCTACTTGGAAGCATTTTAATTATATACATCAAGATTTTGCAGCAGAAAGTCGAAATGTGAGATTGGGTCTCTACACTGATGGATTTCAGCCATTTGGGCAATCTGGAAAATAGTATTCAATATGGCCAGTGATGGTGACACCTTATAACTTACCTCCGTGATTGTGTATGAAGGAGCAATATATGTTTTTGTCAATATTGGTTCCATGGCCAAAAAATCCAAAAGAGATGCTGGATATTTTCTTACAGCCTCTTATTGTAGAGTTAATTCATTAATGAGATGTTGGCATGAATACATATGATATCTCAAAGAAGAAAAATTTCATTATACGGACAGCCCTTATGTGGACGGTAAGTAACTTTCCTGCATATTCAATATTGTCTGGCTGGAGTACTACAGGATGATTTGCATGCCCGTATTGCATGACAAATTCTGATATATTTACCCTCAAATTTAGTAGTAAATAATCATGGTTTGATAACCATCATAAGTTTTTACCTATAAATCATCCATTTCGAAGAAATAGAACTGCATATCAAAAAAATAAGACTGTGATGACAGTTGTACTAGCAGTTCGTTCAAGAGATGAAATTATTACTGAGATTCATAGTTTGGGTTTGAAGAAGGTAACTGCTACCGGAAGTAATAGACCAATAGGCAAATTATTTGGCTGGAGAAAATGTAGTATATTTTGGGACTTGCCCTATTGGAAGTCCAGTTTAATTCATCATAACTTAGATGTAATGCATATTGAAAAAATGTTTTTGACAATGTTTTCAACATTGTCCTTAATGTAGACGGAAAGACAAAAGACACTTTAAAATCAAGATAAGAGCTAAATGACTACTGTCGGTGTCCTGGATTGAAACTCAATGAGGAAACAAAAAAATTTCTTAAAGCTTGTTACACGCTTGATAAGAAGGCAAGACAGATATTATGTGAATGGGTTAAAAATTTGAAATTTTCTGATGGATATGTATCAAATATGGGTAGATGCGTGGATATGAAGAATCTTAAGTTATTTGGAATGAAAAGTCATGACTCTCATGTATTTATGCAGAGATTAATACCAATTGCATTCCGTGAATTACTTCCACAAAGTGTTTGGAAGGTCCTTTTAGAAATAAGTTTGTTTTTCAAACAGCTAATTGCAACCACAATCAAAAAGGTGACATGGTGAGGTTGGAGAATGATATTCCACTTATTATTTGTAAGCTTGGATGGATATTCTCACCGAGTTTTTTTGACTTAATGGAGCATTTGCAGGTCCATTAGGCATATGAAGCAAGGGTTACAATGCCAATGCAATTCAGGTGGATGTATCCTTTTGAAAGATGAATACATATAATTTGTTGTGCTTTATTATTTCGTACTTTAAGTAATATTGTAATTTAATCAAATTGAAACCTAACATCATGATTGTAGATATCTTCGTAAGTTGAAATTGAATGTTAGAAATAAGGAAAAAATTGAATGTTCAATTTGCAATGCATATTTAGTAGAAGAAACATCATCATTTTGTTCTTATTATTTTGATGATCATGTCAATACAAAGAATAGAAATGTGCTGTGAAATTATGAATGACATGTGATCGTAGAAGATGATTCTGTAGATAAATTATCTATCTTCAAGCAACTTAGAAGAGCATTTGTAAGAGCAATGAAAAGATGTATGATAGATAAAGAGTACAAAGCAATTCGGAGCTATGTTTTACTTAATTGTGAGAAGGTTGCACCATATATTGAGTATGTATCCACACAATGGTTGCAGGTTTAATCATAGTTTAATTTTATCTTTAATAGGAATTATTAAAAATTGATATACATTTTTCTTTCTCTTTTTATTTTTGTGCAGTATTTATGTTGAGCAGGTTAAAATATAGGTAAACAGCAATTTTCAGCAATGATGTCGATTATATGCTAGAAATTGAATTTGCGAATTGGTTCAAATATAATGTGAGAATTATTAAGTTTTAAATTTTGAATTATTTAATTTATTATTATCTTTTATTTGTTAATATTAATTTTTAAATTTATGTCACAGGCAATTGATTCTTCAAATGGAGATTCAAATATTTTTATTCAGAATCTAAGTAAATGCCCATTTCGATATGTGACAACCTATCCTGGATATTTTGTTAATGGATATAAATTTCACATAATTAGGTATGGTTCTTCTAAAATAACATTGAATAGTGGTGTATGCATTAAAGGCGTAGGATATAGTGAAGATGAGATTGATTATTATGATCAACTCAAAGAAGTTATTGAGTTGGAGTATCCTAGACTCGAAAATTAAGGATTGTATTATTTAAGTGCGAGTGGTTTGATCCTACCCCAAATGTGGGCACAAAAATTCATCCAGATTATAAGTTAGTGGATGTTAACCATAAATGCAGATATAATCAATATGAGCCATTTATTATGGCAGTTCAAGCATTTCAGGTATATTATTGTACATATCTGAGTTTATCTCGTGAAAAGAGAGATTGGTGGGCAATTTGCAAGATCAAAACTCGATCAAATTTTGAAGTATCAACATCATAACAAAGAAGTACATACTTAGAAATTGCACCGGCATTCCAGGAAGATGATATAAATAATATTGAACCTTTGAATATATATGAAGATCTAGAAAATTTATGTGACTCAAATGGTGGCACAATAAAAATTGAAGATGATCAATTTCTATCTGAAGATGAGTTCGAACTTCTATCGGAATCAGATGAAATATTAGAAGATCCATTGGAGGATGACAATGATGCCGACAATTAAATTGTTATTATTTTATTATAAATTTAAGCTATCAAAGATGTTTTATATTTTGTTGAAATACATCAGTGTGTTTTATTCAAAAATGCATGCTTGTTCATCATATTTTTATTTTTTGTTCTTTGTTTTATTTTGTACAACAGATGGTGCCTAAAGGACATGGCCGTGGTGGAGGTGGATGTGGACACAAAAATGAATCAAATTCATCTAGTATGTTACATCATGTTGCATAATCAGTACCATCTCATAGCCACCATATCCTGACTTCAACATCATAATCACCATCTCCATTTCTATCATCATCACCATCATTGAGACCTCTACAATCACCTTTATCAGATATAAGCCCACCACTGATTGTGCTTCCTGCTCATATTTTTGATTCATCTGTATCTTCTACACCATAATTTACACCGATTGTTCCCCCATTTACAATACCAATGACATCATCAAATGCTATGCCTTCCTATGCAGTCAGTGCAAAGTTACAAATTGATATTGTGAATGAGAGGTGAAAGAAATATGTATAAATGACTTGAAAAAAAAATTTATGTTACTGTCAGTGGTTTATTTTATAATATTTTGATTTGCTTGTTTTCTATGTTATTTATTTATTTGTACAGTTTTATTTCATCTCATAAGCGTTCGACTATAATTACAAAGATTTTCAATAAAATGGCCGATGCTAAAACTTGCTCCTAGAAGAATGTTTCTGAATCGAAAAATGATTCATATTTTAATGACTTTCAGGTAAAAATAACAAAACAAAAGAATTGAAAAATAATTATCTAATTACTTAACTTTTATGTTTGTTATTATCCAAGAAGTAAATCATTATGTTTTTGTTGTTAATATAAAATTATTTTGTTATTTTTCTATTTATAGAATTAGTGAACATGACCACCCAAATTTGATGGAAAGATAAAGTCATTATGAAAGATCAAAGCTGCTCAACTGTATTCTGATTTTGTCCATAAATTAAAGAAAATGAAAGAAAGGCCCGATTTTATATCCGAGGAAGACTGGCCCGAGTGGCTTAATTATTGGGAGGAGCCAGATGTGAAGAAAAAATCAGATATTACCAGCAAAAATCGATGAAGTGAGGTTGCTGGACTATGTACAAGAATCTGTCACCACACTAGAGGTTCAAAGTCGAGCATTGAGCACACTCAAGATTTGGTACAAATTTAAAATTCTAAACATATCTATATTTTGTGGTTGTCCTAATAGTCCAATAATTATAATCTCTGCAAGTTTTATTAATTTTATTAAATTTGTTTATCATTTGTTTTTTTATGAATTAAAAAAAACATATTCTAGGCTGGAGAATTGGGTCGAGATCCAAATTTTTATGAGATTTTCAAAAAGATGCATGTGAAGAAAGTGGTTAGTCAGTATGTTGACAACAAGTCTCAGATGATTGCAGTAAGAAATTGATATATTAATTAGACTTTATAAAACTACTGTACATTATGAAAATTGTTTTGAATACAAAATATTTATTTTATTTTTTGTAAATCTAGAATAGGTTTTATCTCTATTTTATCTCAGGACCTAATGGAGGAACGTGTGACAGCTGCTTATCAAAAAGTTGAGGGTTATATGGATCTTCAACCAATTGACTATGATCCTATTTATTTGGAGATAATAAGAGGTCGAAAGAAGCAGTGAGTGTACGGAATCGGCTATAAGGAAGTGACATTTTGTTGTAGTAGTCGTGCTTCTAATTCATCTGTCTCAGCAATAATGGATGAGATGGTCGAACAACAAGCATTGGAAACAAATAAATGTATTGTAGATATAGAGACCGAAATGAAAAAGAAGGATGAGCAGATAACTAATTTGATGGAAGAAATGCAAAATATTAAAGAAATTAAAAAAGTAATTAAACATTAAATGTTCTATATAGAGTCACAGTTAGCAGCATTGGCACATCCAGATAGCATTCCAAGATCCAGCTGCAAATCCTCGTAGGAGAGGCTAGCATTCCCTACAAATTATGAGGATGATTGAATATGAGAATTATTTCTGAACTGTTATCTATTTTTGTCTATACGTAGCAAATAATTATGATATTTTTTTGCAGGTTTTAATTTTTTTTATTATTGTTTTGTTCTTTGCTTTTCCGATAAACCAAATTATGAATATTTGTATGACACATTATGTGAGAGAAAAGAAAAAATCTTGATTCAAAGTATTCATACATTACCACGATCTTTCCAATGTATGGGTTCCATATTTACAAATTTCAGCTTTATCAAAAAGTAGGCTAGCTTATCTTATCTTTATTATTCTAAAAACATTTTATTTTTTCACTCTCTTTATCTCTAAACATAATTGCTGGACATCTTTCAGATTTTTATTGAAGCTGTATGACAATCAACTTTAATTTGTGTTTGTTCATGTCTATAATTTTTGTTTTTATATATCTGTGAATTTGATTTTGTGTCTCTGAATTTTTTGGATAGAGTTTTAGCCTATTATAGGTATGTAAAATCCTATATTCAGCAGCGGCAATGGTGGCAGAGACGGCAACGATGACTGTGGCGGCAGCAAAAGCGATAGCGGTGGTAGCGGCCATAGAGGCGACAGTAGCGGCAGAGGCAACATCAATGGCAATAGCGGCAACAGTGGCAGAAGCGGCAGCAGTGGCAGAAGCGGCAGCAGTGGTAGTAGCTGCAGCAGCGACATCAGTGGTAGCAGCCACAACAGTGACTGTGGTGGCAATAGTGGCAGCGACAAGGGCAGTAGCGACATCACTGGCAGCTGCAGCTGCAACGATAGCACCGGCAGTGGCAACGACAATGCCAGTGGCAGTGGCAGCAACGACAGGAGTAGCAGGAGTAGCAGGAGCAGCAGCAACAACAACAAATGTTGTATATATGTACGTATATAGTTAGTATTACGTACATATAATACTATGGTATTTTATGTACATATAAACTGAGTATATATATGCACTCAGTATATATGTATGCATAATACTACAATTTATATGTACATATACTGCAGTAATATATGTGCGAGTGAAATGCTAGTATATATGTACATATTAACTGCAGCAATATATATTTATCAAAACATAGTTTTTTTTTTATTTTTAATTTGATTTGGTGGTTTAAATTTTGTACAGATATGGTACCGCATTGTTTCCTATACGAAGCTTGTATAAGTGAAGACATATTTTAACAAACATGAAGCACCATGACTCAGACAGCATTTTTATAGTGGAAAGTTGATGATCAAAAGGAGCATTGGGAGAGAAAGCAACGTCAATGCATTGATAGATTATACTTTATGCATAGTCGGCAGATACATTGATTAATAAGATGTAAAATAATTTTATTATTTTTTTAGTTTTTAAAATTTTGTATTAGAATAAGTTATTGAATGAATTTTTTTTAATTTAAAATTTTTATTTATAGTTTCTATTTTTATTAAATTTAATTTTAAAATATTAAATTTTTTAATTAAATTTTTGTTGAAACTGTATGACATTTAACTATAATTTTTGTTTGTTCATGTCTATAATAACTGTTTTTATATATCTGTGAATATATTTGTGTTTCTCCAAAATTTTTGGGTAGAATTTTAGCATATTATAGGTATGTAAAAGCCTATTATCATCAGCAGTAGCTACGGCAGTGGCTGTAGAGGCAGCGGGAGCGCCGGCAGTGGCAGTGCATGCATCGGCAGTTGTGGCAGTAGTAGCAGCGGAGGCAGTGGAGGAAGTGGCAGCTTTAGTGGCAGGGGCATCAGCGGCGACATCAATGACATCAATGGCATCAATGGCAGTGGCGGCATCGGCTGTAGTGGAGGCAGTGGAGGAAGCAGCGACATCAGTGGCAGTAGTGGCAGCAATGGCAGCGGCCGCAACGGAGGCCACAGCGGAAGTAGTGGCAGCAATGGCAGCGGCCGCAGCGGAGGCCACAGCGGCAATAGTGGCAGCGAAGGCTGCACTAGTAGCAGCCGCATCGGCAGCGGCCATAATGGCAGGGGTGGCAACGATAGCGTGAGCAATAGGAATGACAACAAATGTGGTATATAAGTATGTATATAGTCTGTATATACGTACATATAATTCTGTAGTATTTTATGTGCCGATACTAAGTATAAATATACTCGGTATATATGTATGCATAATACTGTAATTTATATGTATAAATACTACAGTAATATATGTACGAGTGAAATGCTAGTATATATGTACATTTTTGCTGTAGTAATATATATTTATAAAAACATAGTTTTTTTTAATTTATTTTGATTTGATTTAGTGGTTTAAATTTCTTATAGATGTGGTACCACATTATTTTCCATACGAAGCTTGTATAAGTGAATGGATTTTTCAACAGACATGAAGTAGTGTGACTCGAACAACTTTTTCGCAGTGAAAAGTTGGTGATCGGAGGGGCAGAGTGAGAGAAAGTAATGTTAATGCATTGATAGATTATACTTTATGCACAGTCGATAGATACATTGATTACTAAGTACTAAGATGTAATATAATTTTTGTTATTTTTTTTGGTTATTTAAAATATTATACTAGAATAAGTTATTAAATGAATTGTTTTGTTTAATTTAATATTTTCATTTATAGTTTCTGTTTTTATTAAATTCAATATAAAAATATTAATTTATTTAATTACATTTTAGTTTAAGCTGAATGACAATAAACTTTAATTTGTGTTTGTTCATGTCAATAATAACTATTTTTTATATATCTATTAAAATGTTTGTGTCTCTAAATTTTTTTGGGTAGAGTTTTAGCCTATTATAGGAATGTAAAAGCCTATTATAGGTATGTAAAAGCTTATTATCAACAGCAGTAGCTGTGGTAGCGATGGCAGAGTCGGCTATAGAAGCGTTAGTGGCGGCAGAGGTGGCGGCGGCAGCAGAAGTGGTGGGAGCAGCGACGGCATAGGAGGCAGAGGCAACGGCTGCAGCAGTGGCTGCACAGAAAGCAGCAACGGCAGTGGCGGTAGCAGCAGCTGCACAGGAAGCAGCAACAGCAACGGCAGAGGTGGCAACAGCAGCAACAGTGGCGGACGTAGCGGCAACGACGACAACAACAGTGGTATTGGCAGCAACAACGACAACGGCAGTAGTGGCAGGAGCGACAGCGGGAGTAGCAGCAATAGCACCAAATGAGATATATACGTATGAATAAAGTCAATATATACGTACATTTAATATTATAGTATTTTATGTACGTATATACTAAATATATTTGTACTTAGTTTATATGTACACATAATACTACTGTTTATATGTACATATACTACAGCAATATATGTACGAGTGAAATGCTAGTAGTATATATTTACATATATACTACATAATTATATATCTATCAAACCTAATTTTTTTTGTTAATTTGACTAAATTGTTTAATTTTCTTACATATATGATATTGCATTGTTCCTCATACAAAGCTTCTATAAGTGATTGGATTTTCACTAGTCATTATGTGCAGTGACTCGGACAACTTTGTCGCAGTAGAAAAATGATGATCGTAGGAGCATAGAGAGAGAAAGCAACATCAATGAATGAATATATTATACTTTATGCACTGTCGGTAGATACATTGATGAATAAGATCAAATAAAAGTTTGTTTTCTTTTTGTTTCAATTATGTAGAATATTGAATTTACATAAAGATTTTAAATGATTTTATTTTTTTGTCTATTATAATTTATTTATAGTTTCAATTTTTATTCAATTTGATATAAAAATATTAAATTTTTTAATTAAAAAATTTTAAATATTTTTAAATTCTGAAATTATTTTTGAAATCAAAATGGCTATAGAAAATTCTCTTGATAAATTAGCTAAAGAAATTTCCCTAGCTAATTTAGCTAGGGAAATATTAAAATTAGCGATGGATATCCCGTCGCTAAATTTATTTAGCCAGGGACAATAACTATATCCGTTGCTAAAATTTATATACCAGCACTTTAGCTAGGGGATCATCCGTCATTATTTTTGTTTAGCGATGAAATATCTCGTTTATCTTGCTAATTTAGCGGTGGAATTTTTCTTTTTTAGCGAGGGATTTTTCCGTCGCTAACTTTTTAGCTAGGGACACTTCCGTCGCTAAAATTTAGTAAGAATCACTTTAGATAGTGAATCGATCCGTCGATAATTCGTTGCTATATTCCATTTAGAAACAAAAAATGCTTATTTAGCTAGGGAATTGTCCCTAGCTAAATATGATTTTTCTTGTAGTGTAATCAAAGTTATCACCATCAAAGAAGGGTATAGAAATGGAATCCAAGCTTGATGAACTTAGATATTTAGTTGTCATTTTGTTCAAAATTTTCTTAAGAAATTTAAGCAGAAAAATTGGAAATTTTGTTGAAATATTTGTTTATTTAATATAAACCTTCGAATCTAAAGAGAATTTTTAGAAAAAATGTTTCGAAAACTCAAAAATTTGTTTATGTCAGAATGATATATTAAGAATCATTTTATTTTGGAGAAGTTTTCGAATAATCAATTCAAAATACTTCGATCTCAAATAAAACACTCAACTTTGGTACCAATTATTGTATTAGAAACAGATTTCCTTGCTTCAGTAAGGATTACAGAGGAGAGTTTTAAGAAGAAGAAAAATATACGAGAAAAAGAAAAGAATCATGATAGAACTTCCAGAGAGCAAAAACCACAGTAAAAATGAAAAATGATATTCAATCAATCAAAATAAAAAAAAACAAGGTTTATATATTAAACATAACATCCGATAGAAATAAAAAACTACTTTTACTAATTTATAGTGGGACAGACACGTTTATTAAATGAGAGTCAGAGAGGGTATAAAGGTAATATCACCAAGTGTTAGAGCCCAATACAGCAAACATAGATGAAGCCCAATATCAAAAAAGAAGTCATGCATAGTGATTGTTTGAGAAAACAAGAGTCATCCCATTTGGGGTTTTCACAAAGATGGATTTTATTCAATTTTTCATGTGTGCGTGAACCTTGTGAAACATGGGATAATTCCCATGTTTCCAAGAAGAAGTGAAGTGCGTGTGAAGTGAACAAAGAATAGTGTAAGTGTTCGTAAAGAGTGTTTTTGGGCGTGTGTATTTTCTTTGTGCATATTTTTTTGTGTGCATGAAAAAAAAGGAAAATGAAAGTACTTGAATTCTCGTTTTCATGCATGCTTGTATTGAGAAACTTAGGAATTGTTCCTATTTTTATTTTATATAGTACTTTGGGCACCCATATTACTCTTCTAAAACTTTTGTTAAGTATTACACAACTTATTATAAGTTTCCATAATAATTAAAGAAACACGGCTTACTCTCATATTCTATTTATGTTTACCAAGATTATTAGATTCATGCAAAGTTTGTGCCTAGTCATTGTAGAGTTTGTGTGGTGTTCTAAAGAAATTATGATTATGTTATGCTCGCATTGTGGTTGTATTGTGGTCATGTTGTGTTAGTGATATGCTTATGTTGTGATAGTGCTGCTCGAATTTCTTCTAAAATACTAGGTCTAGAATTGAAAACACAATTCTATAAGTGTTTTTAAATATTTTTATATTTCATCTGATTTGTAATAATTTGGATATTATAATTTTGTGGGTGTATATATATTATACTAATTTTGGGGGCAGAATATTTATTGTGATTATGTGTTATTTGTGATATTTATTTTATAATTTTCCTTTCTAACTTGTCTTAGCATATTTTCTTCTCACTCTTAGCATTGGAATTTTGGAGGAATTTCAAACATGTCCAACTCTTTATTTTTGTCACTCAAATTATATTTGTTACTCAATATTTTAGTTCAGATAAACTAATAAATACTAAGTTATGTTAGTAGAAGTATAGTATAATTTATTGATATATTTTATATTTATGATGAAAAATTAGTAAAATATTAAACATTTGATATATATTTACTAAAAATATAATTTGAGTACTTACAATAATTCTAAATCTAGTTAAAAAATTTAGTGAAAAGGAATTATAATCTTTGAATTTTGATTTATTTTTGAAGATTATAGCCTTTGGGTTATAAATAATTTTTATTTCATTTTGTTAATTTTAGATTAAAGTTTGTATTATTTTAGTAAAAATTAACTTATAAAAAATATGATATGTTAAGTATAAGTATAATCTTATATATTTATACATATTATAATCATGAAAAAAAATAAATTAGTGAAAAATGAGAAATATGATAAATAATTATTAAAATATATTTTGAATACTTACAATTATTTAAATTCTAATTTAATAGCTTAATAATAGTAATTTTATATTTTAATTTCTATCTCAATTCTTTTATTATAGCCTTTGGATATTGAGCTAATTTTGTGAAATTATTTTTTTATTGTTTAAATTATCTCTTATACTTTACATTAAAAAAACAAACTTACAGATAATATACTATGTTAGTTTAAGCATAGAATAATTCGTTGATAATTATTATATTTCGAAAAAAAAAAAATTAAATAGTACATATATTTATTCAAAATATAATTAGAGTACATAAAAAAAATTAAAATTTTAATTTTAAAAAGTTACACAAAAAATTTTTCATTTTCTAAACTATCTCATTTATTAAGTTCATAATATTGGGAAATATAATAATTTTAAAAAAATATCTTTTATCAATCTCAAATTCATATTTATATTCAATATTCTAATTAAAATAAACTAAAGATGATCTCTTCGTAATTCTCAGAAAGTGAATGTTAATTGACGCAAGTACCGTGCTTACATAGTTGAAAATATAAACATATTTATTACCATTTTATTTTATGTCTTTATGATATTAAAAGTTGGAAAATAGAAATGCATACTTGAAGTAGTCATGAAAGATAGTTGACATATTACCTAAAAAGAGTAAACATATGAATGATCTATGAATATAACAAATATTGATATGGTAGTTAAATATCGAAGATATAACTATGAAATCATCCTTTGAAATGATAGTCTAAGTATAACAATCAACTTGTAAATGTCAAGGAGGTACTAGGGCATTTCCACATCAATCTATCATTCATATAGTTTTTTAATATAATATTGTCCAAATACTTAAGAAATCACATCATATACAAGAAAGTGACCCAAACCTTGAGCCTAAGTATCTTTTCGAAATTAAAGTCTATATACCCAACTCGAATAACAATTAGATCAATATTGATTAGTCAAATTGCCTACATAATTTATATAAGTTTGATATTTAGACTTACATCCACTTTTATGACTTATATGATCTATATACTTATAAAACTCTATTAGTTGAAAATAATTTTCCAATGAGATTTTGATAACATGTCATTAATGATTAGTTTTGATATTATGAAAAGTCACAATAAGTTTTTGGTATAGTTGCTAGAAATTATTTAGGTTGATTAGTCAACTTGAGTTGACATAACTATTCTTACAAAATGATAATTCTATTTCTAGTTATTTTGATAAAAATTATTGTTTATTATTTTTGTTGTAATTATTTTTGTTTTGTTTGTTTTCTAGCTGCTAAGATTTGATTAGCCAAGGCTCTGGGACTGAGTTCATATCTCTGGCCCTAAAAATTGAAAAAATAAGAAGGAAATATTTAGATAAAGAGCTGAGAGAGAATAGTGTTAGAAATGATATTAATGGAAACTACTAAGGAAATGATAAACAAGCTGTCCAACAGCTATTTTCTCACTAAATATTAGGAGACTATTGGTGACCAATAATGATAAGTAGTTACTCAGAGATTCAGATGCAACCAATATAAGAGAACCACTTTGAGTTGAAGCTTAGTTTGATTGCCATGGTGCAACAATATCAATATGCTAGATAATTTTTAGAAGATCTAAATAGCCACATTATATTTTTCTTGGAATTGTGTGACATGGTGAAGCTAAATGGAGTTAGCTCGAAAGATTTAAAGTTAAGACTTTTCTATTTTCTTTGAGAGACAAGGCAAAGAGTTGGTTATGGTGCTTAAACATTTGCAATAATGGGAAAAGTTATGAATTTGTGTAAGCTTTCCTCACCAAATTATTTACCTTCAAATTATCTCACAACTAAGGGGAGAAAGAAATTAATTTTAAAAAGAGGAATAGTAAACTATGTATGATACTTGAAATCAATTCAAAGAACTATTATGGAGGTACATGCAACATGGATTTAAATTGTGGTTCTAAGCTTAAACTTTATATAATAGTTTGACCTATATGGTGAGGTGCACAATTAATGTAACCTCGGGCGGTTCAACAATGAATAAGTCACCCAAGAAAGCCCATGTTCTATTTAAAGAACTAGTGAAGAATAACTATCAAATACCAAATTATAAAGCTTTTGGAAGAAAGAAAGCTAGAATGTTATTATTGAAATGACCGATGAAAATAGAGTTAAAACTTGATACATTTTTCAATAAGTTTGAAGCCCAAAATAATAAGTGAGTTAGTGTGAAAAAAATTGTTATTTTGCAATAGTAGGAAGCCAATTTTGGCCCCATGTACCAAGTGGAAGAAGCAAATATCCTACATGATAGAAGGTATCTATTTAGACCCAACAACAATGCTCTCACATACAAGCATTCAAATGTGAGAAATTATGAAAGTATTTCATATGAAAGTTATGACAATTTACAATAGAACGTGGACCAATTCCAAAAAATATTGGAGAAACAAATCTGGATACCAAATGCAAAAAGCATAGAACTCTAATTATAACTACCCAAAGAAAGTATAAAAATCATTGCTTGACAATAATATTTTATCCCCTTCACATGAAGATAAAGAAAATGAATGATTTGTAGGAGAACCAAATGGAAAAGAATGAAACAAGATTAGATACACGAATAGCATGATAAAGATGATTGAAAATTAACTTGAGAAACTAGTACTATCAATAAAGAAGAAGAACATAAATCGATTACCAAGTGATTCAGAAGGGAATCCTAAGAGGTGCATGTCCATAATATGTAGAAGTAGAGATAAACACAACTCGTAGATATAATGTAGATTTTAGATTGAAGAACTTCCTAGAATATTATTGGCCCAAAGAAAATTGAGAATATAATGAATTAAAGATAATTGTAAGTGAAGAAAATACTGCAAGTGAGTTTGTAGAAGAAGATTGCTTTGAAGTCAAGATATTTTTCAAAGTCATGAATTCCAAATGATCAAAGTCAATATATTCCAAAGATACAAAGGAAGAGGTCGAAAAAATGATTTCTCATTTCATAACATGGAGAACATACCAAGTGAATTTTAGAGATTATAGAAAATGTATAAGCAAATGAACATCCACTACTGATTGTTGATTTACCAGAAGTGAGAGACAAGAAGGATACAACAATCAATAAAAATTAGAATGAAGACGAGGAGATAATTGCTACAACAAAAAAAAGTCATGACTTTTGAAGATATCATGGATTTACATGTAGAATTCTTGAAGGATATCATGGTAGGAGACAAAGCGACAACAAATGGGATGTGGAAAGTAAAGCTTAAAGCCATGACTCATTCCAAAGCCACAACAATACAAATCAAGAGAGTAATCCTTCATGTTGTGACTTCACATGAAGTCGTGACTTTTATTGAAGAACATGATAGGAAATAATGCTGCAACCTTTCATAAAATCATGGTATCCATATAATAATATCCCAAAGAAAAAACTATGATAGATGACTTGATGCTAAATGAGAATAGGAGAAAGACAATAATAGGAGAAAGATTATACTAATAAGCTTGCCTAAACTACTAAAATTACCAACTAAATTGGAGATCTAACATTGGTCTAACCAAGGATGTTAAACATAGCATTGTTTTAGAAGCAGCCCAAGAATTTACTTTTATGTCGTGTGATATAATAATTATAAATGTATACATATACTCAAACACTTGTACCTTATTGATACCCAAAAAGAAATCATGACACTTAAACCCAACCACGTGGTTCTAATAAGTCAAATAAAATTGTGATACTCAAATCCAATCATGATAATCCTTTTAAAAGAAAAATCATGACCATGCAAAAATCATGATGCACTTTCACTCTTTTCACTTTCGAAGAGATTGAATATCTTCAATCTCATAAATATGAACGTATACTCTATGCAAAGTAAAAATCTCGATGAGGTCCTTTACTTAGTAAGATTCATTGATAATCACTCTAAAAAGTGTGGGAATATATATTGATTCAAAAAATTATGTCTTTTATATCTCTACTGATTTTCACATCATAATTTAGAAAGGTCAGTATAAAGTATATCTTCGTACATTCTCATAAGGGTGTAGAATACAAGGGTTAGTTTGAAAAATATGTTATATCTCATGGTATTTGACATGAAAAGGCATGAATGAATTTGACTAAATTGAATGACATGGTAGAAAGGATGAAACACAATATTGAGGAGAGTGTACAATACATGTTTTCCAATATAAAACCATTCAAAGAATATTGGAGAGAAACTATGTGTATGATTATTGATTAAATTAACACGTCTTATTGTCGGCCTAGATGGTGATATTTCTAATAAAATCTAGATTATGAATGATATCTTATATAATCACTTGAGATCCTTTGGTTACAAAGCATTCATTATGGACACGAAGATTCATCCTTTCTATAGGACAAATTAGTTGATGATATTTATATAGGTAGTGAGGATAGTGAACCTTGAGAGATTCCTATCCGCACTAATTTGATGCCAATTCCTTTCCTAGATCAAGCATATCAAGGAGGAGGAATTGACCAATCAAGTGATGATTCTGAGTGGAAGTTTATTGTCATAAGTTTGCGAGAAAAGACATGAATAAGTTTATTGCTAACATGGTTTTTTCAAAATAGATCTTCGAAAATTCTTAGACTACTTGATCTTATGCACACATATATCTAACCTACTAATTGTAGGAACCTTGGGACAATTAGTAGAAATGACATAATAAAAATTATAAAATAGAAAAATAAATAGTTATTAACAACTTTAACACATAAAGTAAAATAGTTTCAATGACATCCAATATTTGAATAAGTCATAATAATAATATATTTCAATGCATCACTACCCACTTTATTGATTCTAAGTAGAAACTAAACAAAAAATCAGAGAATTTCATGGGATCTTCTAT
Source organism: Sapria himalayana (assembly GCA_029783825.1). Lineage (NCBI taxonomy): Eukaryota > Viridiplantae > Streptophyta > Magnoliopsida > Malpighiales > Rafflesiaceae > Sapria > Sapria himalayana. Next base: position 1,554,232 of record JAREIK010003611.1, on the reverse strand, counting down.
CCTCATGATAGACCATCCATATATGAGTGTCTGTTAATAATCTTTTGGGAAATATAATATATAATATATATTTTTTCATATTATATTTGATAATGCTTCAAATAACAATGTGTCAATAAATATGTTTGTGAAAATCATTAGAGACAACCCCATAGATAATTTTTTTTTGTTATGTATATGTGTCATATAATTAACCAAAAATAATAAGTAAGGTTTAAAATAATTTATTATTCATTAAAAAATATATGAAATGCACTAACATTAATTATTAAGACACATAGTCAACAACAAGTGTTTTACACTCTATAAAAATCAACAAACCTAAAAAAAATTCCAAATGAATATTAGACATCATTGGAATTATCCATTCTTTATGTTGGATTTATGTATTCACTACCAATATATGTATTTGATTATTTTAATAATAAAACTAATGAAATAATAGTAACATCAATTTATAATATGGCAAACATATGTTTATTTGTAAACACTCATATCATTTGCATTACAATTAAGAGCCTATGCAATATTATTAGTCTCATTAACAAATATAGAGAAAAAAATGATTTTTGTATTATTGCTATTGAGATAAAAAAAATAACTAAAATATTAGTTCTCTATTCAATCTTTTTATTAATTGGTTGCATGTATAAATCCTATATTATGATAGAATAGATGAAAATTATTATAAAATACATATCTACTTATTTAAACCAACCAAAAAAAATCTAGAGGGTAAATTATGAATAATTAAAAAATTTATATGAATATTACAAAAATAAATATAATAGTTTTAGCGAGCTTTTGATGATAGAGATTAACATTATATTTGAAGGTGATCATTTTTCAACTCAGTTAGAGATGTCCTTCAAATAAGAGCAAACTATCAAGACACTTACATTTATTTCATCTTATCTCAAAGTGACATAAAAAGATTAAACATTTTGTGTTGGAATAAATCATATTAATTCATCTTTCTTGTACTATCTTAGATGAAAAATGATCTAGTATCTCATTTGGTATCAAGCTTAGTTATGAAGTTTACTTTTTCTATGACCATGAATATAATTTTAGATAAAATGACCACATTACCACTAAATATCATAGAAACTTTATCATGCTTAAAAAATAGAAAGATTCATAAAAAACATATTGGAGCGATACCTCATTCAACATATACTAATGATAGATGGAATATTAATTATAACAGAGGTAGAAGAAAAAGATCCTTAGTATATTATATACACTATAAGATAAGTGCTCAAACTATGAGGAATAATGGTAAGTTGTTTCTAGAGATGAGGCTAGAAATACTATATATTAGTGAAAGTGATTGATAAACTATTGATCTCATCAGGGGGTCCCCATGATAAGTCCCTTTGTGATCATTACCAGTGTGGAACTATTAAAATTATTCACTAATAAGTCAGCATCAAATATATCTCATTCTGTATATGCTACATCTCTCATAGCTTATCTATCTTAGAATTGTAGATTATCAACTCAAAAACTAAAAATCACATTACAAATGATCATTCTTTAATTATTTAATATCTTCCTTACTTGTTTCATCAATATTATAATAATTAATGATAAAAATATTTGAATATAATAATATTCAATTGAGCATTTTGTTTTCCAACATGTATATTTACATATATACATATACATAAATATATATATACATGTTATATTTTATATATATATATATATATATATATATATACATATATTATTAACAAGTTATTTTATATGTGTCTGTGTGTGCTTTATATGTGTGTGTGTGTGTGTGTTAACATATCATTTAACATATGATCATGGAACCCCCTTTTTTCATGATATATAATATATAGTTTTTAACATATCATTTATATATCATTGTATATATAGATGTTATACCACACACGCATCTCCTTGGACTTGAACCAAAGACCTTGTTTTTTGAGTTCTAGGTCCTAGTATCATTTGAGCTAGAAGCTCAAATGTCAGCACATATCATTCTCTTCCAAGGGCTGGTGAGCTAGCTAGCATCAATGAAATTGTGCTTGGAAGATGAGCTACATATTTTTATATTACTAAGGTCACTTATGAATAGCTAGGATAATCTTATGGTTTTGAAAAAGCAATGAGAAAAAAAGAAAGCAAGAGATTCTCATGGTATCTTTGCTCATGAGAGACATGCTAAGAGCACTATTAAGAATAAATAGAGAGATGCAAGAACACATTCTTCCATAGACAAGTTAAGAAACATTATATAAAAAAAATGTTATCATTAAAACAAAGTGAGATATATAAAAATAAACTATTATTCTTGGAAATGACTACAACAAGAGTATCTGAGAAAAGATTGATTTTAGACAAAAATAGACAAATAGTACTTTGGTAGGTGATATTATGCTATTTAGCAATGATAATTTTACTAAACTAGTATCTCAAGAAGATGAATATGTAGTTTTAGACTATTGAATATGTAGTATCTCAAGAAGATGATAATTTTAAATCACATTGGATATTAACTTATTTACTATTTACACACCTATTGATTATGGAAAAATAAAGATGAGTAATAATGAGACATCATAGATATTAAACATGATTGATAACCATATGTAGTTTTAGACTAGAAATTAGTTGAAGTTAAAAGATGTTCATTATATATTGGACATTCATGTGAACCTGATGTCTATAGACATGTTTGATGATATGAGATACATGAATCATTTCGTAGATGATTTGTGGAAATAGAACAAAGGTTCATTAGTCACTGTGAGGGACAAGAAAGTGTTATTCTTTATGTTACCCATTCAAGAGTGTCTAAAGATCGGATAAATATTATTCATTAAAAGAGTAATATTAGTATCCTGTATAGAAGTATTGGTCAAGCGAGTGAGAAGTGTCTTCAACTAGTAGCTATAAAAAATATCATGCGATTTAACTATGAATCATTTCTTGATGAGTGTATCAATTGTATGGTTTTTAAAAGTCTAATTAAATTAAATAAAAATAAAAATATATAAATGTTATATTGATGACCACCTCCAAACTTTAACATTAAAACCTACATTACATCTTTATGACTTTATGCCTTCAAGAAAATTATGCTGTAGGTTGCTGAAACTCAAATTTTGAAAGAAAATCTTTTGATAAGACTTAAGAGAGAGAATTGTAAAAAAATAAATGCAATTTAGTTGTTTATGTAGATAATAGAATTAATTTTAATTGTTGGAGGAATTTTTTTTTTACTATTGATGATTGGTCGTTGCAGGCTACTAGCCGTTGGCAACAAATGAGAAAATGATTCCCATGTTTAGAATGGTATAGAAATGTTTTGAATTTTTATAATAAAAACTAAAAAGTCATTGGACAGACAAAGACAATGTTAATTTTTAAAAATGTCTAGCATGACTCAAGCATGACTTGTTATCATCAATTAGATTGTGAGAATCATGTCAAGTGTTCTCAAATGATGGGTCATACGTCGCTGCCCACAACCTGGGCATGAACACAAAAAATGGAATGGATCATGATCATGTTTAATAAGAGTTGTGCTTGATAATTGCCTAGGCTGGCCATGTCAAACCATGGTGATAATGTAAGACACTCAAAAAGGATGGCCAACTCATGTGTTGTAGTTTTTTGGAGTACTCACTTTGTTCAGAATCTCTCATGCGAAGTGAAAAGATGACACCCATAATGACAATCTATGCATTTCTTAATTACTTTAGTACTCAAAAGTGATGCAAGTTTTAACTTGTATAAACAGTGTAAGGATTTAAGGAATACATCTTGATCATTTTCTATTCCTTACTCCTTTTCAATTTCATATGTGCTTCCATGTAGAAGTATATATTTTCTATCATGATAATCTATCATGTCCTCTAGAGTTTCATATAGTTTCTAGAATTCTTAATAAAAAAGATCATTAACATTGTGTATATAAATAATGTATATACTATGTATATAGATAGTATATATGATGTATGTTTCTGTATTATATATAGATAGTATATATGATGTATGTTTCTATATTATATGTGTGTGTGTGTGTGTGTGTACATATAATTTGTTTATAGTTAGAATATAAAAAGTATAAAATAAAAATTTTAAAAATATTTTAAATTTTAGAAAAACATGAGTCATATCAAAACCTAGTTCGACCCATGACATTTTTCATAATTTAAAAGACCACAAGTGGGATCATGATCAACTGGACTCACATATGTAGTTCTTCAATTTTAAATAATACGAGTCAATTCCTCAACTTGATTTAATTAGGGATCTATTTTTTATAATGTTATATAGCATTATTTCAAATGTTGGCATGATAGGGGATGAGCATTTTGATATTAGAGTATTCTAGTGTCCTAAAACATACATGTTTTTCATTTTGGTGCCTTAAACCATAAAGCAAAATTTTTTAGGCAATAAAACCTAATTATTTTTGGTTTGGGGTTCCAACTTTAATTATGAAAAATTATTTGATATAAAACTTATTAAACATCTATAATTTTGATAATGCTTATATGAAAAATTAAATAATTCACATCTCAACATAAAATGACATACAAATAGAAAATTTTAATGTTCTCAATTTCACTTTTGGTGAAATATATATCATTTTCAAAAAATGTTATCAACTTTTCAAAATTAAAATTTTAAAACTCAATCAATAAATTGTTGTGACCAAAATTATTTGATAATAAAATAATATTTAAATTAATAATTTTGATGGAACATTCACTTATTATTATACAAGTCAAATTCTTAAGTGAAAGTAAGATTTCAACATAAATTACTATATTTGTGTGTAGAAAAATGCCTTGCAAGACACAAATTTGTGGTAAAAATGGTATATCCAAGAGTGCATGAGTTCATGAGCAATACTAGGCTTGTTCACAAAAAAAATAAAATGAGTTTGTGAATATTTGTTATGGAATTTGGCAAGCTCTCAAAAACCTCAATTTCAAATATAGCAACATTCCACATGACCAAACAGGTATATGATATCCAAGAAAAGATTAAGCAGAAAGCTGAAAAGGCCCATGTGCAAAATAAGGCAGTTATCGATAGACATTAATGCTTTCAAATTTTGAAAAAGAAGATGAGGTTATAGTGTTATTTAGCAAAGAAAGATTTCTAATTGGCACTTATATTAAACATCAAAAAAGAAGTATGACCATTATTGCAATTTTTAAAAAGATGAATGAGAAGGCCTATTGCATATTTTCCAGATTTAAGATTGTTTCGAAATAATATTCACATGCTCCCAATAGCTGTACAACTTCACCAAGAATATCACTTATTCCGTATATTTTTGTTTTAAGTATAGATTAATTGGAAAGAGTTCCAAAAAGGCATACCTTGGTGTATATTACTAGCAGATGACATAATATTAGTCGATGAGACTAAATAAGAGTTAGGTAGGAAATTTGAAATTTAGAGGATAGCACTTGAGTCTAAAGAGGATTAAGATTAAGCATAATAAGACAAAATGCTTGAAAAAAGAGTTTAATCATAATAAGAGTGGCATCATTTGACAATCAAAGTGAGAAAGTAAGAAGTATCATAGGCCTGTCATTTCAAATACATAAACTCTATTTTAAATAAAGACAAAGAGATTGATAAAGATTAACCTCATAAGATTAAAGTTAGATGCACCAAGTGGAGAACTACCTTAGTAGTTCTTGATGATAAATGAGAACCAAGTATATTATAAAACATTTTATATAAAATCTATAACATTAGCGATACTTTTTGAAAATGAAAGTTGGATGACAAAGAAGCAACATCAATAAAAATGAGGGTGGTAGAAAATGAAGTTGATAAGATGGATGTATGGAAAAACTAAGAAAAATAAAATTAGAAATTAAGCTATTAGGAAGAAAATTAAATTAACTTTTATTGATGATAAGTTAAGTGAGAACAATCTAAGGTGGATGTATGACATAATCCTCTTTGAGCATCAATTAGGAAGTGTGTGACTATTCAAGTAAAGGAGAATTTGGGTAGAAGTTATCAACAACAATTTTACAACTAAAGGGTTGAAAATATAGTTACTTTTTTATTGAATAGATAAGAAAATTATGATCCATATTGCCAACCCCAAGTAGTTGAGAAAGAATTAGACTATTTGCTTACTATTAAATTTCTTTTCAACTTTACTCAACATTTATAGTAGTTTACACATGATTATTGTTAAAATGATTTTAATCCTAGTTTTATTAAGAACTTAATTTATTCTTGCATTATTATGATCCACATAAAACCTTCCCAATTTTTTGTAGCCGCATTTTTAGTTGATGACTTTTTATCCTTTACTAGTATATAATATGCATTGTTTTTGTCTATAATATAATATGAGTGACAAGGTGGTTATCTTTTCGAATGAATTGATTATTGTATCTCAAATACCTCAGACTCACTCATTGCTCATTGTACTCTAATAGTTCATATCCTGACTAATTATTTCTAATTAAACTTATAGTCGATGTATTTTTCAACATTGTGATATCTAATTCTATTCCTTGTAAATGTCTTCAACAAAGATGACATCCTAGCTTATGATAAGCTTGTTAACAATTGGATTACATGAGTGATACCTCTTTACTTCAACAACATATCACAATAAAATATATTTTTTAGATTTTGAATATAATTTTCTTAGGTATTGAACATAACGTACAAATAACTTCCAAATGAATGCTAATGGGAATAATAAATTGACATACTGGTCAACATCTCCATCAACATCTTAATTCTAATTATAGTTGAAGGTGATAATTAATTATATAATAGATATTTTGACTACTTTCTCATAAAATAACTTTATCATCAATATTGTTCTTAACATTGCTCTTCCCCATTCTATTAAGGTTCTATTCATATGCTAAGCTCCTCAATTTTGTTGTGTAAATAGCCACTATGTATTGGTTTTCATACTTTCTTATTGGTATAAGTTATCAAATTCAATACTAATTACTATTATATTCTTTCATATTTGTGTTTAACATATTAGTGTCTCCCAAACAATTGATACTTTTTTATATTCAAACACTACTTGTACTTTCAATGTTTTGGAAACTAAAAATATATTTGTATTTTTCTTGATTGGATATACCCAACATCTTTCATCTTTTTGGGATAAAATTAGTGTTTCCCTAATATCAAAATGATTTAGTTTTATGATAACTTTGCTTCTAGTATTAAAACTGCAAAACTTTAATTTGTGTTACTATTTACACAATACTCACAAAAGGATAATCAAACTATTTTGAGTTTTAAAAAATGAAGGATACAATAGATGTCACATATCTGAATAAAAATATATTTTATTCAGCAAAAATCTTGAAGGATCGTTCAAACATCTGAATATGTTTATGATGTCATATAATCATTAATGATTTAATTATTTTATTAATGTTGAAGATACAATAGATGCTTGTTTTGTGTGTTTTGTTTCTCATTTAAGTATGTACAAATTAGAAGCTATGTAACTATGTTTTCTACTTTTATCATAAAAAATATACCTTTTAATGTTTTTAATATCCTATTTTGAACATTGATTTTGTATCTAACTGTCCCAAAGATAATAAATTTGTTATTATGTCATTCATGTTTCTTGCATCTTGCATGGCGTGTTCTATACCATCATATATCTTTACTTTTATGATATCAATATCACCAACTTTTGATACATGACTACCTTCAAAGAACATAGATCCTCCTATGATAGGTTCGTATTAAAATAACCATTCTCTCTAAGAAGTCATACATCATATTATTTCTTAGTCAATTAATTAGACATTGCTTCTCTTTTATATTGTATTCCATAGATGATAGTCAAGTGAATAATATTTTTGGAGTGTTGATTGTTTCATCATCAAGGTATATTTTAATATCAAAAGAATATAGAGCATTCTTTTCATGAAATCTTTGTTTTGTAATAACTCTTGATAAAAAAGAATATCTGTCAAAATAACTCAATTTTGTTTTATTGACCTTAATTCAAATATATTTTATAATATACTATTTATTCATGCCAAAGGTAATATTGTTTTGTAATAACAACTAATTTCCATTATACTCTTATTACCATTTTGATAATACTACTTAATTATATATGTATTAAAGATAAAAATTATTATCTTAAACCTCAAATCTGATACCATTATTATGAAAAAATTACTTGCAATAATTACTTGAAATAAAAAATTATTTGAAATACAACTATAAAAGTAAGGAAAATTTATTTTTTGGTTCGTCAAACCAAAAATTGTTTGGTTTTGGACCTAGTTTTTTTTTTGTTTATGATTTAGTGTACCAATTGAAAAATTATTTATGGTTTGGTGCAATAAAATTCTTCAATTTAAAAATACTATCTCCCATCCTCATGAGCATTAAGAAAAATCAAACATTAACATTAAAATGGTACATCAACATGCCACATGATAAAAATAAAACATTTCAAAAATGCATATATATACTATTATGTGTGTGTACACATAATTTATAAATATTCAAAAATGATTCTGAATATGTGTGTGTGTGTGTGTGTGTGTGTGTGTGTGTGTGTGTGTGTGTATTCAAATATACAAGTGTATATATTCACTATATATATACACTGCATATAAGCAGAATATGTAATCACATACATACATATATAGACATGCACGTACATTTATGAATGTATATACTACATATATATATATAGTATACCCATTATATATATATATATATATATATATATGTATGTATGTATGTATTACATATATTCAACATAGATTACATATATGCAATGTATATATGCATATATACTACATAGTTAAAATACATATATTAACATATATCATGTAAGTATATATGTGGAATGTATATAAATCACACACACACACAATTGTGTGTGTGTATCCAAAATAAATAATTTTGATAAGACATTTATAAATAATCAAACAATTCAATTTTCAAGGAAACATTACATACAAAAAAAAAAATTGTTCTCAATTTTGCATTTGGTGGAATATGTATTATTTGCCAAAAAAAGGTTTAATCTTTTTCAAATTTCAATATTATTTGATTAAAAAATTATTTAAATTAATAATTATGGTGAGACATTCAACTATAAGCATTAAAGTCAATTTCTTATATGAAGAAATTATTTGAACATCAATGTATGATATTCTCTTTTTAATATCAACTATCAATTGTTATAATAGTCATTAAAATAATAATCATTCAAAATTGATGATAAATTTAAAGAGTCAGTATACTTTCTTTTTTGACTAAAAAGAACATTGCATTTTTTTTAGAAATTCACAATTATAATTAAACATTCTACAAAAATTAACTAAAATACTTTTGTTGGACAATGACAGACATAATGAGATTTATGACATATTATTATTTATCACAACAATTATCATCTGTCTCAAAAAAAATTTTAAAACCATGACTCCTTATTTCTAGTATAAAAATCATTTGATAATTTTTTTTCAAATCTTAATAATTTTAATGGGATATTCACCATTATCACATAAACTAATTTTTATATAAAAATAATTCAAAAATTGTGAAATCTCAAAATTAATAAAGCATTATTAGTAAAAATTGTTTTATTTGTAAAAAAAATAATAGTCTTGCCAAAAATCAAATTTTTTTTAGTTGATGCTCTAAATTTCTTAGTTGGACCAAAATGATTCAATAAAAAATTTCTTAACAAATATTAGTTTTGATGAGGCATTTATCTACAATCATATAATCCAATTCTTTTTTTAAATAATTTACAAATAAAATATTATTGGTAATATATTTTAATAGGAAGAATAATTACAATCTTCAAAATTTTAAGAAAAATTGGCAACATCAATAATCCTTGTTTTTTGGAGCATAATGATGCAATACAATATTTTTTTGAAAATTCTAAATTTAAATTACACATTTAATAATAATGAAATAGTTCAAATCTTATGAGAGAATAAAGTACAATCAAATGATGATCTTGTTAAAAAAAAACTTTGATATTTATCTATTTGTCAAATACATGTATTATCTTTGTATTATCTTTGTCATAAGTGTATTATGTTGTTGAAATGATTATCTTGTCAAAAATTTAGAATTTTGAAAATTCTAAATTGACAAAATTATCGGCAGAACTTATATCATTTGTCAAATAAGTGTATTATCTTTGTCAAAAAAAAAAAAACTCTTTAAAGATATTTATCTATAATCTTCATTAAAAAATCAGTATCTTTATTAAAAATAATCTTTTCAATGTAATATATCTTTGATTTTGTATACATGATAGATTTGATATTTTTTTTTTCATGAATTAAAAACTTTGAAGAGACAGTTATGTACTATCATATTATCTAATTATTTTATTTTTTTATTATTTTCCTTTTGTTATATATCTCAATTCTCTTTTATTTGTCTTCTTTATTTTACCAAAATCCTTGAAATCAATCTTTAAATACATAATTTTTAGATAAGAATTAAGATCTTTTTTAGGAAGAAATCAAGCTCAAGAACTCAGACTTTTAAACCAAAAAAATCAAAGGCATCATTGTAATCTAGAAAATAAAGTTTAGGATAGAGGTGAGTTAATGTATTTTGATTTTCTAGCTTGATTTTTTATATCAAGCTTAAAATTATATAAATTATCACTCATATTATCCTATTTTTTTAGTTTGAGATTGAATTGATATTGTAGAGCTCAGTTTGAAATATTAGAGCAAGGGTTTGAGTGGTAAGATTTGGAAAAGCTTGGTTAAGATAAGAAATCTCAAGAAACTAATGTGAACATTTCATATTTTATATTATTGATTATCTATATCAATTTTGTTGATGAATCACTACAAGAAAATATCGATTTAGTTAGTAAATTTTAGCTAGGGATCAATCTCTAGCTAAATTGCGAGTGATTAGCTAGGGAATAACAAGAGATTTATGTTTTTTCTTGGAAAAAAAAATTGCAACAAATCAACGACGGATTAGCGACAGAAAATTTTTCGTAAATTTCGCTCAAGAAAAGTAGGGAAATTTGCTATGGATTTAGCAATGGAAAATTTTCGTAAATTCCGCTCAAGATAAATGGGGATTTTAGTGATAGATTTAGTGATAGATAAGCGACAAAAAATTTTCGTAAATGCCGCTCAAGAAAAGCAAGGAATTTAGCGATGGAAGATCCTTCGATAATAAAAGCCTGAAATTAGTAATGAATTTAGCGACAGATTTTCCTTAGCTAATAAAAATCCATAAATTAGCGACCGATTTAGCGAGGAAATTTTCCTAGTAAATAAAATCATTGCTTTAGTGACAGATTTAATGTGGAAATTTCCCTAGCAAATAAAATCCTTATTTTAGCAACGGATTTTCCCTAGCTAATAAAATTCCTAATAAAATCCCCCATCTTTCTCTCACTCTCCCTGCCCCCCGTTTTCTCTATCTATCCCCATCTTACTCTTTCTCTCCCCCCCATATTTCTCTCTCCCTCTCTCCCCATGTTCCTCTTTCTTTCTCTCTCCCCCATCCTCCTCTCTCTCTTTCTCTCTCCCCCATCCTCCTCTCTCTCTTTCTCTCCCCATGTTCCTCTTTCTTTCTCTCTCCCCCATCCTTCTCTTTCTCTTCCCATCCCCTCTGCCCCCATCTCTCTCTCTCTCTCTCTCTCTATTCCACATCCTCCTCTCTCTCTCTTCTCATCCCCCCTCCCATCCCCCCCCCTCTTTTCCCATCTCCCCCTCTCTCTCTTTCCATTTCCCACCCCCTATTCCCATCTTCCCCCTTCCTATATCCCCCTCTTCCCATCACCCTTCCCTCCACTCTCTCTCTCTTCCCACCCCTCTCTATCTCCCCTATCTTCTCCCCTCTCTAGTCCCATCTTCTCCCTCTCCCTCTCTCTCCCTCCCTCTCTCTCTCCCTCCCTCCCTCTCCCTCCCTCTCCCTCCCTCCCTCCCTCTCCCTCCCTCCCTCCCTCTCCCTCCCTCCCTCCCTCCCTTCCACTCCCTCCCCCCTCTCTCTCCCTCCCTCTCTCCCTCCCTCCCTCTCTCCCTCCCCATTATCTTATTCTCTCTCTCTCCCCACCACATCTCTCTCTCTTCCCATCTTCCTCTCCCTCTCTTTCTCCCCCCATCTTCCTCTCTCTCTCTTCCCATCTTCCTCTCTCTCTCTCTCTCTCCCCATCTTCCTCTCTCTCTCTCCCCATCTTCCTCTCTTTCTCTCCACATCTTCCTCTATCTCTCTTCCCATCTTCCTCGATCTATCTTCCCATCTTCCTCGATCTATCTTCCCATCTTCTTCGATCTACCTTCCCATCTTCCTCTCTCTCTCTCTCTCTCCCCATCTTCCTCTCGCTCTCTCTCATCTTCATCTCTTTCTCTCCACATCTTCCTCTATCTCTCTTCCCATCTTCCTCGATCTATCTTCCCATCTTCCTCGATCTATCTTCCCATCTTCCTCGATCTATCTTCCCATCTTCTTCGATTTACCTTCCCATCTTCCTCTATCTATCTTTCCATCTTACTCTATCTATCTATCTCTCCCTCCCTCCCTTCCCATCTCTCCATCCCTCCCTCCCTCCCTTCCCATCTCTCCCACCCTCCCTCCCTTCCCATCTCTCCCTCCCTCCCTTCCCATCTCTCCCTCCCTCCCTTCCCATCTCTCCCTCCCTCCCTCCCTTCCCATCTCTCCCTCCCTCCCTCCCTTCCCATCTCTCCCTCCCTCCCTCCCTTCCCATCTCTCCCTCCCTCCCTCCCTTCCCATCTCTCCCTCCCTCCCTTCCCATCTTTCCCTCCCTTCCCATCTCTCCCTCCCTCCCTTCCCATCTCTCCCTCCCTCCCTTCCCATCTCTCCCTCCCTCCCTTCCCATCTCTCCCTCCCTCCCTCCCTCCCTCCCTTCCCATCTCTCCCTCCCTCCCTCCCTTCCCATCTCTCCCTCCCTCCCTTCCCATCTCTCCCTCCCTCCCTCCCTCCCTTCCCATCTCTCCCTCCCTCCCTCCCTTCCCATCTCTCCCTCCCTCCCTCCCTTCCCATCTCTCCCTCCCTTCCCATCTTTCCCTCCCTCCCTTCCCATCTCTCCCTCCCTCCCTTCCCATCTCTCCCTCCCTCCCTTCCCATCTCTCCCTCCCTCCCTTCCCATCTCTCCCTCCCTCCCCATCTCTCTCTCCCCAACTCTCTCTCTCTCCCGCCATCTCTCTCTCCCTCCCTCTGCCAGTTTCCACTTCCTTTCTCTCGCGTCTTTCTTCATGTCTTTCTTTTTTCTTCATCCCTCTTAAAACCTAATTTTCCTAATTTAATAAATAAGTATAATTAAATAATTTATTAATCATCAAATTCTGTGATAGAAATGTTTAATTAAATAAATAATTTTAAAAAATAATTGTGAAAACCTAATGACCGTATCATTAATTAAAATAAATAAAGTATCTTTAGAAACCCAAATTTACAAATTAAATCGACCACTACTAGAATGTAGTAACCTAATAATCTGGTTGTTGAAAATTATAGTTGCCGAAAAATTATACAAAATTTACTACAACCCTAATAAGCAGAGCTGCCGTCTTCCTCATGTCATCTCTGTAAAAAAGAGATTAATTTATGAAACACTTATGGTACGTAGCGAATATTTTGCTCAAAGAAGCTGCACGTTGAATATGAAAACATCACTAGACAATACTTAAGATTAACTTCATGGCACCATCTAATCAAACAACAATTAGTGTGACAGTTATTTATAGGGAGAACCCTTTAAGCGATGCAAATTTTGCAAAATTTCAACTTCGTGTTTCTGTGAGTCTGCCTTTTTCATCTCCCACTCAGGAACTCTGGCATTGGCAAGTTGAATCTCATGCACGACAGCTAGAATTTCACAAGCTATGCTTTGTTGCGTGGAAGTCATTTAAATTTTTGCAGTTCTGTTAGTGTCAATCGCACCGACGAGGCCTGCTCGCTGGGACCGAAGAAATGCAATTTGATCATAAATTTCCCTTACTGTGAGCAGATTTGAATCGATTAGAGATTGAAGCTGGTCAACTCTTTGCGTCCACGGGTTGTATTCCTTTTTCAGAGACGCAACCTTCTGCATGTTTGTTTCTAGGGTTTCAAAGAACCGATCCACCTCCTGAATGATTTTTCGGCTCTCGATAAAAATCTTGCTGAACAACAGAATTTTTTCGATCAGCTTCTTCTTGACGAGATTCTCGGCGGTGAGTCCATAATAATTCTTCAGTTTCAATGCCAAACTCACCAGTTCAGAAATTTTATCCAACGAGACCAACGAAGAGAAAGCTGGCACGATCATGAAGATAGGCATTATTATTTCTATTCTTAAACAAAAATATAATGTTAGCATTATTATTTATAATTTCCACTTAATAGTTCAAAATAAAATTGGTATAAAAATAAAAAATTTATGGATATACAATGCAAGAGATTACTTCAACAAAGTTTTGTCACCATATTTCAATAACATGGCATTCTCCATGAGTCATCATGTGTTAACACACCTCAACAAAATGGGGTAACCGAGACTCAAGAGAAAAATTGGACATTTACTTAAACACAACTCATGACTTACTTTTTCAAGGGACTGATCATATGTCCTATTAGGGGGAAGCTATTCTTACCGCTACACACCTTATAAATATAATTTTCTCATAATTGTTAACAATTAAATTCTAGTAGAGGTACTTAAAAGTTTCTATCCACTCAAAAAGGTAATAAATGTTATGATCCCTTAATCATAAAATTTTCTATCTTTATAGATGTCACCTTCATCGAAAACAAACTTTTTTTTCCAAGACATGTCTTCGGAGTGAAATTTCAATGATGGAAGATAGTCATTGTGAGTCAAGTGAACCCCTTAACTTTTCTCATCTCTCAACCCATGATAAGGAAGAACTTGAGTCGTTCAAACCAATCACACCTAAGTAACTCAATTCTACCACTGAATCTGTGTCATCCTTTGTTCCAACCAATGTCACTCACAATTTCCATTTTTTCCTAAGATGTATTCAAGGAAAATAGCCATTCTAGAACCATGATAGGTCCAAGAATCCAACTTATACCTATGGAATAAAATCATGGTAAGATAAAACTCATTTTACATAAACAACCATATGAAACTAAAACTGAATCAAAAGACAACCTTGACTTTTTCATTGCTATTAGAAAAGACAACATAGAATATACTAACCGACCACTTTGTCCACTATCATACTCAAAATTATGAAGTTAATTATAAAGAGACTTTTGCTCATAATCTATCAGGAATCATGGTGGTGATTTAGAGTTTTGAGAAGAGATATAATAAATGTCAAAAATTAAACACATAATGCATGAGAGAAACGAAGAAAGAGATAAAAAAAACTTTATTATCTTAAAAATCTTTACAACTTCCATGCATTTTTAGCATTTCCACCCATATACATTACATGTAAAAGTCCTTGTATAGTAAACAAAAAACTTCTTCAAAATTTAAGACCTAAGTTGTGATATTATATCCATGTTGTGACTTCATTCATTCATGTCATGACATCAAAGTAAAACAAGTCTTTGTATATTAAAAAATAATGCCATGACTTGAATTATTAGCTCCTAATCATAACAACAGAAAACATGTTGTGATTTAGTTCAAGTCATAACTTCACAATTCATGTCATGACACCGAACATAAAGTTTTTCTATTATAACAACATAAAATATGTTATGACTCCATTCATTCATATCATGACACCTAAGTACAAGATTGTGATTTGAATCCTTAACACTTCTAGTTTCAGGAACACAAAACATGTTGGGACTCAATTTAAGTCATGACTTCATGACTCATGTTGCAACATCAAATATATATATTATAGTTTTAAAAGTGCGAGCCAATCATAATATTCTCCTATTTATCAAATACTCTTTCTTCTCTCAATTACTAGCTCTACACTACTAGAACTAGGCCCAATCTCTTCTTCAAGTAATCACCATAGTTATTCTTTGTGTTAGATTTCTATAATTAAATCTACCTTGCACCTACTTGTTCTCTAATGAAGTGGTATTAGATGTCAATGTATTTTATTTGAGTATAAAATACTAGATTTCTTGCTAAATGAATAATACTCAGACTATTATACATGGGCCTTTGTTCCTTCTGCTCGAAGCCATGATATTCATATAGTTTTCTTATCTAGATAGCTTATTTACTTTCTTGAGTAAGCACAATGTATTATGCTTTAGTGGATGAGAGGGAAATGATAGCTTGCCTCTTACTCATCTAGCTCACAGATCCACCATACAGGTTAAATACATACCTACTCATGGATCCACTAATATCCATATCTCTATCTTAGTCTACATCAACAACTCTAATGACTTCAAAGTTCTTTTTGCTATTGCCACAAAACCATAACATAAAATCAATAATAGCTTGAAGATATTTGAGCACCATTTTAGTATCATTCCAATGTTGCTTTCCATGGTTGAACATAAACCTACAAAATATTTTCATTACATGTGAAATATTGGGTCTTGTACATACTATAACATATATTAAACCCCCAAAAACACTATAATATGGAATGAAAGTCATATCCACATTTTCCTACTAAGTTGTAGGATACTACTCTACTACCAATCAGACATGTACTTTTGAAGTATTACCTCAACATACTTCTACTACCCAGGACACAACATCCTCTTTTCTTGACCTCCCTGAATTTTCATGCTTAGTATATAGTTGTATGACCCAATATCTATCATGTCAAACTTTTATGTTGACAACCCTTTTACATCACTCATCATTTTTTTTGCTATTTTCAACCAATAACATATCATCAATATATAATATTAGAATAACATAATCATTACCTAATCATCTTGTATACACACAGTGGAACGTATTTGCAAGATATACTAGTCAAACTTTCGATACAACATAAGAGACTATTTTAGCATGTACAATGATTTTTCTAACTTATATACCAAGTTTTTATTACCTTTCACCTCAAAATTTAATGACTACTTCATATAAATTTTTTTCCTCCATATTTCCATGAAGAAAAATCATCTTTATATCATACTACTCAACCTCTAGATCATACTTTGTTGCAATAGTCAACACCACCTTTGGAGGTCAGCTTTACTATTAGTGAGAAGATCTCATCATAATCAATGTCATCAACCTGAGACGTTCATTTGGAAACCAACATTTGTACTTCTCTATATTTCAATTACTCTTCAGTTTTATTAAGTTTCAAATATTGTTCTTCTCCAATGAGTGTAGCTTTATTTAAATATATGCTCTAGCTATTTTGACTACTTGGAAGCTCTCTTCACTTCATAATATTGAGCTCATCTTTTGTAACATGAAAAACATGATACGCATTGTTAGTATATCTTATAGGTGGGCTTCTAATCTATGTATACCTCCTCAATATATGTGCTATCTCAGCTACTTCTTCCTAAATAAAATCTCCAAACTTTGTCTACATTTCCACTTCATCAAAAGTATTTTTTTCCACGAGTGGAATGAAGTTGTGACATATTTTGTGAAGTCGTGACAAGTAAATATCATCATATATTTTGCATGTCATGACTAGAATATGTAATGACTCACTTTCTTCATTAAGATCACTCATGTCATTGAATTGATCCACCAGAAAGTACTCCATGACATTTTCTATATGTGAAATCTTTTTCTTCCTAATGAATTAGTTTTCCACAATCACTTTGACTTTTTGAACTTCTCCAACATCTCAATTTTATTCTAAATGAAGTAAATTTATGCATACTAGAAGAAATCATCAACAAAATGACATATAGTATTTTGATCGCTCATGTGATGCCTCTGATATATCTTTAAACAAGCCATTGTAAATTAAATGCAATATTGTCACTAATCTAGTGGCTATAGCTTTATATTTTACCCATTTTTTCTTTTTGAATATGCAGTCATTATAAATTTTAAACCTTTCTAAACTATCTAGAATTTTTTTACCATTTTCTTTGATATAGTCACCAAATTCTTCTCATTGATGTGCTATAATCTTTAATGCCACAACATAGTTTTATGTTGCGACATTGAATTGTTGTCCTCAATGGATTCCTTCTCTTTGTAAACATAGGATCAATTAACATTATACGTAATAGCACTTTCTAGTAGCTTATACACGATTCCATAAATTGTTCCATAAACATTCATTATTGCTCCTCAAGTCATCTTGTAAAACATGTTACCGCAACAAAGTTTAATACCAAAATCAAAATTTTGAACTCTAGATTATGCATTACCCTCATGAAAAATTTGAAAGTTTCATCTTTCTTCTTTATCCTTACCTTTCTATGTTTAACTATCTTAATCATTGATCATTTCTAATAGTCACATCTTATCTATTATAATACTCATACTAGTTGAATCAATTCTGATGATGTGTCATGTGATATAAATCACATGTGTTAATGAACTAGGTGTCCTCATTAATATGGATGTCATATACTTTTATAAAGTATATGTTTTCAATGGATTACACCTTATCTTTTGAGCTTGATTTCACCTGGTTCATGAGTGGAAGTGTTTTTGTGACATGAATTGGCTTATTTTCACTTCTCTGGCAGTCCTTCTTGAAGTGTATAGATTTATCATAATTCTAGTACAATAATTTTAATTTTATTCATACTCTTTGATCTTCTTCTTGCCTATGATTGACTGTGTTTATGTCGAAAGTTATAGACAAGTTAACAATAACTTCTTCTCTTCTTATTTTTTATGTTAGCTTCATTCTAAAATACTCTTAATCTCAAAAATTCAGTTGAAGCAAATAAAAAAATAGGTTAGGATCTCTTATATTTAGTCATTTAAAACATATCAAAATCTAGAGAACAACATGAGTATGCATAAACTATCAAGTTTAATACTCACATACAAAAGTAAAGTCATTTACACAAAATAGTGTTTATGGCAAAATACACAACATGGTTTCAAATAAAACACAACTAAAATCTTAATTAAAACTCTCACCTTGCTTTACAAGCTTCATAATTAGGATTGTTAGCATTTCCTGCAATATAGAGAAAATATGAATGAGCAACTAATGCCTCAAGAAAACTTGGAAATATATATATTTTACCTTCATAGCTACATATAGTTTCTAATATATAATTTAAGAGTTTAAAAATAAGTTTTGAAATATTTTTACATATACTTTTACATATATATGACTATACAATATCATGAAACTATAATATGTGTGTAAGTTCTCAAAATATTTATTTTTCAATCTTATCTCATTTTTACAAATATGCATAATTTATGCATACAAAAGCTTCATTATGTCATAATGAGACATATAGAGGGATAACCTAACATGCTAGCTATAGTCTATATACCATCCTCAATAGGATACATACACACTTACATGATTTGAAGATTAGTTAAAGATTTATTAGTTTTTTGCCTCACAACCACCACCTCCACATAGCAAAACTCCATCACAAGTGCACAATGGGGTTTAAGGTCATTTTTCCAAGTGCATATATAATCCCTGCCTCTATGGACATTTTTATAGTCTTAGCCATCCAAGTCTATGATAGGAATAATAGTCACCTCAAAATCTTATATCCAGAATGTGTACTTTTTCCAATATCATTCAAACTTTATTTAAAATATCATATAGCTCATATAATTTCAAAGTATTTATCTTAGGGTTTTACACATCTATATAAACATATAATCATTTCAAAACTTTCTATACAATTCATAAACCATAATTTTTGGTAATATTTACACAACCAAACATAATTCCCATTTTTGGAAAAATAACTTTTTCTAAAACATACATGAATAAATGAGTTTTCATGTTTATTGAAAAGATTATTCTATGTTATCAAATATATGAGTTCTAATCAATTAATCATATATCTCAATTTAAATAATATAAATTTCATTAAACTTATTTAAAATAACCCAAAATAAAATGGTTCATAATCACCCATATATTACAACGCATCAAAAAACATATATCTTTACTAACAATATAAAATATAAACATTTCATTTGAGTTTCTAGAGGGTTTCTACTTTAAACAAACTTTTCCAAACCTTAAACATCAAAACATACCTCTAATATTTCAATATGAGCTCTATAACCATAAATCAAACTCAAACAAAAACATACCTATAATATTTCAAGCCTAATCTATTAAATCAATCAAGAAAAATAAAAATATATTTACTAACTCCAATCCTAAATTTTTGTGCATATATTACAACCTTTCCATTGATATTTTTAATATAAATGAATAGTTTATTGAGCTTAATCATTTCATAGAATGAATTTTTACCAAAAATCATGATTTTTTTTTCAAAGATTTTGGTAAAGAAATGAGGAATACTTATATATATATATATATTAGAGAAAGAATAAGAGAAACATAAGAATTGTTATGAAATGTGAAAGAAATAAAAAAATTATCTTTCATTTAATAGTAAAATACACAAATTACCTTTATGATTCAAAATTACATAACTTTATCTCTAAAACTTTAAATCTATAAAATTTAGCATAATTCTTCACTACTTTCCATCCCTAAATCATTTTTGAATGTTACAAACAAATTTTAACAAATATATTTCTCATTTTTTAACTACTTTCCCAATTCGAATCAATGGCTAAAATGAAGAAATTTTTTGAGTCTTAGAACTCTACAATACATACTTATTGGAATTTCATTCTCAAAATTTAAAATTCATGATTCAAAGAGATATAAAAAATTCCTTTACAATGCATTTTTATTTTTTCCAATCATATTTTTTACACCTTTTTATTCCCAAATGACTTATTAGGAGGATCGACTAGTTTATTACTACTAACATTTTTGTTTCTAGCACAAGATTGAACAAGTAATTCTTCATATTTATTACTTCTAATAAGAATAATAACATAATTCAACACATGAAAGGGTCTAGGTGATACTTATTTTGGGATATGATACTAAACACTACAATCTTGGGATAGTAGAAGAATAAAAATTTTGATTTGACCCATGAATTAATTATTGATTTACAAAAATCAAGATTATAGATAAACTTTGTACAATAATTTTTTTTTCTCTTGTAATAATGTTTCATTTGTACATAACTATGGGTTATCAATCTAAGCATGCTTCAAATAGTGATTTACATGAAGATGAAAGCAAAAACTTCCAAGGTAGTGAACTTGGAGATAAGTTGGCGCTAGTCAAACTTGGATACTAGTAAGAGAGATAGAATGTAGAAAATTCTATTTTATCCTTCATACAAATTTGAAAAATATTTCTTGCATCCCACAAAAGAACCATTAGAGCAAGGTATATAATAAAAAGTTTTTCTATGATATTTAAAACTCTTATATTCATATAAAAATCTTATTCAAATATTTTGTCATATATTATACGAATGGAGAGATTAATTCTCTCTTTTTCTTTTCAATAATTTGGATTTCGTGAATATAGACAAAATTGTGTGCTTTTAAAAGGAAATTGTCAACCTTAGTTACTTTTTATAAAAAGAGTGGGCTCCAAATGTCTTTCACATTTCTTCTATATAATAGAACTAATCAAATCAAGTCATAATTTAATGAATCTTGACTTGGCTTTATTCTTACTTAATATATTATCTTTTAAAATAATGTCTTACTATACTAGATTTGGATGAAAAAAAATGTATTTCCCCTTTGGCTGGGGTAGCCTCATACATCTCGTGTGTTATAAGCTTTCTTTTCATGGACCTCAAGCTCATTAGTGGGCCCATGTTCTTGAAAGTCAAATTGAGATCATATATAAAGCATGTCCCTCAATTTTGATCAAACCAAATTACTTTATTTCAACTTCAAGCTTAGAAGTGTTTGACCCAATTGGCTTCCAATAATTTTGGTCACTTGGAAAAAATATTTGAATCAAGTATGTTATGAATAGCATCTAACAACATATCATGACCCCAATTGACTAAAAAGTTAGTGGTCTGACTATAAACACTATTTTAGACAATATCATGTGTAAATATCTATTTACCTTTTTTTTTATAATCCACTTAGTTCAAAGCATGGATAAAGTATAGCTCCCACTAGACCAGTTATGTTATGTTTATCCTAATTATAAAACATTCTTGTCTCGAGACTTATTTTTCATTATTCATACACCATCAAAGATATTTTTCATGACACTTTTACTTTGGACAAATATTTCCAAGTAATAATTCTAACACATGGCTATGAGTATACTCCTCACTCTATTAGCAGTGATTTCCATATTGATTACTCAACTACCTTCAAATTACCTTAAACTATACCCAATCATCATCTTATGAGTGACCTTAGAAATAAAACAAGGAATGAAGTCAAAACATAGGATTGATATCCAAAGCAAACAGGGATACTTGCATCATTATAATGATGATATTATCATCTATATTAAAAAGATAATTCATATGATTATCTCATAGTAGTTATTTGATGTGATTGACTATTCTTAGGAAGCATCCACATGTCAAATTTAATTGTCACTATAATTATAATTTATAATATCAAATATCTGATTAAATCAAGGAGTACAATATGTGCTACTTTTTCTAAATAAATAATGTCAATCTAATTGATCCTATGATTATATATAATTTAGAAACACTATAATTACACATGAAAGGAATCTCATAATCACATTATGATTTCTTTCAAGCGATATAATATATCATGTACATCATTAACTAATTAAGATCAACATCAATTCATATAAATAATAAATATCAAATTAATAAATAAGTCGTCTTAATAATAAAAATAAGTTATATAATAAAAGCAATGGGTGATCTTTCTTAGAATACTTTTCTAATAACTTATGTAATATTGATAAATTGAACACAACAACTACTTAAGTGTACTCTAGTGGCAATGCCAACTAATAAACAATCAGTCTCATTCTCACGAGTATCTCAAGTGTAACCACATATAATGATACAAGTTTCATCTTCCTGCCCAAATGATGTACATCCCTATGAGATGATAATTTCAGGATAATCCAATTTCAAACCTCAAACTTTAGATGTCTTGGAATTTTTTTTTTCAACTCAAAGGATGCCATTTCAAGGTGAAAGAATATAAATAAGCTTAATTCCTTGCATCAAGTCTAGAAAACTCTATTTTTCGCATAGGAAGCAATATTGGTAACTCCTCATAAAATAAGTTACCAAACTCTTACATAATCAAAACTTGAGACCAAAAGAGTCTTATTTTTAGTCTCTTCTCTTGTCTTATTCAAAATAAAGATACACAGAGGTTTACTTAAGTTTTCCACAAGATCGGCCTCTAAATAGTGGTCATGAAAACTTACTTTTAAACATCAATTTTTTACCAACTTGTAATAAGATTCATCCCATGTAACAATAAAGCATAACTAGATTTATAATAATCAATCTATTCCAAGGAATACAACATATTGAGTGTGTAGAAATCTTCAAAAGTAAAAGATTGAGATAAAGAGATAAATCACCAAAATGAAGATCCAAAACTTTCACACACCTTACAAAAATCAATCAATCCAATAGAGAAACAATGTATAAACTAAAATCAAACAACTTAGGTTTCATACCAAATTCTAAAAGTATGTATAGACAATAAAAAAACAAATCAATGAGAAGCACAAGTGTCAAAAAAATATATTTCCAAGTATTATAAATATAGAATATGTTTTCCATCTCGGCCATCTATAACTTGATCCTTCTCTTTGGTAGGCAATATGACAAAAGCTCATCCCTTGAGTCAACGGTGTCTTTCCCTTATTGTTTGTTGACTAAAAAGTACTAGGAGTAGAGAGACCCAATTGACTAGGGTGATTGAAATCTTGAAGACCTACGACGAAGCTAAAAAAATCTTCTCGTCTTAGAAATAATTTCTTGTAGTCTTACTTGCTAAAATCATTGAGGGAAATACCTTCTTATGTGCCCTTCTTGACAATGACCAAAATATTTTATTTTATTAAAACATGATCCACCCAAAAAAATAGTACTACTTCATGGCTCAAATGAAAAACCTATCACAAGATAGTTCGAGTAGGGCAAGAAGTCTATGACTTCTCTTTTGATAAAGAACTAGAAAGAAATTATTCTTTTGGCATGATCTAAACTTCGTTTATTTTTTATTCTCATATATATGCGAAATGTCATCCCACTTTTATTCTACCAATAGAGTACTTTCTATAAGATCATCATACCCACGAAAGTATAAATGAATATTTTTCAAATATAGATAATGACAGTCTAATTGGAAAAAAAGGTAGATGCTTACTTTGGGGTCATGAGTTTGATCTCTATGAATGCCAGATATGCTTCCTAATATGTCGGTCAATTAGATTTATCATGTTATTTTGATGAGTGTCTAATACTTGTCTATGCCGTCCTCAAGTCCCCAAGGCTCATATATGGGACGAGAGATAATATGAGTTGGATTTAGAGGGGAAGATAAAAATAATAATAAAATTTGGTTTGTTTCTATGTATGCATGAGAGATCATACGATGGTGAAAACACATTTCGTCATATTATGCTTGCATGTAAGATAATTTCATGAGCAAGCATCATGTTACTTGCCATGCTTCTTAATTTCATAAAGTTAATCTTATTTCATGAAAGATTAGGAAGACACTATGAATCTTAAGAAAGGTTGCTTAACTTTTATATATGTATGTGATTTGTAATATCTAAGAAGACATGGATACATTCTCAAGTAGATTGTTGGTGGTTATTTCTTCATCCATGGAAGGATCAATGATCATGAATCTTGGTAAAATCAAGTTGTATTCCTTTGTAAAAAAAATATCATATTTTGCTGCCAGTTCATCATTCATACATGATCAACTTAATTTTTTTTTTGTAATGAACCAAACATTTTGTTGATGCATAGAATTAGTATAGTTGAAATTGTTTTTTTGTAATCAAAGAGACTACAATAGTCGATGTCAGACATGTGCAGAGTGGCCCTGAGCAATTAGCTATTTTTGTCATGTAGAAGCAAGGATTAAAGAATTCTATATACATTTTGAAAAAGAAATTTTCAATGAGAAATTCAAAATAATATCAATTTGTTGTTTAAGGTAATATAGCACTTGTTAATCTTCTTTCTAAGCATATTGTGTGTGGGCACTTGTTCATTTGGGTGTAGATTAGTAGGTTGAATTTGTTCAATCAATACAAAAATGTTCATATTAATCATAGTGAGCATTTTTGGGATCATGGAAGTTTTACTCAATTGAAATGTTTGAAATTCATAGTAGATAAGCCTGCATTGATGTTTGATTTATGCATGCTTGCATGATTATTCTTATTGAGTATTTTTACATTTTGATTTTCACATTAATTTGTAACATGATATCAATGCCAATCCTAGTAGAATTTGATGATGCAGGGTATGAGTAAGGGGTACAACCCATAATTCATTTAAATAGAGCAATTCTATGTTTTAAAATTTTAGATCAAGGAAGAAATTCTAATTTTTATTGACACATGAAGAAAGATTATCAAAGCAAAGGTTGATGGTGAAAAGTTAAGTTCAATCTACACACTCAAGAATAATGGGTCATACAAGAGATAGTTAGTGGATATTGTGTTTAGCGACGAAACCAATAATTTGACATAGTACTAATAGAGACATGCCTATTATTGAAATCATCAAAGGGTCTTAATACTGTTTAATCCATCATAATGTGTACAATTACTAGAGATGAGTATGTAAAACTCATTACTAAGGTAGTTGCAAATCCTTCAATTATTTTAGATATCATTAGTTTTTTCACTTGTATTCTTGTTTTAAATTCTTAAATTATTAACACATGAGCTAATACTCATATTACATGTAATAATATCATATATATTACTTGTTTTTCTTCCTATGAAACTATTATTGTGGCAAAAAATAAATATTTAAAAGTTATTAGATATGTTAGTATTAAGCTTAGGTCCTTTTTACTTTGTTGTGCCTTAATCCTAATTGTCTGTGCTAGTTTTCTCAATGTGATTTGTCTTTTAAGATAATTTAATTCTAACTTTAATATTATATTTATTGATATTTATTTGTAGAATTGAGAGACTTTGAGGAAGACTTTATTTTGGATTGGGTAGGGTATATTTTTTCAATAGTAAGATCTTTTTCTAGATGTATCAAAGAATTGGATCCTTTACTTATGTATTTTTAGCTTGGTTACTCACCATTAGCCAAGTTTAGAATACTTTATATTAGTCATAAAGATATTTTGACCTATAGTATGAGACTTATTAGATAGGAAAGCTTGCTAAAGCTTCTTATCTTGTACATCTATCTTGCTTAAATTGGTACCTATTCACTTGAATACAATTAAACATAAACGAATGTAGTTAAAATATGACTAGAAAATGAATTAGGTATTTGATCATTTTTTCTAATAATTACTCGAGATATACATGGATATATGTGTTTTAAGATAGATCACAACTTTTTTTCTATAATAATACAAAATTAATTAAAAACAAATATTAAAAAAATTAAGAAATAGTGATGTATTAGAATATGTGTCAAATCAATTTAATGCTTACTATATAAATAATGAGATTATACACTAAAATTTTTGTGTCGATGCATCCTAATAGAATGAGATTGTTAAAAAGAAAAATATATATTGATTGAAATAACTTCAACACTTCTACTTAAAAAGAGTATTCCAAAATATTTATGGTTAGATATAGTTTTAAACACAATCTAACTTATCAATTGGATACCCTATGTTATCTTTTTTAAGCTTATACCCTTTCATATCTTGCATCTCAAAGAGGGGATATTTAGCTTGCCTCTCATATTTTTTTTAGATACACTTATTTGGTCTATAATAACTCAATAGAATGAGACAAGTAGATGTATAGGGCATTGAGATATATTGTCCTTGGATAGTCTACTACTTTAAAAGGATATAAGTATTTTTCACTAAAAACTAATAAGATTTTAGTGAGTTCAGATATTGTTGTTTTTGACTAAGATTCACTTTTCAATGAGCTTTTGAATATCATGAATTCAGATATTGCACATGAATCCATTATTTTTTTTCTTACCTATAAGTCTGCATAGATTATCAGTTAATAGAGAAAGTCATTCATTGGTTACATATCAGTTTTTTGGTATTTAACATGTTGTTACTTTCATAGAGTCATCATATCTAAGAATAAATTCAAATTATCTCGAGTTAGAAGAGAGTGAGGTTTTTCAGATAAGGATATCTATTTTAGGCTTAACTGATATAGTTTTCAATGAGTCTTCACTAGTACACATGCATATTGAGTAGGTAACTATGAAAATTGACCACCTAAGACTTAAAAGTCTATACCAAGAGTAATAGACATACTCAACATACTCAAATTAGAGATGATCCTACTAAGGAGTCAAATGACCTTATATCCAATCCATTTATTCTTTACCTTCTAGTCACTCTCTAGAAGGGACAAATAAGTTGTACTCGAAAAAATGATATTACATATTTTATCATATCTTATCTTGTTACTTTTGTTTTTTTCATTAAGTTTATTGATGGTAATAGCATACCTAAGTCTCCTTCTATTATATTATCTCATTCAAGATGGTGTTAGATCTTGAAAATAAATGATATGTATCTCCAATTATAATAGGAATTGGAAAATAATATTATGACCTTCAGAAAGCTTTGTTGTTAATTATAAGTGAATGTTCGATATGAAGACAAGTTCAGATGAAAAGATAGATTACTCTAATATGAAACTTGTAGCGATGGGATTTACTCGATATTTAGAATGGACTATAAGGATACTTTCTCTCTAGTCGTAAAAATAATATCAATATATATTCTTATATCTTTTATATCATCTCAGATAGTAAATATATTAGATAGACATGAAAAATATATATTTTTTGGTAACTTTTAAGGAGACATTTATGGAGTAGCTATATAGATTTTGAACAATACAACCAAATGCAGTTTGTAGATTGTGAAAGATACATGAAGTAGTCACTAAGAGTCTGGTTAACAAGATTTTCATTGGTAGACATCTCATTTAAGTTACATAGATATGTATTACATACTTTTCTTTATTTGTTTAGATGAGTACTATTGACAGGGTGATTTTGTTTATTATCTATAGAATATATTATGATTATAAGAGATGAGTTGGAGGTCATTCAATTCAATGAATACCTTTAGGTACAATTTCAAATTAAGAACTTTGGGATATTCAGATACTTTCTTAGTATATATACTACTTATTCTATGAGGTACATCATCTTGTCCCTAAGAAAACATGTGTTTGATATTCTTATAGAGATTGATCTTTTATATTATTCTCTAACATATATTTTTATTGATATATGTGTTGAATTAACTTTTATATGTCATCTGGTTGACTCTATTATTTATATGAGAATTATAAGAAAGATTAATTATTTGACTATGACCAGATTAGATATAACATATATAATCAATATAATTAGTCATTTCTTAGATTCTCTTCATACTGAGTCATGTGAAGAACTCACCAAAACTTTGAATCTATTATATGGATCATGTGCATATGTAATTAACTGAACATTCAACTTCAAATTAGGCATTAACATGCACAATGAATGGAAAAAAAGTTGTATTGTGTTGTATTGAAATATTTGATTCAAACTAATATTTTTCTTTTTTATTTGATTCCATTTTTATGATTCTTATTTGATGTATGTCTATGTTAATTACTTCTCATAATTGATGATGCTCATCAAATTGTTACTATGATTGAATGACTATTCAACATTTTTCATTGATTTCTAAAGAGATTTAATGATGTCTTCGAAATATTTAATTATTTAACAATAGGTCGATCTTGGTGTATTTCAATAATATTTTATTTATATTTGATGGTATATGATTATTGTGTAATGATATATTTCATAATAATTATGTTAAATTATAGATTTTAAAATTTGGTTAAAATATAAAATAATTTTAATTCACTTGTTTTACTTGACAAAGCAAGATATTGAAAAAAATAGAGTTTTAAATTATATTAGGTGTTTTAAGGATGATAATGATAGGTTGTTAATATAAATTAAAATTAATTTAAATATGCTCGATGACACTATTTGAGAGCTAAATTTGATGGATTATTTTTCTCTGGATAGCAAATATTATATATTTCATTACAAAGTTAGAGAAAAAAAATTAATAAATGATTTTACAAAATAAGATTAGAAAATAATTAGATTATATGAGATTTTAATTGACACATTGAAATATCTAAGAGAATTAAGAATTTAATAATTCACTATTTTATTTAATAAAATTTTAAAAAGTAAAAAAAAAATATTAAGCTCTTTGAAATATAATATTATAGTATCAATTAAAAAAAACAAAAGTGTAACAAATTATTATTATTATATAACTTTATTGTATTGATGAGTGAGTGAGTGAGTGAGTGTGTGTGTGTGCTTACTGCTTACACACACACATCACTAAATACGTTAATAATATTAACAGCAAACATATTAAAAAGTATACATGAAATTTATCCAAAATCATTAAATAATTATCATTCTTATCAGATTATTAACTTCAATGAAATATTCATTAAAATATATATTATATCAGATTGTTATAAAATTTTATCGAATCAACATTTCATTATGACATATAATTCATTAAATTCAATTTTTTTTTGGATTTTACAAATGCAACAAAAAAAGGGGGAAAATATATATTGAATTATATCCAAAATCATTAAAATATAAATTAAATTATGTTTAGGGGATTTAAGATGACAATATTTATGTTTCAGTCCAATTTTTACATTTTTTTAAACATCAAAAAACTAAAAATATTTATGTTTTGAGGCCAAAAAATTCAAAACCCCTAATTTTCCCCCATGGATTCCTTGCTTAAAAAAAATGAACAGTTTTCATAATAACTTATAACTTTGAATTTAATGCAATGGTGAGATTCAAACACAATACTCAAAGGTTATTTTGCATCTAAAACCATCTAACTACTAACATCAAATCATTATTTAAGTGAAAAGAATATGTGTGTGTGTGTGTGTGTGTGTGTGTGTATTAATATGCATAAACATGATGCTTAACGAAACATTGTGCATTATATTTTTATGCATAAACATGTTTGTATGCATAACATGCATATGTAGAAATGTAATTGCATAATGATTTTTTTTTTTTGATTTTTTTTAATAACATAGGTTATGCATATATTTTTATTCATAAACATGTTTTTACGCATAATATGTTTATGCAGAAACATTATAATAAAACAAGTGATGCATAACAAAGTATTGTGTATGCTTTTTTTTTAATAATTTTGGGGTAATTGTTTTAGATTTTGGTTTGCATCCGAAATATTAAATTAAAAGGAAAATTATGTAAAGGGTATTCAAATAAAAAATATTTATGGTTTACTCCAACTCAATAATTATTTTAGTCTAATAGTCACCAAGGTATGAAATATTTATATTTTGAGATGTTCTTTTATTTCATTTTTCCAAATTTGTTCACACATCATTAAAAAACTGAAAAATTGTAGAATGTTTTTGCGTGAAAAGTATTTTTCTAATAAGTGTTCAAAAAATTTATATACATAAATGTTAAATGTATATAGTTACATTTAACATAAATGGCTTAAAACTATATAGTTATGTATCGAAAACTATATATGTTATACTATATATATCAAAACTATATTATAGTTATATTTATACATATAAATAAATAATAAATAATACACACACACACACACACATACTTGTATATAGTTTAGTTAAAAATAGCTTAATATATGTATATAGTTTAACATATAAATACATAAATTATTTAACATATAAATACAAATATTGTTTAATGAATATATACATATAGTTTAACTTATATAATTGTTTTCCCACACACACACACACACACATACACACACATATATATTGTTGACTTTTGTAATATTTTGTATAATGCATATATACATTTAGTTTAACTTATATTTTAACATGTATATGTTAAAATATATGTATATATATGTAGGTATTATATACTATATATTGTTGATCTATTCATATATGTATTTATACATTAAACTATAAGTACGTACACATGTATATTGTTTAACGTATATTATTTACCTAAATATGTATACATGCCTTTATAGTTTAATATATATAAACATATAATTTAACTTATGTTATTGTTTACCTATACATATATGTATGTATATATTAAACAATATATATATATATATATATATATATATATGTTAAACTATATACATATATAGTTAATTTAAAAATATAACATATAATTTAGCCATCCACATTTATTATTTTTGACATATAATTTATCATATTATATATATATATATATAATATAATTAGCCCCTATTTTAAAAGCTATATTTTAAAAGCTATATTTTAAAAGCTATATTTTAAAAGCTACCGTTGTCCCGACGCGTAGCCTTACGGGCAACGTAGGTAGTGGCAGTGGTACTAATCTCTGAGTGGTGCTCTCATCGCAAAGAGATACTATTTAAGAAAAATCAAATAGACTAACAGTTTATCATAATTATTTTGTAATATATCCTTCTTATTTTTTCTTGAAATTATATTTTAAGCCACTGTGATGTTAATCAAGGAAATGCAAGTCTAGTTTATTTAATGATAGATTATGTTATAAATTGCAAATACAAGCTTTATTTTTATTTCTTGTAAATTATATTGTTTTTCAAATTGCTAATTTGTTAGTGTAAAAATAATTTCTTAATCACTAATTTACTCTATTGTAAATTGTGTATATATTTCTATCAAATCCTCTCTTATTGTAAAGAATATGCTTACAATGGTGTCGGTCTGCTTTATTGTTATAAAAGTGTCTTAAATATTTAATCTCCGTATAATAACAATTGGCTGCGCTAGTTTGGCTAGCAAAATATCATATTCTAACTCTTCAACTCTACTACCAAATATCACGCAAAATGTATGTTATTTACTAGTTTGGCTAGCAAGTTTTTAGATGCATTCTTTATTTTACACCCTTAATTTTTATAAATCAGAACAGAGAGAATGGATGAGAAATTGGAGATCTCAGTTGACTCCAAATTTCATTAGTCATTTGATAACTAGAAAATAAAGTGGGTTTTCGAGGATTGTGTTTGGCTAACTAATAGCAAAAAGTGAATAAATAGTTAGCTTGTTGCGAGTATCTCTAGGGTGACTTGAGGTTACTGGGTTTGTATTTATGCATAATTTAGTTATTTATATTATTTGTTTATTACAAAGAATTATAACTATGCTCATTGCTTAGTTTGTTACATAGTATTATAAATCTCATCAAAACATTAAAGTTAGATGATGGTAGTCATTCAATCAATTCTTTGATAATTCTTAGATTTTCATGGTATTCAATAACATTAAGGAATGAATTTATTAATGGTTTGAATTAACAGTAATTGGTATTTATCATATTCTTAGTTATTTAATTCATGGTTTTTAATATATTCTTAGTTATTTATTGAGTGCATATATATGATAATAATTTTAAAAATAATAATAATGATATGTATATTTATAGTATAAAATATATATACCATCTTCCATCATTGTTATGATACTTGTTAAGATGGTTATATTTTATTGATAGGATTTCCATATTTATCAAAATTGTTGATAATAATCATTCTTAGAATTGATGATTTGATTGTGTAAATTATAATTTATTTATTTTCTCTAGTATAAAATAGAGGGCATCTAAACAAATTAATTAATTTTTTATAAAATCTTATTTAAAATAAAAAAAAACATGTAAATAAAGAAAGATAATGAGAAATACCTTTCAATATAAATGAATTACAACACCTCCAACTAAACTAGCTTGCCCTTGCTATGTATTATGGTTTGTAGCTTGCCTTGCATTTCATTTGTTTTTTTTTCATAAACATGCTTGCTTTTTACTTGTTGAAATTTAATAGTTTGGTTGCAGCTTTGTCAATTATTTTCACTATAATATGATTTTTGTTTAGTATTTTTCTATTTATACCATCATTGATGGTTATCACATGAATTTGAAAAAAAAAACTGAGTAGATTATTCCCATGTTCTTGCACCAATCTTTGTGAACAAGTGTGGTATTATCATGTGTTATAACAAGATGTTCCCCCTCATTTGATAATTATTTCTAAAATCATAATTTTTTTTTACTTGTTTATTGTGTATTTATTGTCTTAGTGATTTTTTAATTTTTTAATTATTATGAATTCTATTTTATGATATTGGTATCAATAGAGGTTAGTAATATTTATGGTTAATACATGTCTAGAAAAGTTTCGTCAAAAGAATGATAATGTTTGATTTTTAAGAGGGTATTATCTCTCCATTTGAGAATTTTAGTGTAGTAATACAAATAATTATTATTATTTTCAGTTTACTGTGCATTGTGAAAGTGAAATATGATAGTAAAATTTGAAATAAAAAATTTTATTTGAATTAATTTTTCATTATGAAAAATAAAAATTAAGATAATTTTGAAAAAAAATAATTACCTAGATGTAATTGAAAAAAAGGCTCATCGGGATTCCTAAAAATAAATAGAATAAAATGGATAGTAATGCAGTTATTGATTTGTATTTGATACTTGTTGGAGTATTGTCCTGTGTAGAGGTGTCAAACGGGCCGGCCCAGCACGGCACGGCCCGTAGGCACGGCAAGGCCATGCCGTGCCTGGATCGCTCCGGCATGCCTTGCCAATACAGGCCAGGCCAGGCAGCACGGCACCGGTAGGGCAGGCGGGGCGGGAGCCGTACCGCAACGCGGGATCGGGTAAACTGGGGTCCGGGTCCTGGGAGGCCAGTCATCAGCACCAGCACGGGCTGAAAAAGCCAAAATGGCAGATTAGAAATTTTTTTTTTTTTAATTGTAAATTTTTTTATTAAGTTACTGCATAGACTTTATAGTATTAATAATAATTAAAAAATATAATTTTTTGTAAAAATTATAACATTTAAAATTAAATAAAACAAACAAAAATTAGAAAAAAAAATTTTTTTTTTTTCAATTAAGTTTAGCTTTTTTTATTATTTTAATTTATTAATTATATATTAAAATGTAAAGTTATTAAATTTTAAAATAAAATTTAAATCGTAAAATAATAAATAAATACATTAAGTTAGTAAAAATTATAATTAAAAAAAAATTAAACTACACAAATGAAAAATTATCATTCATGCTTTTGAAACCAATAGTCCGAATAAAACAAGTATAAGTTTCAACACAATGTATGACACAAACTATAAAGTACAAACAAAGCGTATAAATAAAATAAATAAAAAAATATCGAAAAAAGAGAGCAGATGAGCATCAATCGTCAAGCGGCATATCATGAGAATCATCAGCCGCAACATCAAGATCAATATCATATGGATTATCATCATTGGCAATCAGCTCCTCTGCTATCGTAGTGGATGTGGATGCGACTGCAGTGTCTGTCACAGTCCCAGCTTCAGCAGGATCACTGATGCTAAATCTCGATTCCTCCCTATCCTTCAAACATGCCAAGGCCTCAACCATATCTGGACGTAATCTCGATCTCCTATCCGAAATCACGTTCAGTGCAACAGAAAAAGCAGACTCCGATGCTACGCTCGACACCGGAGGAATCAGTAGATCCCGTGCCATCTTAGATAGCACGGGATAGGCGGATTCATATGATTTTCGCCACTGTAATAAATCAAGATTCTTATTATCAGAAGGTAATAGGATTGAACAGTAATCGGTATCTAAGTACCGAGACAGCTCGCTCTTATGTGAAGGTCCACCCCTACGTTTTCCCTTCGCTAGGTTAATGGAATAATCGTCATCTCCGAACAAGGTATCAGTGTCCGTACTCACAGTCTCACCACCACCACCACCACCATACCTAGTATCGTAGTATGTGAACAGGTCTGTCAACTTCTCGTAAATGAATCTTTCAGGTGGCTCTTCCAGGTTCATGCACGAGAAAATGAAAGTCAGGGTGTTTTCAATCCCTTCCACCTTAGCACTAGGGTCTATGCATGCTGCGAGGCAATAAAGAGATGGAATGGTAGACCAGTACTTCATGTACTTGGTCTCCATCTCTGCAACCATATGGCTAAGCGTCGGGTCCGCTCGATACTTCCTAAACATGCTACTAATGTTGCATATGCAACGAAGTGCAATGCAAGTGGTGGGCGTATACACCGACGAACACATGTTCGTCGTGTCATAAAATATCTTCAGGAATTTCATAAATGAAATTCCTGAAGCCCAGTCAGTGTCGTCAATAATAAGTTCGCCACTCTTACTATTGACGTAGTCGGATATCACGTATTCGTATCCAACACATGATTCCAACATCAGGTACGTGTAATTCCAACGATGTCTCACATCCGATTGGAATTTCTTCTTCTTAAGATTCGCAGACAAACATAGATTACCAAACTCTTGTAGTCTGTGAGGAGTGCGAATATACTTGAGTGCATTGCGTATATTTTCTAACGCGGGGGAACAGACCTTCATACCCGCTTGAACTATCAGGTTAATAACATGACACATGTATCTGACATGAAAGATCTCTCCTAATGGTGCGTCTCTAATATTCCTAACAAACATATTGATCGCTACTCCATTATTCGCAGCATTATCGAAAGTGACACTAAAAATTTTATTTTGAATTTTATATTCCCTAAATATTTTCATCATACACTCAAAAATGGCCGGGCCATCATGAGGATGAAGAATCTCAGTGAATCCTAATATTTTTTTATTGATTGTCCAGTTAGAATCTACATAATGACTCGTGAGACATGCATAAGAAGAATCATCGTGACATGTCCATATATTGGACGTCACGGACACCACTCCACTAAATGCCAAAAATTCCTTAATTATTTTTTGTTTTTCTAACTTATATATCTTTAGTATATCACTCCTAGATGTGGACCTAGGAATCCTACGATAGGATGGCTGAAAATAAGTCTGCATGATGCGCACTACCCTCGGATCTTCCGAAAATCTGATCAGAAGACCCATCAATGTGATGAGCCTGGCCATGCCGTCCCTACCCAACTCGCTGGAGTATACGAAGGGAGTAAACTTTGAGACTGAACTCGATCCAGTCTCAAAAAATGTAGTGCCAAGTTGGGTTTGCCTAGGATCTAAGGGTCCATGTTTTTTGGAGCATATTTTAGCATGCCTCTTGAGGTGCCCAGTCCCACATGTACTCTTGCATGTTAAAAGTCTCATACAATATTTGCACTGTGCCATTTCATGTTCCTCACCCCTAACATCTACTTGTGTTATGATTTTTAAATGTGTCCAAACTACACAAGTCCTCCTAGTTTTTTATTTTTTAGAACTTTGGGCTGAGACGACAGGAGAAACCAAAGTTTCAGGAGCCACAGATGTCTGTGTAACACTAACATTTTCATTTTCCAAATTTAAATACGTGTTAGGTGTATTTGTCATTTTTTATTTTTCGTAAGTTTTTCTAGAGAGAGAAGCTTTAGAGAGAGAGTACAAAAAAACGTAAATATATTACCCGGTAAAAGCAATGAGGTCAGTCACGTACAAGGTGCACCGCAGGAAGCTCTGATGTTCAAAACTCAAGTTGAGTTTCAATAAAATCGAAGTCGAAATCAAAATCACGAGGCCCGAGAGAGAGATGCACGGTTTATGTAAGAGAGAGAAAGTATTGAGAGATTTTATGTTTTTGAAAAACATAAATGTTATAGGGAGAGGGGTAGAATTTATAGGCTAAAGATTGTTTTTTTTTAATAAAAAAAGATATTTTTTTATTAATTTTTTGAATTTTTTTATGATTTTTAAGGGGCAGAATCACGAGAACCGTTGGATTCTGCCCCTTAGCCGTTGGAGGTGAATCCAAGGGCTGAAAATCGCTCAAGTTTGAAATTTTTTTTTTTGCCGTTGGAATTGCTCGGATCGGGTCTATGGGCATCGGGTTTCGGTAGAAAAGACCGCGGGTCGGGTCTGTCTGGACCCGACCCACGGTCTTTTTACCCGGGGGGGGGGGGGGGGGCAGCCTGGCCGGATGGGTCACAAGGCGTGAGTCGTGAGTCACGACTCACGCCACGGCACGCGTGGCACGCCGCCAGTGCCACGCGTGCCTGCGTGAACCGGCACGGGATGGACCCGTGTTGGCGTGCCGTGCCAAGGCACGGCACGGCACGCGAAGATCTTAACCCGGGCACGGTTTAAGAACGTGCCGGGCCAGCCCAGGCACGGCCCGGCCCGGCACGTTTGACACCTCTAGTCCTGTGTGACAAAAAAATATGACAAGAAATTTGAGATATTCTCATACGGTTATACGAGACAAAATCATTTCACAACAAGATCTTTCTAAAAAGAAGACTTTATACTATGTGAATGATTAAATCTTTTATGATGAATAATTATATTAATATTCTGAATATTCTATTTTCTCAACTTACTATGTTTGTTGGGTCATAAAATAAATCAAGTCAAATGTGCTGAGATTTTATTTTAGAGTTTACCTAATTTATATGATCAACTATCATTAATCTGATAAATGATACTCTGATAGATATTTTAATCTTGAATAATATTGTATCTGTCATCTTAGAAGAAGAAAAAAGTCACAAAAATAAATAAGATAAACATGCAAGTGCATAACAAGTAAATGTCTTGACGATGATACGAGGGAGATTAATGGAGCATAATTCTAGTGGAAGTTAGATTTATGGCAGATCAAAATTTAGAAGTCAGAAAAATATTAAGTGCTATAACTATGATAAGAAAATATTCAAGAAAATATTGCAAGTATTAATGATAATGATAATATTTTATAAAGTAAAGTGTCAATGATAGTTAAAGCATGAAGCTATTTGGTGATGTATGATTGCTAGACTCAGGAGCATCATGACATATGACATCACAAAGAAATTGATTTCAAAAATATGAATTAATCTCAGGAGATTCTGTGCAAACGAGAGATGATCATACTTTGAAGATTGTTAGTATTAGTACTATCAAAATAAAAATATTTGATAGTATGATTCACATCATTTAAGAGGTACGACCTATGATGAACTTGAAAAAAATATATTATCTTTGGGAGAAATAGATAGTCTTGGATGTAAAATTCTTATTGAAATTGAGATTATCAAGATTATGAGAAGTA
Organism: Sapria himalayana; assembly: GCA_029783825.1. Classification (NCBI taxonomy): domain Eukaryota; kingdom Viridiplantae; phylum Streptophyta; class Magnoliopsida; order Malpighiales; family Rafflesiaceae; genus Sapria; species Sapria himalayana. Next base: position 1,516,042 of record JAREIK010003611.1, on the reverse strand, counting down.
CACTTGTCATAATGAAGGGAGAAAAGATCATGATATATTTATTCACGCTTAAAGGAAAAATAGTACGAGAAGTTGATGCATGTGTTGGATCAATTAGCAAAGAAGAAGAATCAACGATGATTTAACATCTCAAACTAGGCCACATGTCAGAATGAGGTTTGAAGATTCTTTCTAACATAATGTTATTTTTGGGGCTCATATTAGTAAATTTATCTTTTTGTGAGCATTATATTACAAGTAAACAGAATAAATTGGAATTTAAAATATCAACTATAAGAAGTAAAAATATTCTAGACTTGATATATTCTGATATATGGGAATTACCTAAAATATCTCAGGGAGGAGCAAAATATTTTGTATCATTCATTGACGATTACTCAAGGAGATGTTGGGTGTATCCAATCAAGAAGAAGTTAGATATATTTTTAATTTTTAAGGATTTTAAAGAATAGGTGGAACTTGAATTCGAAAAAAGGATTAAATATTTGCGGATAGATAATGAAAGAGAGTATATAGATGATGAGTTTCTTCCTCTTTATAAACAAGAAGGTTTCAAATGATAGTTCATAATCGCGTATATGTCACAAAAAAATGGTGTAATAGAATAGTTAAATAGAATTCTTATAAAATGGATGAGAGCAATGTTGAGGACTATAAGTCTAACCAATTCTTTTTGGGCGGAAGCAGCTATAACTTCATGTTAAGTAAAAAAAGACGATCACCATCAATTATAATTGATTTGAAGACATCAATGGAGATGTAGATGGGTAAGCTAGTAGATTACTATACTTTACACTTTTTTGGATATCTTGCATATGTGATGTACAACACCCAAGTAAGAATAAAGTTGTATCCAAAATTTAAAAAATTTATATTCTTCGGGTATGCTGAAGGAGTGAATGAGTATCACTTGTAAGAACTCACTATGCACGAGGTAATTATTAGTAGAAATATAATTTTTATAAAAAATTAAAGAATTACTAATAATTGCATATTAATTGAAATTTTAGAAACAACCACTATGTAAGAAGAAATAATCAGAGACAAGATATTTCAATATTAATGATGAAAGAACTAGAGCATGAAGTATAAGAACAAGTTGAGTCTGAGGTTTAAGAAGTTAGTCAGCCAACTCATATTAGAAAGATGCTAGCTTGACACTCATAGTATATTACGGAGAGTAATATTGCATATTATCTTTTAACAGAAGATGAAAAATCTTAACATTTCAAAAAGAATCAAATAATTCAGATATATCTCCATGGATGAAAGTAATGGAGTAAGAAATTGAAATTATACACAAGAATAAGACTTGGAAGCTAGTACCTTTACCACTTGGAAGAAACTTCATTAGTAACAAATGAGTTTACAAGATAAAACGAGATAATAATGATCAAATAAAGTATTATCATGCAAAATTAGAGTAATAATGACTCTATGTGCTACAAGATAAAATGAGATACTTCTCTATGGATATGCTCAGAAAAAATGCATTGAATTCAATGAGATTTTTTTTCCAGTACTTCATCTTACAATAATTAGAGTAGTAATAACACTATGTGCTGCATTAAATTTATATTTAGAGTAGTTGGATGTTAAAATTGTTTTTCTTCATGGAGAAATCAAAGAAAAAATTTATATGTTCCATCCAGAAGGATTTGTTGAAACTGGTAAGGAGAACTTGGTTTGTAAGTTGAACAAATTTCTTTACAGTCTAAAATAAGCACCGAGGTATTGGTATAAAAGATTTGATTCCTTCATAATTAACCTTGGGTATAATAGACCCAGTTCAAACCATTGTACATACTACAAAAGTTTTGAAAAAAATAATTTTATCATTTTATTATTATACGTTGATGACAAGTTGGCAGCAATCTCAAATAAATGTCGAATCCAAGAATTGAAGATATGGTTGACTAGAGAGTTTGATTTGAAGGACTTGGGACTAGAATACAAGATTCTAGCAATGCAGATTTACCTATAAAAGAAAGATTTGGCTTTCTCAACAACATTATTTTAACAAGATCTTATAATGCTTCAACATGCAAGGTAGTAAGCTAGTTTCTACCAATCTTCCTATTATTTTTAAATTATCTTCAAATATGTGTCCTAGCTTTAAAGAAAAAGGAAAAAGATGTCTTGAATATCACATGCATAATGTATCAGTAGTAAGAAGTTTAATATTTGCTATGGCTTGTGCAAGACCAGATATTGCACAAGCAGTAGTAGTGGTTAGTCGATTCATGGTAAATTTTGGTATTGAACATTAGAGTACTATGAAGAGGTTTCTTAGATATCTCAAAGGAACTTCAAATGCTGTATTATGTTATGGAGGTTCAAACCTTATTGTCAAAGGCTATATTGATGCAGGCTATGCTAGAAATATTAATAATAAGAGTCTCCACGAGCTATGTTTTTACTCAAGCCATAGGAGTTGTAAGTTAGATTTCAAAGTTACAATCTATTGTATCTACTTCTATGACAAAATAGAATATGTTGTAGCTACACAAGTTAGTAAAGAGGTAATTTGATTACAAATGCTATTTGAAAAGCTTGGACATAAACAAAATAAAGTTATTATATTTTGTGATTGTCAAAGTGCTCTACACTTAGCATGAAATATAATATTTCACTCAAAGACAGAATACATCAGGGTACAATATTATTTTGTATGAGAGAAAATTGGAGAAGGAAGTGTGAAAATGCAAAAGATTCACATTGATAAAAATATAGCGGATGTTTTTACCAAACATATTAACACTGAAAGTTTGAATGGTGTAAAATAATATGTGGCATAACAAGGATGGAAGCAAGTATTAACAAATGAGAAAGGTGATTTTCAAATGGGAGAATATTATGAATAAGTTAAGTGAAACTCACTTAGCTCACATTGGAAAATTCTTTGGGATTTCCAGATTTAATTTCTATAAAAGAAGTTCTCCCTCCTTTGAGAATTATTTCTAAAATCTTATTTTCCTTTTACTTATGTTTTGTTGTGTATTTATTACCTTAAGAATGAATTTTTTATTTTCAAATTTATTACGGGTTCTATTTTATAACATCATAATATCTAATAACTTTTATTTTGCAACATATTGATTTCCTTAATTCCCAAGGAAACAACTTGAACATTGTTGTTTGGGTAAAACATATGTCATAATCATTTATGTTGGAATAATGTAATAATTAGATTGACTATAATAAATCATTATTTTGTGTTAGAAATACAATAACTATATATAAAATTTATAAAAAAAAAAGCCAACAATGGATGATATATGGCAGAATATTTATTTGCAGACAAATTAGAATTATATTTCTATTTTAAAAGTTATAAAATTTTTGAAGAGTTAGAAAAAAATTTCTATCAATGCTAGAGTAGTATTCCAACTACAGAAAAGTATTTTATTTGACAGACAAAATACTAAAAATAATTCATAATAACTGATGATTAGTTGATTTTCATAAATAAAATCTCTTTACATTTGGAGCAATGTTATATATAAAAATATATATTTCTAATAGAAAATATATAAAACCCATAAAACCTATTTAGCATCATAAAACTTTTGGTAAAGTTCCATGATGGATAAAAATTCAAAAAAATTTAAATAATAATGTCAGATTAATTACCATTACTGGACCGAGAAATTTATTTTAAAAACATTCTTAAATCTTATTTTTCAGGCTCCAACTCTATTGTATTCTGCAACTCTATTATATTTTCATTTAAATGGCATTAATGATGCAATTTAATTAATGTATACAATATTTAATTTTTTATACTTTAATATGAAATTGATTTTATAATAATAATAATTCTTATTTTTAATGTATTGATATATAATTTGTAATTTAATTATTTTTGAAATATCAATATGAGATCTTTTCGAGTTAATTTTAAAAATATTTATTATATTTATAATTTTGATAAAATTATATATTTTATATATTCAATTTTCTATAAATTTAAAAATTTTATATCTTCATTTTCTTGTTTTTGTTTTATATTTAAAATTTGATCAATTTTGTTATATTTATTATTTATAAATTAGCATGATTTATAATTTTTAAAAATCAAAAATTTTAAATTTTAAACTTTCTAAATTTTTAGAATTATTATAACATTGCTAGTTATTGTATGGAAGTGCTCCAATTACAAAGGTTCTATTTAATAAAATCAAATGATTAAAGTGAATACAACTTGTATATTCCTCATTGGAAAGTGCTTTTGAGTTTTGAGAAATATTTTCTCATTGAGTCATTTATATGTTCTTATTTATGATTTGGAACAAGTAGATGAGTCTAATATATTGATTTATTATTGAATGTGTTGTTTGATTATGATTATTAAATGAATGTATGTCTTATTCTAAGCCAAAGTCACCTGATTTGCATGTGGTTGTATTTGTTGGCGACCAATCGAGATACCACCCGAAAATCAAGAATAATTATGAAACAAATTCTTGGTTTAATTTTTAGGTCGATATGATATTTTTAATCTTCTTAAAATAGTTAAAAAGTTTTTAAAAAAAAAACACTAACGGAAAAATTATTTTTCAAGTCATCAAAGTTTTTAATCAAACTATTCAAATAAATATATTTCAAACTGTCTGAAATATATATATTTATACTTCTCTACTTATGTTGGAAAGTATACAAATAAACTTCACAAATAATACATAATTATAATAAATATTCTACTCTCAAAATTAGTATATGTTGGGCAATCGCGCTTCCACGGGTAGTGAGATTAAGAACATAAAACAATAAAAAACACAGAAAACAAGCAATATATGTATATCCCAATCCACAAGCATCCACGACAGAATCAAAACGAGAAATCAACACAGAAATAACGTGGTTTGCTAGTCGCTTAGTACGACTAGCTACCTCCACTAGAAAATGCTTATGCGTTACAGATTAAAACCAAGAATAGTATGTCTTACAGTATGCAGCATTCGGCAGTCGCGAAATCGCGCAGAGAGAGAAGAGAACGAAGATAAACAGTTCAACCGGGTCAAAAAACAGCCGCCCGAAAAATAAATACAAATCATTTTATACAAAAATAAACATCCGGTTCATTTAACCGAAGCGGGTCGGATCATGGAACGGGCTAGGCTCTACTCCAAAAATTTCGGCCCGCTGACCGGGCAGCGGGACCTCCGTTATTGTGCTACTGCTGCATCCCCGGGCTTTTAATATTTCATTTCCTGCACTTACATGAAAATATTAAAATAGATTATTAAGTTAAAACAAATTACATATACAGCAGTATAATATTTACACACACACACACACACACATGATTCCAATGCTTAAATTATTACAGATTAAATGAAATATAAAATATTTATAAATACTTAGAAATATTTTAAATTCCATACCCATTATTTTAGAAGTTTGAGCACTTCAGATATAGTATGAGCATAACACAAGTACAATATATTTATAATTTCTTCAAAACATTGCACAAATTCCATAGGGATTAAACATAAAATTCACATGAATTCAGTATCCTCATAAACATAAACATGGGAATAATATTTTGCTAAATGTTACTACGACTTATTAGTTCAGCTATATTTAAAAAAAGATTCAGAAGAGTATTGTATAAAATAAAAATTGGAATAATATTCATTTTTCTCAATACTAATACACGAAAAAGGAAATTCTAAGTATTCCCATTTCCTTAGTGTTCGTTTAACGTTCACACACATAACGCACATAGAATGCACATGTAATAAATAAAAACAACACACTGAATACTCTTCAAGCAAGGATAACTGAAACATTCATTGTTCACTATTCACTCCATGAATTGCACAGATGCACATCATGTCTTCACACACACAGAATCACTCCCTCTTCACAGGATCACTCCCTCCGTGAAAAGCCTCAAACTTGAATTGTCGTTCACGAACACACGGGGATCCCATGCTTCACGAAGTTCAATCACACACAAGCATGGGATAAAATCCATATTTGCAAAAAATACCTCAAATGGGACTTATCCCATTTTCCCAAGCTGACCGCAAATTCCCTTTACACTCCTTGATTTTATTCCACCATAATTTTTTCCTTCTCAATGTATGCACATTGAGAATTTATGTGTGTGTGTGTTTATTTAAGGTATATATATGTTTGTCAATTTATGTGTTTATTTATCTACATATATTTATGTATACTTATATATATGTATGACATTTATTTTATATTTATATTTAAATATTTAAATTTGTTATTTTATCAATAAAAATCATGTGACCAAGTGGTCTAGGGTGACTTTTCTAAGGGGATGCCATGACATTGGTTTGAATTCCACCAATGTCAATTCTACAACATAATTAGTTTCTCATTTTCCATCATTAGCTTTCAAATTAATCAAATCTAATTTTGTTTAATTTTTCAAATTTTAGAGGGCAAAATCGGGTTGATAAATTTTAGTGCAGAAAAACTTAATTATTTTATAATTTGGTACATTTTTTTTATTATGAAAAGTTTGGTTTACAAAAAACAAATATTTTGTGTTTGATGCATCAAAAGTCAAAACACAAATCTACCTTCATTTTAAGTCTTTTTTTTTTTTGGATCAAATAGATTCAAAACACTTTTTTTAAAAAAAAAAATACAAGCATTTAGACAACTAACAATTAATAATTTTGATGATGCATTCATCTGTAATTTTTTAATGTCAAATTCACGATTGTTTTCCACAAATTTTTATGATAATGGTCATTTGTGTAAATTATTTGTTTAAAATGTATTTTTTATGCTTGATACACAATACTAATGGTTTATAGGAGTGGAACATTAATGATAGGAAACTTTCTTAACAAATAAAATTTTTTCTAAAAAAAAATTAAATAAAAATTTATAATATTTTCGACAATTGACTACTTAAGTTCATTTTAAATTTATTTTTTGGATGAAAGAGATTCAAAGCACTTTTTTTTATAAAAAAGTATAAGCTTTTAGATATATAACAATAATTATTTGGTTTATTCATTGAAAAGTAATGTCGAGCATCTCCAACCCACTCTTTATTTTTCACTTTTAGATATTTTAGTTAGCCAAACACAAAAAATTCCTCTCCAACACACTTTCTATTTCACTTTTTATTTCCTAGTTTACTCAAATTGCTCAACAAATGTGGACAGAGCTCTCTAAATTTCTCTCCTTTTTTTCTCTCTCTATCTCTATATATATATATATCTGTTTGACTTTTTAAAAATTATTGGAAATTAGGTATAAAATAGAGAGTGCGGTTGGAGTGTATTCTAAAAAATTGCTAGCAAAAATAGTGAATATAATATTTACATATATTTTAAGTAGTTGTTTTGTTAAGTGCGGTTGAAGATACTCTAACAAGTGAAGTTTTTTAAACTTTATTATTGGCACAACTTATCAATTGTTAAATGAGTTAATTGCATGTAAAAAATAATTTTTTAAGACTTGAATGCCTTTATATAGGAGGCATATATGTGTGGTACAAGACTACAAGTATATATGTATATATCTATATACATATATAGTACATCATATATATGTGGCACATCATATATATATAGTACATCATATATATAGTACATCATATATATCAGTTGAGCATAAAACTAATGTATATTAATAGCTCCCTAAAATCTCAAGTTGGATGTGAGTCTAGATTGTCTTGGTGAAGTATGTGTAAGTTGATCCTCAAAGAAGATGAAAAAGTTGTTGGTCACCATGGACAAGAGAATATATAAAATAATTGATAATCAATGTCCGTGTGTTTAGTTTGTTCATAGAAGAAATTATTCTGAGCAATATGAATGGAACTTTGATTGTCATAATAAAGCAAAGTTGTTGAGGATGTAGACTCACCCAAATCCTTAAGAATCCATTCGTATCAAAGGAGCTCATTTGTGGTATCATTATGAGCATACTTTTTTGCTTTGATAATAAAGCATGGTGTAGGGGTTTGTTTCTTACATAACCAAAAAATATATATATTAAACTAGGAGAATGAGACAACAATAACCTATATGTCGGAACTAATTTATACTAAATTTCATTTATGATATTTTTTAAAATTAGTGTCCTTTTGTTATTTTAATAAAAAGTTTTTTTTAATGAGCTGGATTGTAAAAATACTTTTATCCTTTATTCTACTTATGTATGATTTGGTGCATAGAGATTAGTTTACGAATAGAAGATCGAATCAACGATACTTATTAAATATCAGTTTGTTATTCATAATCTTGATAGAATTGGACAACTTATTAGAAGGATTGTGGTACTAGATTTTAGTGAGTTTATCTTGATGATAATGATGGAAAAAGTTCTGAATTATAATGCTAGTACACTTGAGGGTATTGAATGGGACCAATAAGATATAATTATTTTATATTGACTTATAAAATAAAATACACCATAGTTATTATAAGAATTATTACTCTTACTCTTGAGATAATTGTTATTTGCATATGTTTGTTAATAATTTTTTTGATTCATAATTGGTGGAGTCTATAAATAGATTTAAAAACTCTTTGAATTGAACAACTTTATTAATCTCATGGTAAATATTAATTACTGATGAAACCCATGTCATGTCAAAATGATTGATGATGCCTCCTTGAGGAACTTATAAGTTTTGATATTGTCAAATCCTGCAAGTAGATTTTGATCTAGTAATTCAAATAAATTAAATAGAAAGTATCAAAGTAATAATTAGAAATTAATTGATTTTAGATTGTTAGTAATTTAATTCAAACAATAGATGTCTGTAATCTTAACATTAGAAATTTAATTTGTGATAAGTAAGAAAAGACATAATGTATTAAAAATAAGTAAAAGAGTACAATTATAATTTTTAAGTGGTATGAATTATAATTAATATAAATTATTATGCGAAATAATATATATTGGAAGCCCGAGATCTTATTAAGGCTGGGGTTCCTTCCGTTGCCTTATCTAGAAGTGATGAAACGAGTCTTACATTTTTATTTGTTTGAAATGTATGTATATACATAATAAGAATACTTAATTTGATTTGGATATTAAATCAAATTAATTATATATGCATTGAAATAATTAAGTTGATAGTGAAGCAAACACCACTAGTTCACCTGCTGGACTAGATAGTAATTGTTTGGTCAAGTAACTACTAGATAAATTAGCATGCCAATTGAACATCTATAAACAAGAGTATTAGACAATGGTTTTCTCACTGAGGGTGTTAGATGTAAATTAATCTCAGCTGAAGTGTCAGAAGTTTTGCTTTAAGTGAATCTAACTCTAGACAAAAGGCTAGAAAAAATTTTATTTTCATTAACATGAAGGCCATAAATGGGATAAATAATTTTAAGACCCAAAAATAGTTGAGATGTCCAATATCTTTAATCTTAAAATGCTTACTTGCGAGATTCTTGAGTTTTTGAATTCTATAATGGCCATCAATAGTCAATTTTTATGACATGAGAGTTTCCAAGAAGAAGTGAATTGTAAAGTATAATTATAGATGAATATCTAACCAAAATTATTAATTTTTGACCAATGATATAAGTTTCAGATTAATGATATATTGGTAACATAATGCAATTTTGTTTGTATATAATTTTTTTATTGCAAAGGAACTATTTGTATTCACAAATGACACATATACTTAAAAAATAAATGTTTTATGAAAATATTATCCATTTATGTTTGCATATTATTTTTCCAAATGATGTGAACTATTTGAGAATTTTTCAATATTCATAAAAAATATTAGTTTTTGAAAAAAAAATAATAATTTTTTTCATAAAATTATTTCCCCCCAAATTTATCGCCTTCAAAAAATATTCTACATAAATATATCATCAAAGTTTTTAATTCTTCAATAAAATTTTATCAAATTTGTTAGGTACACAAGTAAAGACATATTACATTGGTAACATCATTTTTTAACAAAGTTGCTATTTTATTTAATAAAGATCATAAGTAAATATCTAAAAAAAGTTTTTTTTTTTTGGAGATACATTAATTTTTATGACAAATGATTTTTAAGTAATGCCAATATTATTGTATCAAGTACATTATTTATTCATATATTATTTTCCCATAAGATGCAAGCTTTTGATTATTGTTAAAAGTTTAATTAAAATTTAAAAATTTTGGAAAATATTGCATTGCATTATTTTGCTTCATGAAATAAAGAGTCATTTATGAAAATATTATAAATTTTTATTTATAACTTATTATAAATGAATTGCATTATATGATGACAGATAAATATCTCAACAAGAATTATTATTTGCTAAGAAATTTTTTTGAATAATCTTTGCCCATTTTTATATGGGAATGCATTCACACACACACACACACACACACACACACTATATATATATATATATATATATATATTTATTTAAAGAGTCCCAAAATATAACTTTATGGTACCATTCAATAATTATCCCTAATTTTCATGCTTCAAAAAGTATGTTTTTTTAATGCTAATTAATGGCTAGTCACTTAAAAAAAGTAATAACAGTCATTAAAATTAATAAAGCAAACATTATTTTAACAATTTAAAAAGTTATCAAATTAAAAATATTTGATATTTAAAAATTTTTATTCATGGAAATTTAGAAATAATAAATATAATAACAGTGATCACATTTTAAATTTAAATAATTACCATAAAATTAAGATATTAAATTTTTAAATTTATTAAAATTTTAAATATATAAAATATACAAGCTTATCAAAATTATAAATACTAAAAATTTAACTTCAAAATATCACAAATTGATATTTTAAAAATAATTAAATTAAAAATTAATTATTGATACATGATAATTAATAATCATTATTATTCTAACTTTAATTTTATATTTTTATATAAAAAAATATTATAAAAAAATATCTCAATTGTATCATTAATATCGCAATTGCATCATTAACAAGAATTCAACAAGAAATCACATAGTTGATAACTCATAAAAAAATATACAAATAATTGATACACTTGATATAATATTATTAGCTTAACTTATATCAATTGTCAAATGAGGCTATTCCCTTTGTCAAAAATATTTTTTTAATATTATTTACCTATCGTCTTATTAAAAAATTCTTTTTATTTTTGGTACAAAAATGAATAGGTAAAAAAAATAAAGAAAGCTTAAAACATTAATAAGAAATTCACTCATAATTAAAAGTTTAATTTTTATGTAAAAATATTTCACTAACATAAAATTATAATATTTTAGATATTATATTTTTAAAAGCTATTACAAAAATAGTGCATAAAGTAAAAAAAAAAGTTGCTTGCAAATTCCCCAAAATTATCAAATAGAATTTAACTAATAAATTTTGGACACAAAAAAAATAAACATGCAAAAAAGAGTATGATAGGTCATTCTTTACAAAACATCAAAACCTAGGCAAAATCACTATTCGAGTGAGAGTTAGCTACAAATACTTGAACATAGGAATATATTAGGAAAAGTATTATGACTTTGTTATATTACTCAATTTTATTGGTGAGATACTATCACAAAAGTTTATTGGTGAGAATATATTATTAAGAAAGATGTACAAGTATATGAGTTATACAAGTTGTAATGATAATTTTCGTCCACATATTGATATCATAAGAATTATATCAGTAGTTTAGTCAACCATGTGTGAGACAAAACAATTCTAATAAATGAGATAATTCAAGATCTTGGAATGAATTTTAGATCATATAATTTAGCCATTTCAATTATGTGATGCATATTCAAATAGTTCGGAAGATATTAGGTTTTGATGTAGAATGTAGGGTATGTTGTTGTGCAATGATCTCTTACCCTAAGGATATATATGATGGTCTGTGGTTGTTATCATTGAGCACATCTCAATGGTGGTCCTCTCATAATAATCCACTTAGTACTATACCATTGAGATAATAAATCATCTCTGCTTGAGGTTTATTAATAAACCCATACTATATGGGCAACTCACTAACTACTCTTGATAATTATTTCATATGTATATTTTTATTTAATGGTCCACGGTGTTATGATAACCAAAAACTATAAAGATTTATAATTAATATATGGTTCCCTCAAGTTTTACCTATATGAACCATATGTGTGAATGCAAATCAAATGGTTATTAATGCCTTGTGAGGCATAATATTGATGCACATTTCCCTTGGATTATCTATCATAGTCCTTCATGATTATGTGACTCACTCACTAAAAGTGAAACCCTTAAATAGTTATTTTATAAATTATCTATCTCAATCAAAAATTAGTTTTTCTAAGATATATTTAATGGATTGACATGCTAAATCATTCATTCTCATTGATTAATGAGCACCATACTAGCAATGATTAACATACCAAATTTTGAGTTTCAAGAAATAGATTTGTCTATCTCTTCATAGTCAAAAGTGTGACCACTGCATTGCTTTTATACATGTGAGTGAGTATTACGACCTTATTATGCCACTTAATTTCATCGATAATATGATAATTCAAAAGCTCATTAACAAGCATATCTAATCAACTAAGATCTACAAGTATATGGGTCATACAAATAATAAAATAGATTTTATATAGATATTGATCATAAAGGAATTATATCGGCACATTGGTTATTTAAAAATGAGATAATCTATTTTTAGTAAAATGGGTATTCTGATTGTTAGACAATATTAGGTCTAATACTTATTCATTATATCTATATAATACTATTTAAGTCATGCAACTTATATTATGGTGGATATAAAATGAAGGTTAAGGTATTGTGCAATGACTCCTTGCCCTAATAGCATACATGGTGGTTATCACCATTGAGCCTATCAAATTAGTAGTGTCCTCATTGATATCTCCTCAATTTGTTACTATCGAGCTAATAATTCATTTCTACTCGAGAGTATTTTCAATTTCATACTTTTTAAGCAACTTCGTCAATAATTCTTGTTGGTAACTCCATAGTATATTTTTATTCTCCGAACTCAAATATAATAAGAACCACAAATTGATATGATTAATAAGTATTCCTGCTTTCATTTTCACAAGCTTCATACTTACATAATTAATATATGATTTCTTCAAGTTTTACTAGTAGGAACCATATAAGTATAGATAACTCACAAAGGCTATCACCACCTTGTGAGTCAAAACATACTCGTGCACATCTAGAAAATTTTTTATAACTATCCTTCTTAGTGATAATATGACTCACACACTAAAAGTGAATCCGTAAAGAGAATGTTATATATAATGTCCAAAATTGAGAATTAGTTCATTTAAGATATATACAATTGATTGACATGTAAAGTTATTCATATTCTTTCCTTCATAAGTGTCATACACATATGAGTGAAATTGTTTTTTTCCTACCATATTGATTTTCATTATGGGTTAAAAGAAATGGAAAAAATCCACATATGAGTGAAGTTTCCTAACTTCTTTATACATTTATGGAACCCAATCGGGTTGGAAAAAGTAACAAGTGCCATTGGCAAGCCCATACACATGGACAAACTCACTTCTAACATATCAAAAATATCATAAGCTCATGTGTTAGTTTAGGTTGATCTAGAAAAAGACTCATCTCATAAAATTACTTTGAAATTCCTGGATGGGTCAAAATTTGTGCAATCAATCTTATATGAACAATTGCCTCCATTCTATGTATTATGTTCCATTTTTGGGAATGTATTAACTAATTGCAAGAGAAATAATAAAGAAAAAGAGACTAAAAATAACTTATATTTTCCAATGAGTCTTAGTAGTAGCAAATCCTTAGTTAAAATCTCTCAACTAACTGAGAAGGAGGAATGTCACAATGAAGAAAAGTCAAAAGAGCTCATATCTTTCAACATTGACAAGCCCATACACATGGACAAACTCACTTTCGACATATCAAAAATATCATAAGACCATGTGTTAGTTTAGGTTGATCTAGAAAAAGACTTACCTCATAAAATTACTTTTAACTTCCTAGATGTGTCAGAAATTGTGTAATCAATCCTATATGAACAATTGCCACCATACTATATATTATTTTCTATTTTGGGAATGTATTAACTAATTGCAAGAGAAATAATAAAGAAAAAGAGACTAAAAATAACTCATATCCTCCAATGAGTCTTAGTAGTAGCAAATACTTAGTTAAAATCTCTCAACTAACTGAGAAGGAGGAATATCACAATAAAGAAATCTCCAAAGAACCCCCCTTAGAGGAAGATCAAACTATCCTTGCACCTGATGAAAGAAAGTCAAAAGAGCTCAGATCAAATTATCCTTGCATATCAACCCCATCCTTCTCTTTTTTCATAAATAATGATTTACATAGTTTCTTCAAAGGAAAGAGGGAGTCTATGAAAAGGAGACCCACTTTTGTCTTACTTATTTGTCAAATGTATTGAGTATTTATCAAGGCTCTTATATAATGCAACTTAGTTAGAAAAGTTTTCTTATCATCTTGGATGAGCCTATTTGAAATTATTGTACTTAATATATGTGGATGATCTCATTATCTTCTATCAAGAGGAATTTAAGGCTACTAATTTTTAATCTTTCTATTACCATCAGAAATAACAACTCTATTGAAAATATATGCAGAAGGTTTATTTGTGATGCCCCTTAACTAGAAGATACCATCTTAAAGCGGCTTGGAATAGAGTCTGCACCCCCATTTCACATGGAAGAGTGGGGCTTCTTAATTTCACCATTTAGAATAAGTCCCTTTTTTAAAAAAAATTGTGCTGAATCAGCAAAAAAAAACCCAAGCTGTGGCTAAGTTGGATCCACCATTGGTATTTTATCACGTAGAATATATGAAAACTCCAAGCAACAAAAGAGAACTATCCTCTTTGGGAATCCCCAATCTTAGTTAGGGATGTCTTAATTGATAAAGTTGGAAGATTTTCACATGCTAAGGATATAATAAAGAAGTGGGGAGATGATGAGAAAATAGTTGCAGATTCAAATAATTTTCTTGTATCACAATGTGAAAAAAAGAAGCATGGCTGAACAAATATTATTTGGATAAAGAATTTTATTCCCAAGCATGCTATCTTCTTTTGGATAGAAAAATTGGGAAAACTAAAGACCAAAGATCAATTTTTTTTAACTCTGCTCAACATAGATCATAAGTTTTGTGGAGCACCAAAGACCTCTAACCATATTTTTTAATGTTCTTTTTGCTATGATATTTGGAAGGAAATTATGCATTGGATACGACGATAGTCCTTATCAATTTCTAACACATTCAAGACAATGAAGGAAGAATATGCAACAAATACATTCAAAAATATCATAAAGAAATCATCATGTGTAGCAACAATTTACTATATATGGAGTGAAATAAATTGAAGATGGCATGAAGAAAAATCCAAAGACACTGGCACAATCATGAGAAAGATAACGACATAAATTTACATTATATTTGGGAAATCATGCAATTGTGTAAAATTGGACTAGAGATGTAAAATATATAGATTTTGATAGTAAATTTTTATTAATTATTAAAAAACACCAATACCAATATTTGAAGCTCAAACTCAACAACAAAATCCATTTTAAATATAGATAGACGTAAAACTAATCCATCAACAATTACACATTTTAGAGCATCAAAGTTAGAATATGCAATAGAAATCCATTTAAATGTAACTAGGGCTGTAACTGAGCCGAGCTGCTCGCGAGCTGCTCGGCTTTTGGCTCGTTAGAAGCTCGCTCGAACTCATTTATTAAGTTAAATGAGCCGAGCCCGAACATAAATTTGAAGCTCGTAAGTTAAACGAGCCGAGCCCGAGCACCCTCAAAATCGGCTCGTCAGCTCGTAAACAGGCTCGTGAATATGCTCGTGAACGTGACTCATGAGCAAGCTCATGAACGTGGCTCGTGAGCAGGCTCGTGAATAGGCTCGTGAGCAAGCTCATTAACCATGCTCATGAACAGACTCATAAACCAAGCTCGTGAGCAAGCTTGTGAACGTGGCTCGTGAGCAGGCTCGTGAATAGGCTCCTAAAGTAGGCTTACGAGTAGGCTCGTTAAGTAAGCTCATGAACAAGCTCATTCGCAGGCTCATTAAATAAGGTCATGAACAAGCTCATTTATTATTTAATACATGTATATATTAGTATTATTTTGTGGTATTAAATAGGTATAATTTCTTTTTTAATTTTTAAGCAATTTTGTTTTTTACTACTTTTATATTACTTAATTTTTATCACCTTAATATGAGAATGTTTTTTATTGTCTAAGGTGGTTATCACCAAAGTGTATATACTTTAAAAAAAATCTATAAAGGACATCATAATATAGTTTAAGTATTAATATTAAATAAATATAATCTATTATATATATAAAAGTACAAATAAAGGGAAAACTTTTTTGGACAAAAAACAGACTTATATGTTTAATGTTTTATATAAAGACATAAATAGTATTGTTTTATTTTTGAACAAATTAAAACCAATGAAAATTATTTGAGTTTGTATTTTAAAATTTAAACTTTTATAATTAGAAATTATATAGATTCAAGTTAAAATAAAATGAATTATATTATTTTTATCATCAAATTTAAATAAAACATATAAATTATAAAATTATTTTGGTATGGTACATATATAAATTTGGAAAAATCTCACTACCACATATCAGCTTTTATGTAGTGGTTATTTAGCAACCGTTAGTAAAAGAACCAATAGTCCATTTTCTTCATTGAAACCCTAAAATTTGAGATATATCTCCACGACTCTCTCTTCAATGTTGAAAGGTGAGTTTTTCTTTACCTAGTTTTTCTGATACAAATCTAAAGCATCTCTTCTTTTTTTCCATTCTCATTTGTTTTTCTTCTTTGATAAATCCTCTTTTCAATTTTGTAATTGATTTCTATCCCCTGTTAGGATCTAGATAAAATTGGGTACTAATAAAATATGGATTTTTTAGTTTGTATTAATAAAGTATATATTTTTCATACTATTTTCTATTAATTTGAAATAAAAAAAAGTAACATTTATTTTATTTAAATATAATTAATTAATTGATGTATACTTAAAAATTAAGGTAATTTACATTTTAATTTATAAAGTTATAATAAAATAATAGGTTTAAGATTTTTTTAACTTTTTAAGCTATAATATTAATAGACTAGGATTTTACAAATTAATTATAATAAATTAATATGATAAAGATGATATAATATAATTAAAATTAAAATTATCATCATAAAGTTAGATAAGAATAATTTTTTTAGTTTGGAATTGGGGCATGATTATTGATACTCATCCTTATCTTCTTCTTTTATGATTAAAGTGAAACGGGATAGCAATCATCCAAAAAGTGGTTTTCAACTTTCACATAGTATTACTTTAGCGATATAGTGAAGTATGAGCTAGACTACCCTTATTTTTTGTCTCATATCTTTTCTTTTTATAATATGTATATGTCTTTTTCTCCCTTTAGAATATATTATCTTTTTGTTTTAGTGGCGCTTGTTTACTAAAAGTTGAAACCTAATCCCACAAATAAAAAATAATTATTTTTTGGTTGTTTTATTTGGGTATTAAAAATATAAAATTGATTAAATATGTTTCAAAATTGACTTATTTTAAAGAATATTTAATCTTCACATAAAAAAAGTTAAAATAAATTTAAAATTATATATATAAAGAATGGTGTGATTTGTGTGAATGACTATTAGAAGGAATGTTTGTCACATTAATCGCCTTAAATAATGAGGTTACATGCAAGTTTGGATTCTGTCAAATACTTATATTATTATTGTTCTTATAATGTGTAGGGATGGAGTGTAAGTATTGATTCTTATCAAGAGAATGTCGGACCATCCTTCTTCAAATGTATTATCCCCAAAAAATTCACAAACAAGTCCTATAATGGACATTGTTGCAGCTGTTGATGCAACAAATGTTAATTCAAATAAGGAAAATACAGAATCTACAAGTGTCGCTGTTGATGAGGTTGATAATATTGAAGATACTCAAGATGATAACACCAAGTGTGCAAAGAAAAGAAAGGTCACCTCTAAAGTGTGGAATGAATTTAAAGTAGTCACACGTCCTAATAAATCACAGAAGGCAGAATGCATTCATTATAAGAGTCATTTTACGTATTCCAAGGGTGTTCCTACAACTCAATATAATAGACACTTAGAGAGTTGTCAGATGAGAAAAATAAAGTTGTCCGGACAAAATGAGCTAACAATCAATCCATCTTTTTCTGAGTCTGAAACAGTAGCTAAGGTACAAAATTTTAAATATGACCAATCTAAGATCAGAGAGGTATTATCTCATACGATTATGGTTCATGAGTTACCATTTTCATTTGTAGAGTATGAAGTGTTTAATTTGTTGATGAAGACCACAATTCCTCATTATCAATCAGTTAGTCGTGCAACCACCAGAAAAGATTATTTTGCTGCTTATGAAATGGAGAAGAAGAAAGTTTCTATCTTATTGAAATCTACAAATAAATTAAGTGTAACTACTGATATATGGAAATCAACTAATTAAAAGGTTTCATAATGGTTGTTGCTTCCCATTTCATAGATTCAATTTGGAAACTTCAGAAGCGTGTTCTCAATTTTTGTGATATACCTCCACCTCATTCCGGAGTTGCTATTTGTGATGCATTAAGCAAATATTTGGTTGATTGGGAGATCGAAGACAAAGTTTGGACAGTGACGGTTGATAATGCATCTTACAAAGATGTTGTTCGCATGTTGAAGGACAATCTTTCATACAAAAATCAACTTCTTCTTAGTGGAAAGTTATTTCATGAAAGATGTTGTGCCCATATTTTAAATCTCTTAGTCTAAAATGGGTTGTCTGAAATTGGAGAGATCATTAAGAATGTGCGAGAATTCATTAAGTATGTAATACAATAAAAGAGCCGTTTACATATTTTTGGGGATATTGTGAAGCAATTAAAGTTGCCTTTAAAACAACTTATCCTTGATTGTTGCACTAGATGGAATGCAACATATTTTATGTTGTTAAGTACCTTAGAGTTCAAGTATGTCTTTCCAAAATATGCACAAAGAGATTTAAATTACATGTTTTTGCCTAGTGAAGAGGATTGGATGAAAGTTGCTGAAGTTTGCTATTTTTTAGAAGAGTTTAATGAAGTTGCCAAAATCATTTCAGGTATTACTTATTTATTTTATTTCACTAATATTTATCATTTTTTCATTTACATGCTTTTTAAATTTGTCAATTACAACTTGATAATGTCATATATATATCTCTTGTAGGTTCTAAATATCCAACATCAAATCTATTTCTTCATGAGCTTTATAATGTCAAAAAGTTGTTGGATGAGAAATATTATGCTGAAAATGGCTTTATGCACTCCATGGTTAGGAAGATGAAAGATAAGTTTGATAAATATTAGGGTGATTGCAATTTATTGATTTCTCGTGCAGTAGTTTTAGATCCTAGAAATAAGATGCAATTGGTTGATTGGTATTTTCTTTATATTTATTATGAACCTGATAAGATTGAGCATGTTACTACGATTCGTGAGACATTGCGCATGCTTTATAGAGATTATGTTGAAGCTCATAGAGCAAAGGGTGATGAAAAATAAAGTCAAGCTGAAATTCGAAAAGAATCTTCCAATGTTGGGGTTAAAGGAAAAACTAGAGGGAGGACTGAATTCTATACTTATATTAGAAATGTTGAATCATCAATTGAACAAGTAAAATCATAATTAGATGTTTATTTAGAAGAAGGGGTCTTTATTTGTGATGATGATTCAAATTTCAATGTATTAGAGTGGTGGAAGATGAAAGCTCTAAAGTTCAAAGTGTTATCAAAGATGGCATGGGATTTTTTGTCAATTCCAATCACGACTGTAGCATCGAAATCCGCATTTAGTGCAGGGGGTGGGGGGGGGGGGGGGGGGGGAAAGTCATTGATCCATACCGTGCATCTTTAGTAGCAAACATTATTCAAGTTTTGTCATGCGGTGAAGATTAGTTACGTGCCGACTATGGGATAAAGAGAAAAAAAGGTAAGACAAATATCTCATACTTTGTATCTTATATTTAATTTTAATTTTAATTTTTTGGTATTTCAGCTGCTAATTTTTATTTATTTTTTGATACTTTATTTTAGGATCAAGAGGACATTAAAGAGGTTAAAATACATCTCACTTGAAGTTGATTATGCAAAGGTATTATCTTTGTGTTTATGTGATCATGAATTTTGAAATTTGACTTCAACTTGACTAAAAATTTGGTGGGTGCAGCTTGAGTTTTGGAATAGTTTGATCCTAACCAAGTGATCTTCATATGTGGTAGTATCAATCTTTCTCTAAACATCCTCCCTTTGTTTTCTTTTACTATGTTCTATATAATTAATTGTTTTTATGAGCATACCAATATTCATATAAATGAGAGGAGTAAAATTTTATAGTAACATTGTCATTTAAAAATTTGATATGTTGACTAATAAACATAGAGCTGCTTATCTTTTTTATTTTTGCATAATGAACAAGAGGATTTGTTCGATATGTTGCGTAAGAAAGTTTTTTTGTTTCATATGTCGAATTTGTTTGTTTTATAGGTTGCATAATCTCTTTCTTCTTCTTTTTTTAAAAAAATTTTTGAGCAGGTGGATATCATGAAGAAGACTTGATGCACAACAAATTTTTCCTACAAATGAACATGATGGATATTTTAACTCTTGAACTCCAATCAAGTTAATTGAATTTTTATTATCTTATCTTTTTAATTTAGTTGTATGTTGGCTATTTTAGATGAACATTTTTTTAAATATATTTGGTTATGTAATATTGGATTTGTATATTTTAAGGTTTATTTTGAACATTTTCATATGAACTCTAAACAAGCTCTAAATGAGCCTTAAACAAGCTCTCTAAACAAGCTCTAAACGAGCCTTAAACGAGCTCTCTAAACAAGCTCTAAACGAGCCTTCTAAACGAGCCTTAAACAAGCCTTAAACAAGCACTTTCTCGAGCTCACGAGCTAACCAAGCGAGCAAGCTCGACCTTGGTATAAATGAGCATTTGTCGAGCAAGCTCGAGCTAAGCTCGAGCAACTCAAGAACAAGCTCGAGCTGAGCTCAAGCCAAGAATAAGTTGAGCTTGAGCCGAGCTTGCCTAATGCTAGGCTCGACTCGGCTCGGTTATACCCCTAAATGCAACCTTGTAAAGTAGATATATTAGGTAATAGAGAAGCATCAATAGAAACACCATTGGATGCAATGGTTCTAGTAATCTATGAGGCCTAAAAAACCTCACAATTTTTTTAGCGATGTAGGCATTGGCTAGTTGAGAATTGCATCAAGTTTTTTGGGATCAATCTTAACTTAACAAATGTGACAATATCGCCTAGATATTTGATGGTTTCTTGAAAAAGTTTAACAAAAAACTATATCTTTTGCAAGCAAGATAAAACCTACAAGAGATGCCAAGTTTGATTGAAATAAATATTAATAAACTTATGCAAAAATCACATAAATATTTGGTTCATGGCAACTTGAAAAGTCTAAGAGGCACTAGAAATACAAAATGCTAGTATGAGAAATTCATAGTGTCCATTATGAGTTTGAATTGCATATTTGTAGATATCTTAGTCATGAGCACAATTATGATATTCATCCCACCAGTCAAATTTAGTAAATACTTGATGCACCACCATGTAAGGCCTAATAACAATAATGTTAAAGAATGATTGTGGCCTCTACTAGCAAAGAAGATAAGTGTCGAGACAAGCAAAAATATTTCAAACCAATAATCAATTATTTCTTTTGTGATGGACCATATTAGGCTCATGAATGACGTAAGAGAAATGCCCTTAATGCTATGATTGAGAGGGAGACTAAGCAAAAGGGTCTTGGTGTACAATTGGGATCAATGCATTTGTTGAGTGCCCTCAAGGTCAAGCCAGCCAAGGAGTAGCCTCATAGTAGAGGACGTATCTATGTGGAAGCCAAGGTGAATGGGATGTTCACCAAAGCTATAATAAACATTGGTTTCACACATAAGTTGGTCTCTGAGGAGAAGGCAAGAAGACTCAAGCTCCACACATCCAAGAAGGTAGATTGACTTAGGGTAATAATGAATAATAAGTCATGGGAAGATATGATTGATTTTATAATAGTAACCATTAAACTTCAAAGTAATGATAGGGTTGGATTTACTAAAACAGGTAAAAGTTTTGACCTTACATTTTCTACTCTCGATAACTATTTTAGAAAAGGAGGTACCATGTATGGTTCTCACAATCATCAAAAGCAAAGCTATGACCCATATACTATATCTGCTATGCAATTAAAAAGAAAGTCGATAAAGAATAAGATGAACTACTTTCCAGCTCTTAAGGAATACATGATTAATACAATGAGAGAGTTTATGCTCATGGAAGTCAAGAAGATGTAGGGTGAGTTGAAAGATATGATATCATTGGAACTCCGCAAAAACCTTTTGTCAAGAAATGAAGAAGATCATAAGATCGAGTAGGGGCTAGGAGCCAAACCCCCTACCAATGTACCCTATAGGATGGTACCTTCAGAACTAGAGGAGTTAAAAAAGACAACTAGAGGAACTATTAGTTAGCTGATTCATCTAACCATAGAAGGTCCCATATGTTGTATCATTCTTATTATAAAAAAAGCATAATGGGTCAATATAGATGTTCACCAACTATTAGGCACTCAAAAAATTGATGATATATAATAAGTATCTCATTCCTTTTATTACTGATCTATTTGACCAATTTGATATAGTAAGATACTTAACTGAGTTAGACTTATGGTCAGGTTACTATTAAGTGAGGATAGCTAAAGGAGATGAGCCAAAGATGTGTGTGATAAAGTATTACTCCTATGAGTTCTTAATATTGTCATTTATTTTTGCTAATGCACCTGCTATATTTTGTACTTTAATGAATTAGATATTTTACCTAAGATAAAAATCTTAGTGCTCCCAATCCAAATGAATTATACACACACACACGCTCACTCACACACACACACACACACACACACACATATATATATACATATGCGCGCACACACACACACACATGTGTGTGTGTGTGTGTGTGTATTTGTGTAAAATAAATTAAATATAGCTTCAAAACATTAATTATATTATTTGACTGTTGAAAAATATTTATAATTTGGTATTTTTTTATTTAATAATTTGGTTTTTGTTTTTAAAGATGTTTTAATATTCACCACTTGAAAAAATTACAAAAGTGCCGTGGATTTCAAATAATTTTTTTGTTTTGCAAATTTTTTGATTGAAATATAAATATAATTATATTTTAAAATGTCTAAAATAATCTTTTCATGAATATTGCATATCAACTTATGAATCCTGTATGAATACTACATAAATCTTAATTATTCCTCTGCAA
This sequence comes from Sapria himalayana, assembly GCA_029783825.1. Classification (NCBI taxonomy): domain Eukaryota; kingdom Viridiplantae; phylum Streptophyta; class Magnoliopsida; order Malpighiales; family Rafflesiaceae; genus Sapria; species Sapria himalayana. Next base: position 1,492,666 of record JAREIK010003611.1, on the reverse strand, counting down.
GCTTTGTAACATATTTGATAAAAAATAATATTTTCTCAATTATATTATAGAATATTACCAAAAAATAAATAAATCTCAAAAATATTATATCACTTCTATCATTTTATTTGTTTTTAAATGATGTTAACATAAAAATTATATTGTAGAAAAAGAAATTAATTTTTTGTTTTAAATGTTAATTATATCTCATTAATTGAGAGAATTCTACTAGTTTTTAAATTTTAATTATATCTTAATTCAAATTAACATAAGAATTAAAATTAAACAAAATCAAAAAAAATTAAACCAAATTTAAAATAGCTTAATCTATCCAAACAAAATCAAAAAATCTATACAAACTTGGCAAACTGAGATGTGTTCTTGGTTTAAATAATCCAAGTCATTAAGAGTTTATTTTCCCCCATAGATTACGTAAATATTTTTGCTCCTTATAGGAAAATTTTATTTCCATAAATTAAAATTTGTCAAACAACAACTCGAGACCTTTACTTTTTCTTTTAAGCCACTAGTTCTAACTTGATCCAACTAATCTCAAAGAATTATCCAAGGAAAAATGGTAACTTTTACTTCTAACCCATAAATATCTCGTTGACCAATGTGATCCCCAAGAGTGATTGGAGTAAAAGTCATATTATTAGAGATTTCTTCCAAATTTTTAGTTATCTCGGAATAAGCATATAAAGAATCTAGGCAACTTTCAATCTCCTCAAAATGAGATAAAAGCATCAAGGCTGCATGGTTTTTCCTAGTCATATCGATTATCCTATTATCGCTAGACAACTTTCAAATAATAAGTATGAATTGTTTTAAATTGAAAAGATGATTATCCACACAAACATATCTAGGTTTGTGCAACTAAGAGTCAATGCTTATAATTTTCTATCAAAAATTTGCTTGACATGAGTTAGTCCTATCTTGGATAACATAATTGAAATTTACCTTTTTATCCCTCATTATAATCATCGATCATTTTACAAAGTTCCATTCGCATTTCCTAAATTAATTTCATATGAATCATAATGTTCAACAATCCTATGGACAATAAATTCATCCTAACATCTGGGATATATCGGACATCATTGAGAAGTAATCAATATTATGTATTTGTCTCCAGACAAATATTCTTGATTCCCATTATTCTTGATGTCCTTCTATCACCTATCTTGACTAATCCATTATCTCCAAATGAAAATATCTCAAACCAAACAAGCTTTAGAGTGACATGCAAAATACCCCTTTAGTATAATTTCTTATACTTGGCTCCATTCATACTTTCTGGTTTCGAATCTTCAAAATTCACTTCAAGTAAGTTCTTTTTTATTTTAACACGTCTTAGTGTATGTCAGTTTTCTTGTTTTAAAATTAAGTTATATACTAGAACAAGTTATTATTTTTGTTTTGAATATTAATTACACCACATTAAATGAGTGTAATCATACTTTCATTTAAAATTAAAATTATCATAAAAACCAAAATCAGACGAAATAAAAAAAAACTTAAACAAAAAATAAAATAGTCTAGTCTGCCCCAAACATGGGTGGACCCAACAATAGATATGTTATTTTCTAACATTGTGTGTTCTGATTGAGTGTAAAATAGAACATAATAACAAACATAAATACAACAAAGTGTTACATGATATCAAACAACTACCACGACATAGCACAATTGAAACATAATAGAATACCATGGAAACAACCAGATATGTTTTATATAGCAGAAAAAAAAATCATGTCGGCAACATAATATGATTGAAAACAAAGTGACATAGTATGATTTATAAAAATATTTTAAACAGTCATGACATAAACTAGGCAAAAATTACAATTTCTAGTAATTTTAATTATATGATAAAATAAAAAAAAGCAAATGATATAATGATTGTCGCTTAATCATAATTGTTAATCATAATATAAATAAACAAAATAAGAAAATATATTGTTTAGTATGCAAAATATAAACTATTTACAAAAAAAAAAAGACAAATATATTTAATATTTAATAAAAGATACATCAAAATCAAAGATATTTATATTTTGATATTTTAAAAAACAAACACTCAATTTTTCTCGGTGGTTGCCACATCAACTTTTAAAAAAATAAATCGATAATTTTCAAATTGTTTTTTTATAATATGACACACAATCACACGCACACTTATTTTGTTTATTTATATTATGAGTAACAATAATGATTAAATCATGGTATCATGTGCTTTTATATATTTTATCATATAATTAGAATTATTAGGAATTATAATTATTAGTTAGTTAAATCATGACTTTTTGTGATGTTGTATTTTTAAATCATATAGTGTTATTTTGTTTTTCAATTATATTTTGTTATTATCATGATATTTTGTTCCAATATATGAAATATATCTAGTTGTTGTAGTATTATGTTATGTTGCAATTGTATAATGTCATGGTAGTTGTTTGATGTTGTGTTCTGCTTTGTTGTATTTATTTTTTGTTATTATCTTCTATTTTACACTCAATCAAAACACACAATGAGAAGAATTAACATCCACACATATGTCACAAAATTGACACTTAAATCAGAATCTATATTTTGTAGAATTTCTATAAATAAATTTCATATTATGGAATTTTTAATATTGAAGATAATATATTTTGTGCACTTGTTTATTCTGTGAATATGAATAATTCTTTGACTATGTTTAGAGTGCATTTTGATCGGTTGCATATAAAATATTTTTGAATAATATTGAATTATTTTTCTTTAACATTATCTTATTCTAATTATATTTTGAATTATTTATATAGTTAAATTAAAAAGAAAAAAAATATTTTTTCTATAGCCATTTGAAAATTAAATCTAAAGGGTATGTTAGATTATTAATTTGCAACCATGTATATGTTAGAAGATGTTAGATTATATAAGTGTTCACTTGTACATGTAAGAAATATACTTTTCTTTTAATAAACAAAAGTTCTAGGATTTTCTTCATGGTATCAGAGTGACTCTCATTACTTTTTTTTTCCGTTGCTCTCACGGTCAGACAAATGTGCAATACATTGTCTAATAGATTGTCAAAACCATCACCAAGCACCTCCACTCGCCCCTTCATGTGCCACCCTATTCTACAACATGACATATCCATGCACAACACTTCATGCATCTTCAACTCTATAGAGTTGACATTAGCTCCCATGAAGTCAGCATTGTTGACCATGGATTCGTGAAAAAAAAATTGACCTGGTGCATTATAAATTATTTTCACATCCTAAATCCATTTTTACTATCTATTTTTTAATTTAGAATTTAGATAACTTGGTAATGAGATGTTTTGCCCGATTCATGTTATTTTTGATGGATATAATTGTGCTCACAGGTCTCTACCCATGCACAATTATATCAAATGGCACAAGCTATAGGTTTATCTCTTTGGTGAATGTCATATTCCAAAAAAAGAGGACAAAGAAACTAATTCTACCTATGCCATTCAGATTGAGATTTGAGAAAATTTTAATCATCATATCATCACTTAGTTTCGTAATACATTTATTCAATCCATTGTTGATAAGTTTGGCAACCTTGATATTTTTAAAGAATTCTATGCCTTATGGTTAGTTAGTATATCGGTGTAACACTCCAAACATTTTTTTAAATGATTTTTTTCATTGAATTTATTGGTGTTTTAAAGTCCATCATGAATTTATAATAATTTTTAGGAATTATTTCTCAATTAAAGAGAATTTTAGGAAAAATATACCCGATAAGGTCAAATTCTGAGTAGTTGACCGAAATATAATTTTTAAAAATACCCAATGAATGAAATAAATTTTGGGAAAATTTTTGAAGCAAAGTAAGGTTCAAATATATGTTATAAAATAAAATTAATGAAAATACATAAATAAAAAAAATAATAAAAATACGTGAATAGTAAATCGAGTAGGGAAAAATCAACATATTTTGTTGACCAATGCCCAAAGAGACATTTTTAATAATTCCCAGGACCTTAAAAAAATTTACGAAAACCCACAGAGACTTAAGTGAAATATTGAATTAATTATTAAAAATATCATGCCGTAGAAAATCAAGCAGAAAATGAAAGAAAAATATCATGATTTAGGTTCTCCATTCGACGCCGAACTGCTAGGTAAGGAAGAAAATTTTGTAGCGGTCAATTTCGTTTGAAAAAACCTGTGATTTTTCATGGTGGGAGACTTCCGAATGTATATAAAAACTTCATGGTTTTTAATTTTTGTTTTGCATGGTCTGTATTCAAGGAAATGGGCTGAAATGATGAATGGTTTTTTGGATGGTCAATTAGAACTGTTCGGAATTAATTAATTGTTCTAATGTGTATGCTAGGTTGTAATTATATTTTGAATATATATAGTGTGACCTAATATGTATGAATTAGATCTGGTATGTTTAGAATTTGGGGAAAATGTATTTAGAATGAAATTGAGGTGTTAATTAGTGAAATTATGAGTAGAATTGATTGAATGTGAATTTCTGTTTGAAAGTCAAATTGGACAGAATCATAAGAGGACCTAATGGATGAATCTTAGAGCAAATTTGATATCATTGGAAAGATTTGGATGTTAGTGAAAATTTGTCACTAGTTTCAGGGTTTTTTGACATCAGTATAGAAAAATATGGCCAATATACTAACTGATGTGCAAATAAAAAAATGAGTTTAGTAATTAAACATTAAACATAAGAAATTAGTTGTGAGATTGAATATTAAAATAATAATTTTTGGTATTTAGATGTTAAAAGGCAGAATGTCGAAGATAAGGAAAGTAAAAAATGATTTTTTTTAAAAAGATTATTTAAAAAGCTCAAGTTAGGCGATTAAATAGAAACGGGTAAACAGCCTAATTGAGTAGTGAATAACAAGGTATGGCTCGTTATGATTTTGATGTTATCTTTATATTTATTTTTCTTGTATGAATATTGGTATAGCAAACAAAGTTGGGGAAGGCTTACACATTCAGGGTGAATAGCCTAGCTGAGCCTAAACTAATAGAAATGTGAGTAAATTTATATCATCGTACTTGCACCTTTGAAATGTATAGCAATATTTTCATTATTTGACTTGATCGTGGTAATTGACTATAATTAAGACCCTGTTGAGCATTCATTGAATTGAATTTGTCATATGCCATAAATCTTATGTCCTGATGAATATTTATGTTGAGCACGACCAGCTAACTCTTATTGTATTTTGTGTTATCTCTTGTTGCATGCTGAGTATGGTCGGCTATATTCTTTGATATTGCCATTTTTGTCTCATGCTGAGTACGGTCAGCTATATTCTTTGATATTGTCATTTTTGTCTCATGCTGAGTACGGTCAGCTATATTCTTTGATATTGCCATTTTTGTCTCATGCTGAGTACGATCAGCTATAACTTATAATCGTTAATATCATTTATTGGTAAGAATCACAGAAAGCCTAACAGATGGGGAAGTCATCAGGCTATTTGCACATGGTACCCTCTGGTGCGGGAAAAGTCAGTGCCATCCTAAAGAGGTAGTAAAACTCTAAGCGTAGAACCCGGCCCATTCTACGAATCTTTGGTTGGAATGTACGAATTCCAATATAAAGGTAAAAAAAATATACTGATTCCTGAATGGCAAACTATATTTCAGTTTCAAACCTCTAAATCTCATTTGATATTGTTATTCATATTGATGTTATTTGTTGCATAACCTATGTAAAATGATTGATTGATTGAGCATAATCATCATTGTGAGCTAGCCTTGAGTATCTAGCCTCACAAGTATGATGATATATTTTTACTTACGGAGTTATCTCACCGCCGTTAATTTCTTTTTTTTTCAGGGTAGACAAAAAAAGCAGAATCCAAGCATTTCAAGACCACTTGGAATTTTTTTTTTTTTTAAAAATATAATGGATTATTATTTTGTTTATTTGGTGAATAGTCTACGTTTCTAGAAGTCTCCATGATGAATTAACTTAATTATTAGGTTAATTGTTGAGTGGGATAAATTTTACTTTTAATGAAACCTTATTTGATATTTTTGATGAGACCGTAGAAATTATTTTTGTTAGTGAAGACCACAGAGGTGAATAATATTTATCATTGTTATAGAAATGAATAGATCATGCCAAAATTTTCAGTAAAAATTATGTGACTTGGGCTTGCTACAGGTGTTGGTAGTCTTAAGCCTACCCATTCCCCAGAGCAGGTTGCAGCCTATAAAAGTGGGACTGTGGGAGTGACAACTAGGGCAAGTGGTGCTAACATCTTCAACGTCACACAATCTTTATTAGATTTGCCAAGAGCCAGGTGAGTGTATTAGTGTGTATCATAGCTAGTTGAAATCCATTTGGGATCAAGTAATTGCATCTCAACTTGTTCTCTCCGATTTTGCTGGCACCCAATTAATTTATGTTCCTCATGAACAAGTATGGTTAATTTAGTTTTTGATGGGAATTTTCAAAGAGTTTGAAGTAGCTGAACATTATATTCTACATTCGAATCCTTTAATCAATATAGTATCATGAGACACATCTCATGATACAAGAACAAATGTCATTCTGTTGAAACTTGCTACACTCGTCAGTATATTCTTGAGAATACTACTACCTTAAATTAATTTGATTTATTAGCTATGAAATATCATTCCAAGTCTAATATTGATTCATCTATCTTTATGGCATATCAACTAGATAAGGTTAATCATGTTCATCTACTATCTAAGTGCATCCAAAACTCCTATTTTTATGATACAAAATACTTCTACATAGATTATTGATTCTGCTTGCTCCAATCATGACTTTTTCTATTGATGTTATCTTTTCATATAGTATCATTTATCTCCCTATCATATATACTGCAAAATTTTCCTACATTCATGTCTCATGTTGGTAATATCTTTACACCAGCATTGTATATTTCTAATGTAAAATTTTTAAACCTAAATCATAATCTTTTTTATATTGGGCCACTCATTGAACTTATTTTTCTGACATTTTTCACTGGTATTGTTGTGCAAGATGGTGGGATGATATAACTGGGATACCACAATAGGTTAGGATGCATTTGAGCTCATTATCTTGATCTACCATCCTGTCTATATGCTTTCCATTTCAAAAAACTAGATCTGATTTACGATATTCTCACCTTTGTCATTATGTATATCTTAGAAAATTAAACTATTTCAAGAGTTTATAGGTTTAATTTCAAACAAGGGGTTTGATTGTCTAATCAATTTGACCATCAAGTTAATCTACCATATACCAAAGTTTCTCGTTTGTTTACGTTTGAGCTTTCATTCAGATGTATGAGATTCTCACATTACTGCACACGATAGGTAAATATTTTTTTTTGTGAAAGTTGTTTTGAAAGATTCTTGAATTCTGTTGAAATGTAACTATTCATTATTTATTTATCCTTTTTTTTACAATGTATGTGCGACTTTTTAGATTTCACTTTTATTCAAAAAAATGAAAGATGAAAAACAGAATGTACCACGAATGAAATTGGTCAAATGAAAAAAATATTAGCAACCATGATGTTTAATCTATTTTCTTTTCTGATCCTCTTTATAACATTTTGAGAAATCTCACAAATCTAGGGTGAACCATCAAGTGTGGGTAGCCTTTCCTCTGGAATTTATTAATGACAAACTCAGTTTACATAGTCTAGTGGATATTCTCACCCCTAATTGGTTACTCGTGGTGCATATTAATGGGTTACTGCCAAAAAATTACATAAAAGTTGGTAAAAAATTAATGATGAAGTTGCACTATCATTTGTATAGCTAATTTTATAAGACAAATTATCAAAGGAAAGGAAACTATTAATGCCAAGATTTTAAAACTAGGGTTCAATAGGGATAATGAAAAATTAGACTCACATCTAGTCTATAAAAGAAAACAAAAAAATATATTTTGAAATAGAAAGTAACTTTCTTAAAATTCATAAAAACTAAATAAAAAGAATCAGAACTCTTTACGCAAACGAATAAATAATATTCATAAAAATGCTAAAAGCCTAGAAAACTGGTTTTTTTATATAGACATCATTTGTATTAAGAGCAATAAGATTTTTATTTTTGTAGCTTACTTGTCAATTATTTTTAAAAAGTTTGGAAATTTCACCATAACTAAAAATATTTAAATTTTAACTCATTTTAATATGTAAATTCAAAAATACTTTTAATAATTAAAAAGAAATAAGAATTTTTAGAAAACAATATTGTAACAATGTTTTCGAAAACATTTACTAACTATGTTTTGGAAAATACTCTTCACAATAGAATATTATTTTCCAAGAATAATATATAGATTAGATTATATTTGTTCTATTGACAAGTACATTTAGTTTAAACTCAACATAAATCAGAGACTCATTTGGAATCTCTACTCCCCGATTATATATCGTATGACAACATTTTTTAAATATATTAATTTTATCAAAGGTTTTACTTGAATAATGATTTTATATTTATCTGTCATATTAATCGTGTCATATATTTTGAACATCTTTTTACTACTCATGATATCTTTCATGAATTTTATATAATTAGCTTAACATTGAGTCAACATATTATTTTCAATTCTTTGAGACTTGTCTAATATTCAGCTATCCATTTATGTTGTTTTCATAATAAAAATTCTAATGATTTATCAGATTTTGATAGTAGTGTTTCATATTCATATTGGGTTGGAACACATATCTTTTATTTTACATTTCATTAGCCTCGTTCATTTGATAAATGGAGTCAAAATTCACTATTTATTATAGCTACAGAATGATAATTTTTCACAATCCTTTATGCATTCCTACCATCACTTCTTTCTCAGCTTTTTTTTCTAAAAATTATTTTTCTAGTTCTCTCAATTTTCAGGTCAAAATGAATTAGCTCAGTTTTATATTTTTTGCTCATATAGGATGCGTGACTACAAAAAATAAAATAAAAAAAACTCTAATAAAAAAAGATACAAACAAATAATGTAAGTAAAACAATGTAACTCATAGAACAAAATTAAGATATTAATATTAAAATTACTAAAAAAGAACTATAATTTTTTAAGGATAGTAACACCGACTAAAATTGATTTACCAATCCAAATAATTATAGGTAGTAGTGCCAAAAACATATTGTGGCTTGGTTATGATGCCCAATTTTTTGATTATATAAAGTCTCAAAATCTCATTGGACAAATATCTCTTATCAAACAAATCCTACCTGTATATGAAAAATATAAATAGTAAAGAAAACATTTAGTCTAGATATTAATCTCTTAGGAAATATGTAGGTAGTTTAAACAACCAATTATTAGTCAATTACTACTCTAGTTGATAAAACAAGACTTAGTTTTCAATAAGATTCTTAAAATTTTAAGTCTAGTGCATTCAATTATGCATGAATACTTATCTAAATAGTCTGGATATTATTGAGATTTGTTATATAATGAATATAAAATTAAGATCAAGGATATTGTATAAGTATTCATCAATTATATAACTATTTTTTTCCTATTTCTTCATCAATAATAAAGACTTAAAAAAATAGATAGATTTCTATTTCTTCATCAATTATATAAGACTTAAAAAAGTAATCATCAATTTTATATACAAAAAAAATATATTTACACAAATTAACATCAATTATGCATGATTTCCTAGTGCCTATTGACATACAAGATAGATATTAATTGTTGGGCCTACCCCATTGATTGTTGTTTGGTATATAAAATATTAAATATTTTTATCTTTTCCTGATGATATTAGATGGTGTATAAGTACAGAAATTGACCATGATTAGATTGAGTTCATGACTGTGAAGTTTTAAAAGATTTTGATGAATAATCATGAATTTGATATATTTTTGAATATAATTAGTGATTTGCTGATGTGTGCTTCAATGAGTAGTCTCAGTATCAATTTTTGGCAAGACCTTTACTTATTTAGTCATAACAATGTTATGTTATGACTTTGCCAACTTATTTGTACAATCCTTTAATTGTGTGATATATTTTGTTGGCTATGATATTATCTTAGAGTCTGAATCGCATTTATCATATAACAATTAAGTAATTATGATATTAATTTCATGTCATAATAACTAAATATCCCACTAGTGATAAACATTGTGGTCACTTCCCAGCATTGTGATTTTATATTTACTATGACTTTGTATTTTCAAGTCATATCCTTAACCTTTTACCAAATCCATATTTATTAGGTTAAAAAAAAGTTACAAGCCAAAACTACTCAGGCCAAAACCATAATAATTATCTAGTAGCATGAATTTCCAACATAATATTATAAAGGATATTACTCAAACATTACCACTTTTAATGGTCATGACTATTCCCCTCGTGAGAAGGCAGAGTAATGACTTGGATGTACTGGTTAATTGATAAAGCTACGACAATTCCCAATACCACAAATATTTATCACATGAGAAAGATCATGGTCATTTCAAGCCTAATGCTATTCTCAATGTAGAAGCCATTTGATACAAAACAAATACTAAGGCCAAAATTATGGTCATTTCAAGTGTCATGATCATTTTAAATGCCACAGCAATTTCACATAAAAGATACAATCAATTACTATTTGTAATAATAGGTAGCATTCTAGGAAGGCATACAATAACCATTAATAAAATTACAATAGTTTTTAACAAAACAAAAAATACAAGGGTGAAGTAAGAGAGATTTTTAAAAATAAATAAATTAGAATTATATCTGCTAATTCAATATTAATAAAAAAATTTGGAGAACTGCCTACAAGCATATTTAACAACATTTAAAGAAGCATACCAATAAAAAAGATATAATGTTGATCAAGACTTCTCATAATCTTTGTGATAGGAGCACTTATTATAACTTGCACACTTTTAAAAAAGTAATATAACATGTTTTAAAATAAATAAAAATGCAGCATTTATAAAAACATACCAACAAAAATGAAATAATGTCCAACAACACTCCCCATACAATTGATTTTCTTAAAAAAAATCTTTGCGATGGAATCACTTCTTATCATTTACACACTTTTGAAATTCTAAAAGAATATCAAATTAAACATATAAATTTAAATTTTTAAAACATGCACAATCAAAATTAAATATTTATAGCAAGATTAACCAATTTTTAAAATTGAAATAACAATGTAAGACAAAAAAGTTTCCAATTCATAAAAATTTCAGATATATAACATTTATAATTTTGTCAAAATTATAAATATTATAAACATAGAAAAACTTAACTTGAAAAATATCACGAATTCATATTCTAAAAATAATTAAATTAAAAATTAAATATCAAATTAAATTAAAATTAAGAATCTTTTAATTTATTGGTTTATATGTGCGTGCATGTGTGTGTTTATATATATGCGTTATAAAAATATAACCCATAATAATAATTTAAATTTCACTACAAGAAATAAGACAATTAGAAATTTAAATTAGAAACGTCCAATTTCATTTCTAAAATAAAAAATGAAGTTGAAATGGATTAGTAAAGAAAATGATATTTTTTGGAAAATTAGAAATGAAAAAAAAAATCATTGCTAATTAGTGATAGTTATTTATGATGCACTGTCATGGGCTGATAAACTTGCATATTATTTAGTGATATAAATTTATGTTTCTATGTTTTTTTAGAAACAGAATCCTTATCCATTTTTATATTTAGTGATAGAAATTATTTTCATCACTAAAAATGGAACGTCTTAATAATTCATTGCTATTAGATGATAAAATATTCAGAGATGGAAAAATATTCCATCACTCATTTAGAAACATAAATAAATTTTATCACTAAATAATGATAATTAATTTATCAAAGAACACTTTGAAATTTTGAAAAAAAGTTAGGATTTGGGGTTGTTAATTTCAATTTTGAGTTCGTTCGATTTGTTTTTGAAACTACTTTTCCTCTAATAAGTTTTCATCATGCTAATCATCTATAATTGAGATATCCAATTTAATATTTCAAATTTTTATATATGGATTTATATTTGAAAATCATAATTTTTCTGCAATTTGTTAGTTGTCTATAATTTTTTTCATGTTTTACATCATAATAATGGTTTCTATCCTTATTTTCTTGAATTTATATAATTCTAATTGATAAATTTTATATTTTACTTTTTTTGCACATATTAGGATTTATTAAATTTTTGGGTTACATAATTGAGGGATGAAATTTTTGTGTATTTTGCTATTTACCTATAGTTTTGATCATGCTAATTAATATGGAATTAGTTTACTAGGATTTGTTGAAATATAATAATTTATAAATGGACTTATACTAAAGGTGTAACATTAACAAAATATCATTTATAAATATTCTAACAAAATACTTAATGTTAAAATGTAATAATAATTAATAACATAACAAATTTTGAAGATATGTAATTCTAAGGTTTCAACGTACGAACAAATGATCAACTTTAAAAATTAGAATGTCTTTTCAAAATATATAGAGTTTCTTTATCTACGTTTGACTAAATGTGCAATCAAATAAATAATATCTCCCATTATTTTATATTTTTTTAAAAAATATGTATTACATCTCACAGCTGATAGCTGACTATTTATACTACATGCATCATATGAATTAATTAAGATCCCTATTTATTTATTAATGATCTGTGTTTCAAGTTGATCTTTCTTTTTTTCATTGGCATATTTAAATGTATTGGCATTATGATTTTTTTAAAGGATTTCAATCACATAAAATACCTTTGTCAAATTAGTTAGTACATATTATTAATTTTGAAATCAAATTCTATCAAATTTCAATTTTTTTTTTGCTTAATTAATACAATATTATCCTATAAAGATAAATATCAAATATTTAGTGTTATGTATATATCAAAATTTCAATTGATGGCTTTTGATAAATCTTTGAGAGATTGAAGTAACCCCTCTTATCTAATTTTAATCCAAACTTATCTAATAATGATGTGACTATAACTTTTTTATTAGATTTATGTAATATGTTTCTTTAATTTTATTACAAATAAGTCTCTATCTACATTATTATATTTCAAAATATATTAATGTTAGGTGTTATAGGATTGAAAAATATTAAACAACCTGATCATTAATAGATGAATATAAGACTCAAAAAATAGTTTTTAACCAATGAGTTTGTTTATGGAATTGAGGAGATAGAGACTTTAACTAATGAGTTTGTGTAGGCTTTGCTAAAAAAATAAAATGAATTTATGGATGAAATAAAATAAGATGCCCATGTAAAGATTGTAAATATTTAAATTAAAGTTTCAAAGATGTGGATACAATACGATATCATCATGTAAAAAGTGTGTTTGTTAGAGACTTAATGCTTAGGATAAATATGTGAGAATAGTTGTGCCACAAATAATAAAACATTATATACATAGAAGTGTTTATTCAAATATTATAAATGAATATGTCAATCCTAATTATGCATGTGAATCAATTTGAAAAATATTATTGGTCCTTCATTCAATAAAGATGTCATAAATTATATCCCAATACCGTCAGCAAAATAATTTTATGAAATATTAAAAGTATCAAAAGAAAAGTTTTGACTAGATAATCCATATGGTCACTCAAAGTTATATGTAGTGGCTAGACTGTTGAATTTAAAGATAAAATATCATTTTTTAAAAGGGTGTTTTGATGAAATATGTCAGTTGTTATCTGAATTGATAATAAAAAATAATATCATGATAGATAGCTTTTATAATACAAAGATGTAATATTTCTTTTGTACCAAGGATAGTTATAGAAATTTCATGCATTTGCTTCACTATCTATGACTTAATATATAAAGCAGCCATTAATGCAACAAATTATTTTTTATATAGGGAACTATATAAAAAAAAATTTGTTGCATTAATGGCTGCTTTATATATTAAGTCATAGATAGTGAAGCAAATGCATGAAAATTCTATAACTATCCTTGGTACAAAAGAAATATTATTTTTTTCCTTTTATAATATAAAGGAAAAAAATAATAGCTTTTATAATATAACTATCCTTGGTACAAAATTTGTTGCATTAATAGCTTTTATAATATAAAGGGTATTTTTTTCCTTTTACATGTAATATTTCTTTTGTACCAAGGATAGTTATAGAATTTTCATGCATTTGCTTCACTATCTATGACTTAATATATAAAGCAGCCATTAATGCAACAAATTATTTTTTATATAGGGCCTATATAAAAAATAATTTGTTGCATTAATGGCTGCTTTATATATTAAGTCATAGATAGTGAAGCAAATGCATGAAAATTCTATAACTATCCTTGGTACAAAAGAAATATTACATGTAAAAGGAAAAAAATAAATATTTCCATTGACTCTTGGTTTGCAAAGATCATTTGCATTTGAAGTTACTACTAATTATAATAGTTGACACAAATATCATATTATTGAAGATGATATGATATGACATTACATCAAAATCTATTTCTTAGAAATATTTTGATGATTGTCATCCATATTTTATATATGAAGTTTAAAATGTTATATTAGGGATATGCATATTTGGATTTTAGCCTTTTAGATAAATAGGGTACTAATAATCTTCATGACCAGTTATTCTTGTACCTTATAATTTACCACTATGGGTGTGCATGAAAGATAAGTATATATTTTTGTGTGTTATCGTGCCTAGTCTAAGAAACCAAAAATAAAAGTTTGATATTTTCCTGTAACCCAAAACTTCTATATATGAGTAAAACTTATGTAGAAATTAAGTATTTTTTCTACATATTCAATATTTTCAAGATAGAGTACTATAGGAAAGTTAGTTTATCTTTATTATATTGAAGATTCAAATGTATTTTCTTTGAGAAAAAGTGGAAAGACTTCTTGATTTAATAATCATCATAAGTTCTTACATATGGAACATCCATTTTGAATGAACATTGACACATTTAGGAAATACTATTTAGTTGTAAAAGGTGCTTCACCTTTAAGGTTAAGTGCCAAAAAATTATATGATATTAAAAGATATGAATAAAAAAAATATTATAGATACTAATGTGGATTGCATAAATATACAAATTTCAAAGAAATTATCATAGTTATTGAAAGAAACAAAGTATTTTATTGGGTTTTCTTTTTAGAAAACCAACCTAATTAGGCACAAGTTAGATGTAATGCACTTTGAAATTTTTTTTTTTTGATATTATTTTTAAAATCTATCAATAATGTGTAAGTAACAACAAAAGACAATGAGAAATCAAGAAAGGATTTGAAAGAATTAGATTCATGCCGAGAATTACATAGGAATGATTTAATGAATAAATTATTTAAAGCTTGTTATAGTCTTGACAATAATGCAAATGAAGCTTTGTAAAAATGACTGATAGATCTTATTTTTCCTAACAGATATGCATCTAACATGGGAAAATGTGTTGATATGAAGAAGCATAAATTATTTGAGATAAAAAGTCATGACTGTCAGTGTTCATGTAGGAGCTAATACATATAGCAATTCGTTAATTACTTTTAAAAAATATTTGGGAAGCAATGATAGAAATAAACTTTTTATTTGAATCTCACACTTATACTATCATAACAAAAAAAATGAAGCAATTACAAAATAATATTCTCATAATTATATACATACTTGAGCATATTTTTTCTTTTAACTTCTTCAACTTCATGGAACATCTTCTAGTCTACTTACTGAATGAATCCATGAAAGTAAGCTCTGTGCAATACACATGGATGTATTCATTTGAGACAATTTATAAGTTTTATTAATTGATCTAAAAATTTAAATGTATCAGATGAATATATTTATTTTTAATGGAGATGTTTTCAGATATCTTAAAAAATTTAAAAATAATATTTGAAATAAAACCAAAGTGAAAGGATTGATATGTAAAGCCTACTTAGTTGAAGAGGCTTTAGCAATTTGTGTGTACTACTTTCACCTTTAATTATATAATCCACCTAATAAAATATCACCAAATAATAATCATACTATGAGTGATGGATTAGTATATAATTATATGCTTTCCATTTTCCCACATATAGGTCAATCGAATTGTAGAGCAAAATCATGATATTTTTTAGATGACCATGAGTATCATGCTATGCACACACATATCTTATTGAATTATAAGAAATTTATATTTTATATTGAGTAAGATTTATAATCAATTTAGATTTTCATTTAATTGTTATGGTATGTGATATATTTTTTTAACAATTCAAAATACATTTAATATTATTTATAAAGAATTTATGTTAATGAATAAAAGCAAAGAGAATCACATATTGATGATATTTCCATTGATGTAGAGATTGAAAAAGAATTTGCAATTTCATTTTTTAAACTTGTCAATATATAACTTATAATTCTTGCTTATAAAAAGTAACATGCAATATTACACAAGTATAATTTTATCTTTTATAATTTTGTATGTATAATCTTTATTATCAATTATATGATATAAACAAATAAAGGATCATGCAAAAGGGCTATTATGAAATTTACAAACATATCTCATAAACTATGTAAATGGTGACAAATTTCATACATTGAAATAATGTTGAAATAAACTTGTAATGAACATTGGTGTGTGTGTACGGATTTTAGGCATAATATCCAACTAATTGGACCATAAAAGTAGTAGAATTTATAATTTTTATTTTTTAACCTATCACAGATCACATGCATTTCATAAAAATACGAAGGAAGGGTAGACGAAACTTACCGCTTGTAGATCGATCCGTCAAGCCTTCAAAAGCTACGTATTGGTTTATTCGGATCTTCAAAGGTGCTACCATTTTAAAAAATGACAACCCTCTACAAGTATCTACACACGAACAAATAATGAATGATCTTGTTGTATGTTAGTTCAGATTCATCTTCTCAAAACTAAATTAGGATTTTTCTTTCTCTATGTTTTGATTGTTCTCTGAATAATATACAACGGCTTGAAAAAATATATATGTCACACACACACACCGTTATATATATATATATATGTGTGTGTGTGTGTGTGTGTGTGTGTCTGCTATGGTTTAAGTCAAAACTAAATTAAATATTATTATATATTTAAAACTCTTTTAAATAATACCAATTTAAATTCATTATTGATAAAATTATTGACTAAGATAAAATATATCATTTATCAAAGTTTTTTCTTGAAGTCTTAAATATGAATAATCTGAATTCGATCTTTCTTTATCATTATGTCAACAAAATTATTTTCAAAATTATTTGAGACTTGTCTAAAATTCTACTATCCATTTTTGCAGCTTTTATAAAAAGAATTCTAATGATTTATCACGTTCTAATGGTAGCGTGTCGTATTCATATTGGGTGGGAATACAAACCTTTTATTTTAAAATTCATTGGCCTCATTCATTTGTTAAATAGAGTCATAAGTCATCATTTCTTATAGTTGCACAAAGATAATTTGTCACATTCCTTTTTTGCATTCCTACCTTCACTTCTTTCTCAACTTTCTATCTCAAAAGTGCTCTTCTAGTTCTCTCAATCTTTAGTTCAATATGTGCTAGCTCAGTCCTAGAGTTTTTACTCATATAAGATGTGTAACAACAACAAAAAATACATACAAACAAGTAATGTAAGTAAAATAATGTAACTCATGGAACAAAATTAAGATATTAATATTCAAATTATCAAAAAAGAACTATACGCTTTTAATGATAGTTATATCAATTAAAGTTGACTAATCAAACTAAATAATTATAGGTAGTAGTGCCAAAAACGTATTGAGAATTGGTTATGATCCCCAATTTTTATGATTATGTAAAGTCTTAAAATCTCATTGTATAAGGAACTTTCATCAAACTAGTCCTACAAATATATGAAAAATACAAATAGTAAAGAAAATTTTTAGTCTAGCTATTAATCTTATAGGGAATATTGTAGGTAGTTCAATTAACTAACTAGTAGCCAATTACTACTCTAGTTGATTAAATAAGACTTAGTTTTAGGTAAGATCCTTAAATTCTAAGTTTAGTGCATTTGATTATGTATGATGGCTTATCTAAATAGTTTGGATATTATTAAGTTTTATTATAGAATGAATGTATAATTATTATGAAATATCCTAGTGCCTATTGACATACATGATAGATATTAATTGTTAGTCCCACCCCATTGATGGTTATTCAGTATATAAATACTAAATGTTCTTATCTATTTCAAATAATATTAGATGATATATAAGTATAAAAAGTAACAATAATTAGATTGATTTCATGATTATGAAGTTTGATGGATTTTGATGATTAATCCTGAATTTGATATATTTTTGAATGTAACTAGTGACTTAGTGATGTATGGTTTATTGAGCAATTTTTGCCTCAGTTCTTGGCTAAAACTTTACTTATTTAGTTATAACAATTTTTATATGTTATGATTCCACCAACTCATTAGCACAATATTTCAACTATGAAATAAATAAATTTTTGGCTATGATATTATCCTAGAGTCTCAATAACATTTATAATATAAAAATTAAGAAGATTATGATATTAATATCATGTCATTGTAACTAAACATTATGACCCCACCCGTGCTAAACATTATGGTCAATTCCTATCATTGTAGTTTTATCTTTACTTAGACTTTGTATTTTCAAGTCATATCCTCGACCTTTTACCAAAGTCATAGCTCTTAGGCTATAAAAAGTAACAAGCTAAAACTATTCAGGCCAAAACCATAATAATTATCTAATAGCATGACTTTGCAACACTAATAGAGGGCATTACTCAAGCATAACCACTATTTATGGCCATGACTATTGTCCTCACGAGAAGGCAGAATCTTGACTTAGATGTACTGGTTAATTTCTAAAGCTACGACCATTCCTAGAGCCATTTGACTTTGTAACACATTAAAAAGATCATGATCATTTCTCACCTAAAGCTATTCTTAATGTCAAGACCATTTGATAAAAAAGGAAGACTAAGGCCAAAATAATGGTCATTTCAAGTGTCATGATTATTTCAAGCATCATGACAATTTCACATAAAAGAAAGACTAAGGCCAAAACCATAGTCATTCCCAGCTTTGTGACTTTAGATTATAGCGATAAAATCTACAATTGTGGATATTTTCCAATTTTGTGACATTGTGTTACATAGAGCTTTTAAGGCATTCCCAAGCTTCATCCACTTCCTAAAGTTGCAACCTCAAGCTCAAAATACTAATACTAGAGTTGCAACCTCTTTCAAAATCTATTATTTTTTACTTAGACAAATGCTAGAATTATAAAGTATAAAAGAAGAGAGAGATAACAAAACAAAAAGGATCTTCTTCTTCTTTATGCACAAGATCAAAATCAAAGTATAACAACAACCCTATGAGCGATATTCACACTTCTTAGGAGATCCATGAGAAAGAAATAGATATAAGATAAAATTTAAATTCTAGAGTTAAGAGGGCATGACTCTCAAAACCACAATCTCTAAGATAAATTCAGAAAATCAACTAAAATTGCATGAGATTAAGGTTTTTTATCATAGATTCTCAGAGGGTTATTAGTGAGAATATAAAATTCATGAAACTTCTTCTCTTATTCCTCATTTGAATCTCTTCCCAAAGTCAAGATAAATTAAGATATAAGATTTATATAATAATGATTTATATGATGTATCAATAGTTTATGAGTAATTGTGTATTTGATTTATATTATAGAATAGAAATTGATAGAAATAGTGATTAAATATAACTTGAATTAGAGATTTTATTATTCGTAAATTTGTGCATGTTGTTATAGTGTAACGTAATAGGTAAACCATGAGGCTCACTCTCTCATATGGTAGGAAGGAAGTGATAACCCATCAAATCATATTGCATGAGAAAAACCTATATGTTAAAACCCAAAATTGAGGTATGTTAATCATTACAAGTATTACATGAAGAAGTTTAAAGCACAAACAATTATATAACACCACTTCATTATATATATATTAGAAGAATTGGTTCTTGATTGATGTGAATATTTTATAGAATATTTTCGTAAGGGTTTCACATTTTAATACGAGAGTTGCATCATCATCATGGAGGATGATGATGTATAATTCATAAGATATGTATGAGAAGTTATGATTTACAAAATGGTGATAGCACATTCAGTTACTTTCACTAACATGATTCTCACTTGTGATATTTAGAACATGTATGTTAGTTGCGTGTATGATATTTATGAAGTTGAAAGTGATAGCTCTTTTAAACCATATCAATTCTTTATCTTTATGATAGTTGATTTTTTGATGAGTTGACAGGTTGATGAGTCTATATATTCATCATCATTTAATTCTATAATTAATTCATCCTTATTATCTTTTTCAACATATCCATCATCAATGTCAAAATAGTTTTCATCTTCACCAAGTAATGTTTGATACTCATCATATGCCCCAAGATTTATTGGATTAAGTTCTGCATTACTTTCTTTTAATATAGGTACATGCAAAGGAATGATAATAACATCCTTCTCAATAACTTAAACAATTAATCTAGGTTTTATTTTACATATTTCCCACTAGTCATAAGGATATCTTCTTTTCGTTGGATAAGTGATGTAACAAACTTGTTCAGCATATAATATAAGAATACATGGCTCTTACTTATGATAATATTTCTAATAATGCACATCCACAAACTTGTATTAATGATAAATTCTTATACCTAGATTTTGAATAGGATCAAATCATTCACACTTAAATAATTATCTACTTAATTAGCAAAGTAGAATACTCCACTAATAGAATTTTAATTAGTCAACTATGAAAATCATTAGTAGATATAGTAGTATTAGACCTGTTTGTGCATACTATTAGTAATAGTGCTCTAGGACTATCGTATGGACATGGTATTTTAAGTATTTATGAGAATTAATTATTATGATGATTTACAAGTTTATTATATATAATGTCATTGAATAGTATTATTAATTATTTTAAATGTCCCTAATCGTGTATTGTTATGGGAATAACAATGAATTAAGATTAGTATAAAGTTTTATTGATATTTATTAGAAGAATATGTATATGAGATACAAACCAAATTGATATCTATTTGTTGAGAACAAATATTGGACACACCCATCTTAAGATTAATACATGGATTAAAGTCATAAGTTAATCTCTAATAGCTGTGTCATTAAATCCTTTGACCTGGGATTGCTAAAGTTATCAACAGAATAAATATTATATTTTGATATGATCAAATATTATCTTTATTCAGATGATTATAAAGGTTATATATAACTTAATAAGAATTATGTAGTGAGATATGAGTGCTTAATATGTGGCATGTCTCTCTTTTTATAATAGAGATATTTATGGGTCCCATCGATAATTGAGACTGAGAAATGCATGATCATGCTCAAATGAATTGATGGAGATCAATGTCATTTTTTTAGTCAATCTAATTGAGTTTTGACTGATGAAAGATAATGATATAAGGTTGACTTTGTTCATGTATTATATTCTATCAAGATATCACGAGACAAAAAGATTATGTTATTAGCTATATTAAAGTTGTCTTAGAACATTAGTTTTTTATTTAACTTTGGTAGTCATAATATCCTGCTAGAGGTCACTTATGACTAATACAATCAAAATATGATTTAATCCTACTACCAATGTTAATTGAACATATGTGATCGCACATTAAGAACAAATAATAATGGTTATGGTTTTTCACTCTCGCTAGTAATTTAAAATGATGAGATAATTTTAAATTATAAATAACAATATATTGTTATTTAAATTCAAATTAAAGTTTGAGAAAGTGTAAATTCATGATTTAAATAAATAGTTAATATATTATATTTTCTTATTGTAAGGAAATAATATGAAAAAGTTTTTTAAAAAAGAGTTTTAAATATGTAATAATGTATATAAATATAATTTGTTTCCTAATATGATAAGGATTTAAATTTAAATTATTATTATTTAAAATAGTTTTAAATATATAATAATATAAAATTTGGTTTTGACTTAAAACCTCGCAGAATTATATATATATATATGAGTCAAGCCAGCATCTTTTACTTAGAGAACAATCAAAATAGAGATCAAGAAAAACCATAATTTAGTTTTGAGAAGATAAATCTAAACTAGCATTCAACAATATCATTCATTATTTGTTCATGTGGGGATACTTGTAAAAGGTGGTTATTTTTCAGAAATGCACTACCTTTGAAGATCCGAATAAACCAAGATGCAGATTTTGAAGGCTTGATGAATTAATCTACAAAAGATAAGTTTCATTTACCCTTCCTTTATATTTTTATGAAATGGATGTGATTATTGGTAAAGATAAAAATTATAAATTCTACTTCATTTATGTTCCAATTAGATTAGATATTTTGCTCGAAATTCCTACACAAACACCACTATTCATCACAACTCTATTTGTATAATATTTCAATGTATAAAATTTGTATCATTTACATAGTTTATGAGATATGTTTGTAAATTTCATAATAGCTCTTTTGCAAAATCTTTAATTTGTTTATATCATATATTTGATAATAAAAATTATACATACAAAATTATAAAAGATAAATTATACTTATATAATATTGCATGTTACTTTTTAGAAGCAATAATTATAAGTTATATAATGATAAGTTTTTCAAATGTGATTCTCTTTACCTTAATTCCTTAACATAAATTTTTCAAAAATAATATTGAAGATATTTTGAATTATTAAAACAACATATCACATACCATAACAATGAAATGAGAATCTAAATTGATTATAAATCTTTCTCAATATAAAACATCATCAATATGTGTGCATAGCATGATACTCCTGGTCATCCAAAAAAATATATTGATTTTGCTCTACCATTTGATTGACCTACATGTGTGAAAATGGAAAGCATATAATTTTATCATGATCCATCCCCCATACCATGATTATTATATGGTGATATTTTATAATGTGGATTATATAATTATGGCCGAAAGTAGTACACACAAAATGCTAAAGCCTCTTCAACTAAGTAGGCATTACATATCAATCATTCAAAAAAATCTTTTATTATGAGGATATCATTTTGTAATTGCTCCATTTTTTCTTTTATTATGATATTATAGGTGAGATTCAAAAAAAATCTTATTTATGTCATTTCTTCTCATATATTTTTTAGAAGTAATTAACGAATTGCTATAGGTATTAGCTTCTACATGAACTAGAGGTGTCAAACGGGCCGGGCCGGCCCGGCCCGGCACGAGGCACGGCACGGTTCGGCCGTGCCTGGGCCGGCCCGGCACGTTAAAAAACCGTGCCCGGGCCCGTGCCGTGCCCGGTCGAAGCAAGGCACGAAACGTGCCGTGCATGGCACGAGCCGTGCCGTGCCTGGCCCGGCACGGCTCGTGCCTAGGCACGGCACGCCGGCACGGGTCCATCCCGTGCCGGTCCCGCAGGCACGCGTGGCATGCCGCCAGTGCCACGCGTGCCGTGGCGTGACCGCGTGACCCCTGACTCGTGAGTCGCGACTCACGGTCACGAGTCACGACTCAGTGAGTCGTGACTCGTGCTCGAACCACCAGCACTAGGGCCCCCCCGGAAAAAAGACCGCGGGTCGGGTCCAAACAGACCCGACCCGCGGTCTTTTCCGCCGAAAACCGAGAAAATTGAAAAAAATAACGGGAAAAAAAAAAAAAAAATCAAATGTAGATCGATTTTCAGCCGTTGGATTCGACGCCAACGGCTAGGGGGCAGAATCCGACGGTCCTCGTGATTCTGCCCATTAAATTTAATAAAAAAATTCAAAAAAATAATAAAAAAATAATTTTTTTTTTAAACAAAAACTTTTTTTAGGCTATATAATCTACCCCCCTCCCTATAGAATTTATGTTTTTCAAAAACATTAATCCTCTCAATTTTTTCTCTCTCTCACATAAACCGTGCTTTTCTCGCTCGGCCCTCGTTTTATTGATTTCGGCTTGAATTTTCGTGAAACTCAATTTGAGTTTTGAACTTCAAAGCTTCCTGCGGGCTTCGGTGCATCTTTCACGTGAGAGACCTCTTTGCTTTTACCGGGTAATATAATTTACTTTTTGTTTTATTTTCTCTCTCTAAATCTTCTCTCTCTAGAAAAACGTACGAAAAAAAAAATGCCGAATTCACCTAACACATATTTAAATTTGGAAAATGAAAATGTTAGTGTTACACAAACGTCCGTGGCTCCCGAAACTTTGGTTTCTCCTGTCATGTCAGCCCAAAGTTCTAAAAAACAAAAAACTAGGACTTCTGTAGTTTGGACACATTTTAAAATCATAACACAATTAGATGTTAGGGGTGAGGAACATGAAATGGCACAGTGCAAATATTGTATGCGACTTTTAACATGCAAGAGTACATGTGGGACTGGGCACCTAAAAAGGCATTCTGAAATATGCTCCAAAAAACATGGACCGTTAGATCCTAGGCAAACCCAACTTGGCACTACATTTTTTGAGACTGGATCGAGTTCAGTCTCAAAGTTTAGTCCCTTCGTATACTCCAACGAGTTGGGTAGGGACGGCATGGCCAGGCTCATCACATTGATGGGTCTTCCGATCAGATTTTCGGAAGATCCGAGGGTAGTCCGCATCATGCAGACTTATTTTCAGCCATCCTATCGTAGGATTCCTAGGTCCACATCTAGGAGTGACATACTAAAGATATATAAGTTAGAAAAACAAAAAATAATTAATGAATTTTTGGCATTTAGTGGAGTGGTGTCCGTGACGTCCGATATATGGACATGTCACGATGATTCTTCTTATGCATGTATCACGAGTCATTATGTCGATTCAAACTGGACAATAAATAAAAAAATATTAGGATTCACTGAGATTCTTCATCCTCATGATGGCCCGGCCATTTTTGAGTGTATGATGAAAATATTTAGGGAATATAAAATTCAAAATAAAATTTTTAGTGTCACTTTCGATAATGCTGCGAATAATGGAGTAGCGATCAATATGTTTGTTAGGAATATTAGAGACGCACCTTTAGGAGAGATATTTCATGTCAGATGCATGTGTCATGTTATTAACCTTATAGTTCAAGCGGGTATGAAGGTGTGTTCCACCGCGTTGGAACATATACGCAATGCACTCAAGTATATTCGCACTCCTCGCAGACTACAAGAGTTTGGTAATCTCTGTTTGTCTGCGAATCTTAAGAAGAAGAAATTCCAATCTGATGTGAGACATCGTTGGAATTACACGTACCTGATGTTGGAATCATGTGTTGGATACGAACACGTGATATCCGACTACGTCAATAGTAAGAGTGGCGAACTTATTATTGACGACACTGACTGGGCTTCAGGAATTTCATTTATGAAATTCCTGAAGATATTTTATGACACGACGAACATGTGTTCGTCGGTTTATACACCCACCACTTGCATTGCACTCCGTTGCATATGCAACATTAGTAGCATGTTTAGGATGTATCGAGCGGACCCGACGCTCAGCCTTATGGTTGCAGAGATGGAGACCAAGTACCTGAAGTACTGGTCCACCATTCCATCTCTTTATTGCCTCGCAGCATGCATGGACCCTAGGGCTAAGGTGGAAGGGGTTGAAAACACCCTGACTTTCATTTCCTCGTGCATGAACCTGGAAGAGCCACCTCAAGGGTTCATTTACGAGAAGTTGACAGACCTGTTCACATACTACGATACTAGGTATGGTGGTGGTGGTGTTGAGACTGTGAGTACGGACTCTGATACCTTGTTCGGAGATGACCCATATTCCATTAACCTAGCGAGGGGGAAACGTAGGGGTGGACCTTCACATAGGAGCGAGCTGTCTCGGTACTTAGATACCGATTACTGCTCAATCCTATCACCATCTGACAATAAGAATCTTGATTTATTACAGTGGTGGAAATCATATGAGTCCGCCTATCCCGTGCTATCTAGGATGGCACGGGATCTACTGACTCCTCCGGTGTCGAGCGTAGCATCGGAGTCTGCTTTTTCTGTTGCAGTGAACGTGATTTCGGATAGGAGATCGAGATTACGTCCAGATATGGTTGAGGCCTTGGCATGTTTGAAGGATTGGGAGGATTCGAGATTTAGCATCAGTGATCGTGCTGAAGCTGGGACTGTGACAGACACTGCAGTCGCATCCACATCCACTACGATGGCGGAGGAGCTGATTGCCGATGATGATGACCCATATGATACTGATCTTGATGTTGTGGTTGATGATTCTCATTATATGCCGCTTGACGATTGATGCTCATCTGCTCTTTTTTTTCGATATATTTATTTTTTATACGCTTTGTTTGTACTTTGTATTATACGTTGTGTTGAAGTTGAAACTTATACTTTTTTTTTTCGGAGTTTTGGTTTCAAAAGCATGAATGGTAATTTTTATTTGCGTAGTTTAAATTTTTTTTCATTAAAATTTTTACTAACTTAATGTATTTAATTATTAATTTAAGATTTAAATATTATTTTAAAATTTATTAACTTTAAATCTTAATATTTAATTAATACATTATAATATTAAAAAATGCTAAACTTAATAGAAAAAAAAAATAAATTTTCTAATTTTTTTTTTACATACTTACATTTAATTTTAAATGTAATATTTTTAAACAAAAAATTTTATTTTTTTTTATTACATAAACTTAAATAAAGATAAACAGAAAAATAATAAAAAAATTTAAAAAAAAAATTTATTTCAAAGTGCCAAGGCAGCCAAGCCAACTGCCATTCTGCCAAGCAGCCAACTAGCCAAGTGCCAAGCACGGGCCGTGCGCCCGTGCCCGTGCTTGGCTGTTGCAAGTTGCAACTTGCAACACGCAAGAGGCAACAGTGTTGCCTCTTGGCTCCCGGGACCCGGACCCCGGTTGAGCAAACGTGCCCGAGCGGGCCGGGTACGGCACGGCACGTCCGAACCGTGCCCACGGGCCGTGCCGTGCCCGTGGGAAAAAATACCGTGCCGTGCCGGGCACGGCACGGAACAGTGACCGTGCCGTGCCCTGCACGGCACGGTAGCACGGCGGGGCACGGGAAAAACGGGCCGTGCCGTGCTGGGCCGGCCCGTTTGACACCTCTAACATGAACACATGAAAGTCATGACTTTTTATCTCAAATAAATTATGCTTCTTCATATCAATATATTTTCCCATGTTAGATGCATATCCGTTAGGGAAACTAAAGATACATCAGCCATTTGCACAAAGCTTCATTTGCATCTTTGTCAAAATTATATCAAGCTTCATAGAATTTATTCATTGAATCGTCCATATGTAATTCTCGACATGAACCTGATTTTTTATAATCCTCTCTTGATTTCATATTATCTTTTGTTTTTACTTCCACATTCATGATAATATAAAAAATATTATCAAATAAAATTTTTTCAATGTACATTACATCTGAGTTGTGCCTAATTAGGTTAGTTTTTCAAAAAAAACCCATAAAATCTTTGTTTATTTCAACAAATATGATAATTTTTCAAAATTTATATATTAATGCAATCTACATCGGTATCTATAATATTTTTGAACTTATATCTTTTAGTTACATCTAATATATTGGCACATAGCCTTAAGGTGGTGCACCTTTTACAACTATATGGTCTTTCCTAAATGTGTCAATATTCATCCAAAATGAATGTTCGATATGTAAGAACTTATGGTAGTTATCAAACCAAGAATTATTTCCACCATTGCTCATAGAAAATACATTTGAGTCTTCCATGTAATAAAAAAAAACTAATATTCATATAGTACTCTATCTTGACAATATTGAATATGCAGGAAAATTACTTAAAATCTACATAAGTGCTACTAATATTTGGAAGTTTTGTTTTCTAGATATATCATATGTTTTGACATCATCCTCCCAAAAATTTTTGAACAACACAATTAGGGGTTATATAAAAACATACAACTTTTCTTTTGGATTTCTTAGACTAGGCACGATAACACACAAAAATATATACTCATATTTAAAGCACATCCATGGTGGTAAATTATACGATGTAACAATAATCGATCATGATGATTGTTATTATCATGTTTATCTAAATGGCTAAAATCCATATATGCATAACCCTAATATAACATTTTAACTTTCATCTATAGAAGATGGATGACAATAATCAAAAAATTTCTTAGAAAGAGATTTTGATGTAATGTCACATAATGTCATCTTCAATAATATGCTATTTGTGTCAACTATTATCATTAGTAGTAGCTTTGGGTGCAAATGATCTTTGCAAAAAAAATAGACAACGAGAATATTTATTTTTTTCCTTTTACATGCAATATTTTTTTTCTATTGAGGATAGTTATAGAATTTACATGCATTGTAATATGTGGATCTCACAATTTCACCCCAATTGTCAAGGACATCTAGAGCACCCCAATCATAGGTTCTCAAATCTTTTTCCTAAATAATAAACTTAAACTTTTAAAATATCCTTTTTAAAAACTTAATAGCCTTCATTTTAGCCAAATCATTATAAGAATGTCATTGATGATGAAGGACCTTCATGAGCACTAGAAAAAAATTCTCCAAATCCCTTCTTGTCCCTCTCTTTTTAGTGAGGAAATCTCATTAAAAATGAAGCTGAGGAAGCTAGAAAAGGTGGAGTTACTTTTTTAAGACAAAATACAAAAATTAAATACATAAAATAGAGTTATAGGTGTACCAAATTCTTCCATTCATTGATGAATGTTAAGCTCTAGAAGAGTATAATTATCTCAATCATTAAGGAAGATAAAAATATTTCCAACTTGCAAGCCAAAATGAATGAAGAATTCTTGAAGTTCTTTTCTACTCTTCTGGGCTCTACCAAGAAGCGGTTACCAATCAAAATGAACATTATTAAGGTATGAAATATTCTTAGGGATGATAACAAGAGCAAACTATTCATAATATTTTTAGATATTGAGATAAAAATGCTCTCTTTACGATGTGAAATAACAAGTCTTTGTCCCAAATGGTTAGACATTTGAATTTTTTAAAGCTTCATGGGGATTACATTGGACAGGATGTGATAAACTCAATGAAAATTTTATTTCATTATAAAAAATTATGTTGTATATGTAATTTGTTTTTACTTAATAATCTATTTTAATATTTTCATGTAAGTATAGGAAAAGAAATATTAAAAGCTCGGGGATGCAGCAGTAGCATAATAACGGAGGTCCCGCTTCGGTTAAATGAACCGAATGTTTATTTTTCATATAAAATGATTTGTATTTATTTTTCGGGCGGCTATTTGTTTTGACCCGGTTGAACTGTTCATCATCCCTCTCCTCTTCTCTCTGTGCGATTTCGCGACTGCTCCATGCTGCATATTGTAAGACATTCTGTTTTTGGTTTTAATCTATAATGCATAAGCATTTTCTGGTGGAGGTAGCTAGTCGTACTGAGCGACTAGCGAACCACGTTATTTCCTGTGTTGAATTCTCGTTTTTTTTGATTCTGTCGTGGATGCTGTTGGTTTGGGATATATGTATTGTTTGTTTCTGTGTTTCTATTGTTTTCTGTTTTTTAATCTCATTACCCGTGGAAGCACAATTACCCCAACAAATTACATAAGCAACTAAACCATCCCTATATTGCACTAATCCCAAACTCTCCTAACTCATCAACAGTTAGAGACTATAGACCCATCTCTTATTGTAATGTCATATATAAATTGATATCAAAATTGTTAGCTTTTCACTTACAATTAGTATTAAATGATATTATAAAACCAGTTTAAGCAACTTATGTAAAGGGTATATTGATATCAAATAATTTTCTATTTTCCCAAAATCTTATACATAGATATTAGAGAAAATGAATTTTGCCTAAATATTTCTTCAAGCTTGATATCTAGAAAGCCTTTAACACCATAAATTGGAACTTTATGGTTGAAATATTTAGAGTCTTAAACTTTTCACCATGTTTTGTGGACATTATTAATGAATGTATTTCAACCACATCATTCTTCATCTTGATTAATAGGCAGCTCCATGATTTCTTCGAGGGAAAGAGAGGGAAGAGACAATGAGATCTGCTATTTCCTTACTTATTTTCTATATGTATGGAGTACACTTCTAGGCTTCTGCATAAATCATGTCAAATAGATGAGTTTGCCTATCATTATAGTTTCTCCTCCTTAAGGATTACCCACCTTGTATATGCTGACGACTTCATTATCTTCTCTCATGGAGACTTAGCATCTTGTAATGTGATTATGTAATACATTAAGGAATTCTTGAATACTACGGGGCTCATTGTAAATTTGACTAAATCAAACTTTTTTTACTGGTGTCAATAAAGATACAAAGTAATATATTATTTTGGGTTCCGGTTTCAGTCTAGGGTCTCTTCCCTTTACTTTCTTGGGGAGTCCCCCTCTCTTCTAGTAGACTGATAACCACTCACTTCTTCCCCTTATTACAAATAATAACTTCAGCCATACACTTCTAGGTTGTTAAGTTATTATCTATTAGAGAGAGATTAGAGTTATTAAGGATAATTATTCAATAAATAGAGGGCTATTGGTTCTCCGTATTCCTTCTCCTGTCAGTCTTAAATAGAGCTCTATCAAGAGCAAATATAGAAGATTTTTTTGGGGTGCCCGCCAAATTGGTAGATTTCACTCAAAGGTTTCATGGAGCAAAGTACTTGAGACATCGGGTTGCTAAGCCTAGGTACTTTGAAAAAGGTTTTTTTTATCAAAACACTATGGTGCATTTCCAAAATGGAAGACTCCTTATGAATAAATTGGATACATCACTCCTATGTTATCTCATATAACATGTGGAATATTAAGATATCCAAATCCTCTCTTTTAAAAATCTCTAATATTTCTCCAAGATAATCTGATTCTTAGTACGAGAAGTAGTAGACAAGCTAATGAACAAGTATTGGGTTGAGGGGATAATAGGAGAATTGTATATGATGCATATAAATTTCTCACACTATCACATCCTTAAAAAACCTAATCTAGCCAAATATGATATGATTTCAAGATTACATTCTCAAATATGCTATCTTTCTCTGAATAGCAAAAATGAAAAAAATAAGAACCAAATACCATTATTTTTCTACCCCACAGTATTTAGGTTGCCAATATTGTGGAGAACAAGAAATAATTAAACATCTTTTCTTTGAATGTTTGTTAAACAAAGAAATCTAACAGGAAATAAAAGGTTATCACAAAATCAAGGTAAAAAGTATACCCTATCCAACACATTCAAACTTTTGAAGAGAAATTCTAACTATCCAGCAAAAATCATAAGGAAAGCTGCATTTGTAGCTATGGTTTACTATATTTGGAGAGAGAGATGCAAGGTTGCACGAAGGGAAAGTAAAAGATACTAGCTCTATCCTATGAAAGTAAATCAAATATTTACATTGTATTTGGAAAATATTGTAGCAATCTAATATTAGATTAGCATTGTACAGATTTTCATAGTGCTTATATTACTTATCAAAAAAATTGTGTAATTTATCATATAGTTTATCCCATTATTAAAAGGATTATGCTAGGAATTATATTTCAAACATATGTTGGGAATATCTCCTTTATAACTCTTTAAAATGGTATGTAACCTTTCATGATTAAATTAGTTTCTCGCTCATCAACTATGATGTAATATGAAGTGGAAAAAACTTTGTGATGAAAGTCTGCACAAGCTTAACTCAACTATTAATAGAGCCTCGAGATATGCACAAAAACCAACTCTATGACATGTCCGGGCAAACTCTATTCATTTTAATTGTGTAGCATAACTTCAAAAACATCAAGATGTGCCTTATTAGATTCTCTGATATCCTTCTATGAACAATCACTATCAAATTTATCTTCAAATCAAATTTATGTTTGTTCTCTTGTTGCATTTGAATTTTTGAATAAACGTTCCATATAATAGGCCTCCAATAATCTCTCAATGTATGATATTGATTGAGATATTGCATAGTTTATCTATTATCACCTTGGGCCTCTCTATTGCTATCAATTCTTTCCATTACCTATTTCTTAGCTCTTTATTTCATAATAGCTCTGATGATCCTCTCAAGTGTTACTCAACTATTAATAGTTTTTGCTGGTACAAAGGTAGTGACTAAAAAAATTTAAAAGAATAAAAATAAGATACACCACAATAACAAATTTAACACAAGACACACAAAACAAATCAAAGCACAATGAATAAGATAATATGGGAGAATTGTGTTTTGGTGAACTCACCCCAAAATATTTTTAAAAAGAGAACCCATATTTTAATATTTGAAAAAAAAGCTATCAGACTTTTAACAAATTGAAATTTACTACACTCAAATACATCAATCCTAAATTAATTTTCAATAACAATCATACTTGACACTCCCCTCTCTCCTCGCCCTCGCCTCTCCTACACGAAAGCCAAAGCTTCATGGAGTTCCTCGATGGAGCTGCACGATGGAGCTTGAGGTCTAGCAAGCTCCAAAACGGAACTCCATCCAACTCCATGATGGAGCTCGCTAGAGCTCCTCTAGAACCATCAGGGAACTCGAAGGAGCTCCTCGAGCTCTGTCATGGAGCTCAATTGAGATCCTCACTGGAGCTCCATTGTGGAGCTCGATGGAGATCCTTGATGGAGCTCCATCTAACTATTCCATGAAGCAATGGTAAGGGTCAAGGGGTGATGAGAGAGGGGAGAGGGGAGGGGCAAGTGAGAGTAACTGAATGGTAATTTAGGATTAATATATTTTAGTGCACTAAATTTCAATTTATTAAGAGTTTTATATCTTTGCTTTAAAGTATTAAAACATGGGTTCTCTTTAATAAGAGCTCAGTCTCAAATGAATTCCTACCTAAAAAACTATATGATGATGGTCAAATTCAAGGAAACACAATTTCTAAAGACTATCCAGTTAACACACAAACAAGTGGCTTTGTTGAAAATAGTGTGGATGTAAGGAATCAAAATCTAGATTCCTCTAAAATATTCATCATAACTCAATTACTCATGGAATTGGGACAGATGAAGCTAAAATATCTATCCTAGATTACCACAATAATCCAAACTAACTTCCTTGAACAAAAGACTTAAGGAAGAACAAAGTCCTAGGGTATTTGTTTTATGACAACAAAACACTAGCTAATATCACTAAGTTATCATACTTCGAGAAAATGAGCATTGAAAGATATGTTATAGTTGGTTATTTTGTTACTATAAGTCTTGGTTATCCATTACTAAAAAGATTGATTGAAAATCAATGAATAATCAATGCTCAAGCCAAACAACAAGGTTAATGCATGTATGGATTATCTTGGTGAAGATATGTGTCAGTTGATCCTCAAAGAAAATAAAGAAAATGTTGAGATTATCATGGGCAAGATAATATATAAAATGATAATCAATGTTTACTTGTTTGGTATCTTCATAGAAGATATCATTCTGAGCAATATGAATGGAACTTTGATTGTCATAATCAAGTAGAGTTGTTGAGGACGTAGACTCACCCAACTCCTTAAGAATCCGCTAGTTCAAATGGAGATCATATGTGGTATCATCAAGAGCATGACATCCTGCTTCTGTAATATAAAGACCATAAGTGGAATGAATACTTTTAAGACCCACGAAATAGTTGGGATGTCCAATATATTTAATCTTAAACAATTGACTGATAAAATTATTGAGTTATTGAATACCATTGAGCTCATCAATAGTCAATTTTTGATGACAGAAGTTTTCAAGAAATGAAGTGTATTATATAATTATAGATGAATATTGAACAAAATAATTTATCTTTGACTTATTGTTTAAGATTCCGAATACTGCTATTTTGATAACATAATGCAACTTCTGTTTGTTTATAATTTTTTTATAGCAAATGAACTATTTGTATGTTTGAAGTTTCTTGAAAAGAATAAATTTTAGGTAACTTTTTGATCGAATCATTTTAGTACAAAATATAAAAGGTATTGATTCTCTAACTTTATATTATAACTTTATTTAAAGTAATGTATTGACTATTAAAAATTATTAATAATAATGATATTATGAGAATATAATAAGAGTCTTTAATTAGAGTTTTGTATGGAAATATTTTGTTTTAAATAAAATATATAAAATATAATACGTGTTTCAAAAATATGTTCAAACTAGTGGGTATGGAAACAGCGTGATAATGAAATAATTTGTAAATATTTTATTAAAATTTTCAATTTTTTGAGACTTTCTAATTATGTTTATCAAAATTATTAAATTTAAGAAATTTTTTATCAAATTATACTAATTTCAAATTTTTATTTTTGATAAATAAGATAACCAATATGACAAATGGCATACACCATATACACTTAAAAAAATTAATGTTGTTTTTTAAAAATAATTTACATCTATGTTTGCATATTATTTTCCCAAATGATGTGACAAATTTGATCACTTTTCGACATTCCATAAAAATTATTAGTTTATGAAAAAATTAAATAATTTTTAATTACATACAATTTAGACTTGCATCTCCTTGTTCAACAACACAAAAGGGAACACACAAGATGCTTAGAAATGGATTTTAAGCAAGACAAAAAGATAATTTCTCCGATGGGGATAAACAAGTCTAGAAAAATTAAGTTCTAGGACCACTTTTATTTTTATTTAACATTTAGGACCCAAACCAAAAATATATATGATTTACATAATTTGTGAACATCCAAATTCTGATACTTATAATTACCCTTGTATTATTAAAAAAACATAATGCATAAACTCATTAATGCATGCCGAGTGTGCATAAAGATTTATGTATATTGAGTCATGCATGATGTTTATGCACAAACTCGTTATGCTCAAACAAGTTTATGGATAAATGTGGTGCATTTGCTTCGCATACCAAATTATGCATAAATAAGCTTATGTATAATATTATTTTTTGAATTTTTTTAATAAAAAAGGGTAATTATGAGTATTAAAATTTGGTAGATCCAAATCATAAATATTTTTGATTTGGATTGTCAAACATTAAATTAGAATAAAAGAGGTCCCAAAACATAATTAATTATGTTTTGGGAACCTTAACATAATTATCGCAAATTTTATTACTTCCAAAAAGTATGTTTTTAAAAAATACTAGTATATGGCTAATCACTTAAAAAAAAGTTATAACATAGTTAATAATTAATAAAGTTATCATAATTTTAAAATTTTTAAAAGTTATCAAATTAAAATTAATAGATATTCAAAAATTATAAATCATGCAAATTTAGATATAATAAATATAATAACATTGATCATATTTTAAATTTTAAATAACTACCAGAAAATAAATAAATAAAATTTTCAAATTTATAAAAATTTGAAATATATAAACTATATAAGTTTATCAAAATTATAAATATTATATACATTAAAAAATGTAACTTCTAAATATCACAAATAGATATTCTAAAAATAATTAATATAAAATTAAATATCAATACATTAAAATTAAGAATCATATAATTGTAACTTCAATTTTATGTAAAAAAAATTAAATATTATATAAACACTTTAAGCTGCATCATTAAAGACATATAAAAAAAACAATTGAAGTGAATAATAAATTAAATTTTAGTTTTTATTGGGTTTGTGTTAATAATTTAAACATCTATAAAAAAAGTTATGTATGAATGTTAGATTTCATTTAAGTTATATCTATTTGATTTTAAAATTATATGTTAGCTAACAATACATGATATCCAACTATGTTTGGTAGGACTGTTGAAGTGATGAACTTATTATTAATAATTTAGATTATAATATAGAAATTTCTTTTATAAAATTCCTAAACTTTTTTTATTATATGACAAACTATATAAGTGTCAAATGGGTCAGACCGGCATGATAATGCTCATTTTTGTGTGGATGAGTCATGCCATCGTCTCTTACCATGCTTTATTGCCAAAGTAATAGGCCCAACGTGGCACGTTTGGCCGTAATAGTGTTAGGTCTTGCAAGTTTTTAGGTAATAATTCAATTAAACTATTTTGAAATTTTAATTTTTTTATTTTCTTATTTATTAAAAATAATACATTTAAATGAATTTATATGAAATAAATAATAATAATAATTGAAATTTATCTCAAATAAGAACTAAAAGTATTTAACAAAAAAAATCCAGTGCATTCCATCATCAAATGCATAATTTGATACATACACATATATAACTTACAATGAAACACAACTCAAAAGACCATAACTACAAAATGACATAACTGATAGAAATAAATAAATACAAAAATATTGTATTTTATGAAAAAAAATAAAAAATCACACGAGCCTTTAATCGATGTCCATAGTATGATAGTGCAGATGCAGATACAAATCATCATCATCATCATGTATATGTCTGAAGGTTTCACTAGTGGTGGCCTCAATATTTTCGATATCCATGTCCCATGAATCATCGTTCATTATTGGCTCTTGCAACTTATTTAGAAACTCTAACTTTGAATTTTTTTAGTCCTTTATACATGTAAGTGCCTCTATGATATCTGGTTGTAGTTCTAATCTCCATCTAAAATAACATTAGCTTCCATAAAAAAATAGATTCAAATATTACTCTAGATATCAGAGAGGTGAATAGATCACATGTCATCATAGATAGTACATGATAGGTGAATTTGGATGAATTTTAATAAAATAAAATATCCAAATTCTTATTATCATTATACGATATGATGAAGCAATAATAGGTAGTAAAGTACCTTGAAAATTTGCTCATATTTGATGAATCATCCTATCATTTTTTACCTACTAACTAAAGGGAGATGTCAAAATTTTTGAATATGGTATCCATGTCCATACTCAAAGCCTAACTATAACTATCATACCTAGTGCCATAATGTGTAAACAAGTTAGTTAATTTTCGTGAATAAAATTTTCAAGTTGATATTCATTGTTCATGCACATGGATATGATGTCAAAATAATTTAAAATATTTAAATATTTAGTTTTCATCTTAAAAGCCATGATACTAAATACATGGTGATCTTTTTATTTACTAAATATGCTATTAATATTACATATACACCCAAGTGCAATGCAAGTGTTAGAAGTGTACATAGACAAATACATGTTCATCATGTCATAACAAATCTTCAGAAATTTTATAAATAAAATTTCTGTATCCTAGTCAAAATTTTCGAAAATAAGCTTTTTACTCTTACTATTGACTTAGTTAGATATCACATATTGGTAGCCATCATATGATTCTAATATCAAGTAGGAGTAATTTCAATAGTGTCTTACATCCATTTAGATTTTTTTTAGGCCCATAGAGAAATAGAGACTACTAAACTCCTATTATTTATTAGGCATCATAAGATATTTTATTGAATTTCTAATTTTTTTAATGCAGGAAAAAAATGGTTCCACCTATAGTATCAGGTTAATAACATGATACATATACCAAACATGAAAAATCTCACTTAATGTCAATCTCTAATAATTCAACAAAATATATTAATAGCTACTCCATTATCAAAATATTATCAAAAGTAATACTAAATATTTTATTATGAATAATATATTTTCAAAAAATTTTCATCATACACTCATATATCATTGGACTATCATGAGGATGAAAAATCTAATGAAATTATATATTTTTTTATTAAGTTTCTATTTTGAATTTCATAATGGGTAGTAAACCATGTGAATGATGCATTGCTATGATGTGTCTAGATATTAGATATCTCCAACACAACTTAATTATATTTTATAAATTTATTAATTATTAATTATTTATCTAACTTATAATATTCTATTATATCATTTGTACTCGTAGGCTTATGAATTTTATAATAAGAATACTAGTAGAATCATCCTAAAATCTAATCCAAAGATTTATACTCATAATCAATTTGGCCATGTATTCTCTCATAAAATTATTATGTTATATGAAGGGTGTGAAAGAAGCTAAATTAGATCCAACTTCAAAGACCATATGACATAGTTGAATTTTTTGTTATCTAATGCATTATATTTTTTGATATATTGATCAGCATATCTTTTAAGTTGGTCAATTTCACATGCACTTTTATATGATCATTATCAGTTTGGCCATGTATATATCTTTTGATACAACTAAAATTCACCTAGTATTTTTTTTTGGGTGAGAAATAGGTTTGGGTCAAGATCATTAGAAAAACACTAATTTTGGTCTCGAATCTTTTAGTAGGACTATCATTATTACCCACATCTACGTCAATTTCAAATTCATTATTATTATATTCACTCTTTGTCATTTTATTAAATATTTTATATTTTATAATTAAAACTTACTAAAAAAATACAAAAAAAAAATACCATACCACTTTATTATAGCCTATAATCTACTTTCTTTTGCATAATCTCTAACATCAACTAAAATTTATAGTTGTAACTTGTACAACTACCTTGTATGCATATGTTAAATATAATAATTAATAACTTACAACAATAAAAAATTACAAAAATAAAAATACATAAGGAAGCGAGAGAATAGAAAGTCATAGGAGAGGAGATATTTAGAGAAATGAGAGTAAAATTCATAAAATTTCAAATTTCTAGTTATAAAAAATTTTTAGATTAAAAAAATTTGTATTTTTTTATTGTTAGATTTTAATTTTTTTTATATTTTAAATTGTTAGAAAGTATGCACTCTTTTTTTTTTAAAAAAAAATTATATTTTTTAAAAAAATTATAATTTTTTTAAAAAATTTATAAAAATTTTAAATTTTTTTAAAATTTTAAATTTTTTAAAAATATGACAACCATTGTATTACTAACATGTAGCTATTAAAAATAATTTGACTGCTACATTTTTTTAAAAATTGATTTTTAAAAGTCACAATAGTGACATGCATTGCCTATTGCTATTGATGTTGGCACTCATTAGTAATGGGTGTCGACTTCAGTCGAGCCCAATTGGGTAGCTACTCAATAGGGCTAGACTAGTGACCTTTTACCTGCCAATGTTCAGTCATGGCTCACCATGCTGATGGGTCATGCCACCATCATGATGCATGGCTCGCTCTAGACTAGAACAACATGAGTTGTGCCTCGAGCCAACACGGTCCAATTCCTACCATGATTCTAGACCATGTTGTGCACGACCTAGCATGACCAATTCAAGCAATGCCTATTGTTTTACCTGAGCTGCACAACCCACCTGACACTTTTAGATGAATATATATTCATCTATGTACACTCTCACTACTTGCATCGTACCTAGGTACATATATGACATTAGTAGTATGTTTTAAAAGTATAGAAGACACCTTACATTTAGTATCATGACTATTAAGATGGAAACTAATTATTTTTGATACTAGTCATCCATTCTAATTCTGTATTGCTTGGTTGCTTCTATGGATTTTAGGGTTAAGGTAGAATAAGTAGAAAATGTATTAAGATACATATCCACTTGCATGAACCAAATAAATGAATCTATAGGTTTATTTACAAAAGGTTAACTAACATATTTTATAAATTATAAAATTAGGTATGCATGTTGTTATGAGACTTCGAGTATGGACTTGGATATCATATTCAGATATGATATTTTTCTATTCAGTTTACTAGAGACAAACAATGAGATGATCATAAAATAGGAGTAAGTTATCTCGATACTTAGACATTAATTATTACTTTATCATATCATATGATGATAATAAAAATTTGTAAGATTTTGAGTTGGTTGAAATTATATGAATCTACTTATCCCATTTTATCCAAGGGAACATGTGATCTGCTAACCCCTATGGTATATAGCATATCATTGAAGTTTATTTTTTCTATAATTTTCATTGTTATTTCATAAATGAGATGCCGACTATGACTAGATATTGTAGAGATATTTGTATGCTTGAAGGACTTGGAAAATTTAAGGTTATGCATACAAGATAAAACAAAAAAGTTACTAGTAAATGATGACTTATGAGATATTGAGGATATTAAGATCATAACTAACACTAACTTTAGAATCATACATGATGATGATA
Source organism: Sapria himalayana (assembly GCA_029783825.1). Classification (NCBI taxonomy): domain Eukaryota; kingdom Viridiplantae; phylum Streptophyta; class Magnoliopsida; order Malpighiales; family Rafflesiaceae; genus Sapria; species Sapria himalayana. The sequence continues at coordinate 1,452,717 of JAREIK010003611.1, read as the reverse complement.
ATATGCATTTGCATTATCATACTGCAAATATTGATTGATGACTCGTGCAATGACATCTGGTGATATATATTTAATTATTTTTAGTTCATCTTAAATTATCTATCATATTTCAATTTTTGGATTATATTTTTTTGTCATATGATATTTTGATATTTGAGTTGATTAAAATATAAATTATTCTTTTTAATTATTGATTCAATTTTAATTTATTTAAATTTCTAATATAATGAATTTTTTAATTATATTTTTTTGATTTGTAAATGTAATATTTCTAATAAAAAATTATAATTTAAAAAAATTTTTAACTTGGCATTCAGGTTGCCTATAACCGACTAGACCCAAAGGCTAAAATCAACCCAACATGACTCAACATGGAAGTACCTGGCTGCAAGCCAAATGGACCTTGCCATGCTAAGTGTTTGGAATCTTGTGTTGTGTCGACAAGATATGATGGCATGATTCGGCCACATAGAAATGGGTTAAAACACAATGACATAGTCCATTTGACATTTATGTAGTTGTGCTAATATGTCATAATCAATTTTTTTATTTCATTTTTTTTTTTGAAAATGTATGTTTCAATAAGGTCAAACATGTAAGGGATTTGTCTGAGGTAGCAAAAGAAATTTATGGTTCACAACTTGATGGGAAGGGAGACCTATTGGTAGAAAAAGTAAGACTACTTATTGTTCCAACAAACTCTGGATAGCCATGGATAAGATAATAAAAAAGTATAGCTCATTTGGACAATCAATTTTATATGTTGCAAATCCAATTGAGTTGGTAACTCAAGTAACTCAAATAGGCTATGAACAACCTCTTGCTTAAGAAGGATATGAAACTGATAAAAAATGATTAATTATGGAATTACAAAAAGATCACACTTGAGCAAAATATAATTTTCATTACCAAATCAATTCCATAGTATGAGCAACATAATCAAGATAAATGTGGCCCAGATATGGCATCTATTGAATGCTAAGAACAATCTCAGATTTTTCAATAGGTAACGCATATAAATCAATATAAAAATATGACTGCACAATGATATAGACTTGAAAAGAGGTAATGTGTTGAATTTATAACTCCAAATATTTTCCAAGAGATGCTTTGATGAAATTGTGGGTACTGCCACAATCAAATAAGACATGGAAACACTAAGAGCCATTTTTGCCCAACAACTAGAAAGAATAAAGATTACCATGCACAATAAGAGCATGAAAGCAAGAAATATCCCGAGTAATAGATTTTTCCATGATTGAAGGCACAATATTGATATCATTTAAATTTTGAATATGCTCTTCAAATCCAGCATCATCAATCCCCAATTTTAGTGAAAATTTATTACAATAATGATGTCAGGAGCTCCATTTTTTATCAAAGTTATTGTTGGGCAATTACACTACTATAATGAGGATTTTAAGATACAGAAAACAACAAAAACAACAGAATATCAAACAATAATATATCCAATCCACAATACAACCATGACAGAATCAAAAAAATGAGAAACATAAACCAAAAATAATGTGGTTTGCTAGTCGCTTAGTACGGCTAGCTACATCCACCAGAAAATGCTTATGTATTATAGATTAAACCAAAAAAAATGTCTTACAATATGTGTAGTGAAGAGATAGTCGTGATAAATCACGTAGAGAGAGAGAGAGAGAGCGAGAATGATGAACAATTTCGAATGCGAAAAATAGCAGCCCAAAAATAAAAAATACAAAAACATTTATAATAAAAACTCTCGGTTCAATTAACTGGAGTGAGTCGGATCATCGAACGGGTCAGGCTTTGCTTCAAAAATTTCGGTCTACTAACCAGATAGCGAGACGTCCGTTATTGTGTTACTGCTGCATCCCCAATTTCTTAATATTTCCTTTCCTATGCTTACATGAAAATATTAAAACAGAAATATTTCATCATATAAACAGATTATCAAAAAAACAAATTACATATATAGTAGTTATAATACAAACTCTCCATTTTCTCTTGGAGTTTGGCAAAAGAGAGATGATAAATTTGTAAGTTTTATGTGAGAAATATCCTGGTAAGATCAGAAGGATTTATAGTCCAAGCAAGGAAATTTGGCTAATAATGAGAAATTGACAATATGATGGATGATTGGATAGTAGAAACAAACATTTTGTTTTGAGAATGTTGGGCGACTCATAGAAGACATGGAAGACCATTTAAACCATGCTCAATTGTTGTATTCAATCATTCAGATCCCTTGATACAAGGTTTATATGAACATGCTAATACAAAAGTTTCTATCAAATACGTAGGTAGGGGCATTAGAAGCTCATGACAAATATCTAAATGCACACTAGTGATAAAGAAGAAAATAGGTGGTTGCTTTGAAATATCCATAACTTTATTTATCAAATCCTCAAATTAAGTTTGAAATTCAGCCATTGAAGAAATTAGTGTCAGTTTAGATAGGTTACCTTGATAGTCTTTTTAAAGAGAAGCACTAAAACGTAATTTAAAATTTTGCAAAAAAAAATTCTAGGTGGTGAATAGGGTGTTAGATTTTATCTTTTGATAACATGATGATGCTCAACATTTTATATGTAATACCACAATACATAGTCATAGATGTTCTACTATGTTGTAAAAATAAAAAAAATCTTTTCAAAAATCCTAACCCTTAAGATATGTACCATCAAATTTAGGTATCTTATTTTCATAGAATGCCAAACTGGTGGAAGAGTAAGATCCAAAAATGAAACCAACAATAATAGTCAGCAATGGTGATTTGTGATTGAAAATGGCCAAAAAATAATGTGAAGTTCCCTTAAATTAAGAGCGAAGATCTTCTAGATGAGAATTCATAGTGTCCATATAGTATTGAAAAGTTTGGTGACTACTATTAACATATCATTGTCACACATAGCCATGTCTCACTCAACAATCTCAATGAGAGAACAATATGATCACCCTTCTATGCGAAACAACAAAACTCAGGCGTAAGCACTCTTCGAGCAAGTTTCATTTCCAAGTACTAAAAATAGAGGAATATATTAGAAAAGGTTGAGAAGAAGAGATTCAACCGGACTAGTAAACAAAGATATACTTCTATTCATCATAAGACATAATCTTTCATCTATCTCTAGCTTTTCTTCTCGTGAATGAGCTTGCTGAGTAGGGGAGTTCCACAGGGCCTTGTGAAAGTTGGGCTTTGGTTGTCTAGTTCTATTAGAAAAGATGTATCAGGGTACAATGTGTAATATGAACAACATAATTTATAAATTATATAAATAAATACCAATGCAAAAACTATTTAGAAATACTTGTTTGCAAATATTCTATGCATGTCATGTAGAAAAGTACTACTAGAGCCACAATATATTTATAGAAATGGTAGATCCAAGAGGGCATGAGCTCTTGTGTAATACTAGCCTTAATAAAAAAAATGAATATTTATAGATAGTAAAACAAACAACAAAATAACAATATAATCTATGTTTGTAATTTCTAAATTGGATGATATATCCGACTAGTCAAAATGATCTATGATTATTGTCAAGATTGATCTTTGTAGAAACTTTGATGAAATCAAACTTCAATATAAAGATAATTAGATTCTTTTTTTCAAAACTTAAATTGAATTGTATAAGTGGTTAGTATTATTATTTAGTTTTAAAAAAATGCTTTTAGCACTTGTATACAACTCATGAATAATGTCTTTACCAATTCATTGGCAAGTTTGTTATGTCATGTATTGATGATATTTTAGTACACGATCATAATCAAAAATTAATAATCTTATATCTATAAGAAGGTTTGATAATTTTATAGTACAACAAGATCTATACCAATATCAATTGTATTTTATGACTTGTAAATTATGATTCATGGGATACATAATTTTGCTAAAGTTATTCAAATTGATAAGGATAATGTATATTGTTTGAGAATAGTTAGTATCCAAACTATAAGTATAGTATTTTTTCTTGGTTTAAGAAATCTTAATTATTTTTTATTCATCACATCAGTAAAATTATGACTTTTATTGTTAACCAAGTGAAATAAAATTTTTGTCAGATAAAAATTTAGAGAAATGTTTCCGTGTCACAAAACAAAAAAACCATTATTTCATACCTAGCATTACCAAGTTTTGATATACTTTTAAAACAAGAAGAGTAGACATTGAAGTAGAGGTGTAAAATGGGCTGAGCAGCCTAGGAACAATTTGATTTAGCAGTGCATGGCCCAGCATGACATGGTCCAGAATCATGCCTGGGACTGGGCTGAGCTGCCCCATGGCATGGTTCATTCCATGATGGACAAGCATGAAGCCATGCCTTGTGCTGGGCCAAACATGACACATGTCCCTAGCTTGATGACATGGCAAACCACCCTGAGAGACTGTCCAATGGGGTTCCTGTCAGGCATCACGCAAGCAGTTTGATTTTTTTTTTAAAAGTTGACCACCCCATCATGAGGTGGTCGATTTTTTTAAAAATATTCAGCCACGTTGCTGAATGTAATTGGCTGGCCATGTGGCCGAATATTTTTTCCAATTTTCCCCTCTCCACCATTTGAGATGGTGAGCATGGTCGTGCACTTTGCCGTGCCCACCATGTCGTGCCGAGCTAGTGGACCATGCCATAGGTTAACTGTGCCATGCAGTACAGAACACGGTGGCATGGCCGAGCCAAGAAAAAAATGGGCTATGCCCGGCATGCCCCATTCGAAACCTCTATATTGAAGTTGGTATTTCTCAAGAGAAGTGATAAATTAACTACTTTAATAATAAATAGAGTTGTATGATTTAAAAAGGAGTGACTGAAGGAAAGAATTATTTTATTATTGAAATTGAATGGGGTTTATATAGAGCATAAACACCCAAAACGATTACAATAAATATCTCACAAGGTGTGCTTAAGTCAATGATAAAGTGAAACAACAGAGGGTGAACTTTACAATAGAAAGAGAACCCCGCAATAGAAAGGTAATAAACTAAAGAATAGCTCCTATGATGGAGCTTCAACATACCACCACAAGATGGAAGTTCCATCTAAAATGCCAACCTTGGATCGAAGAGAGAGGAATTGACTTTTGGAGATGGGTTTAGAAAGAACATCAGCTAGCTGGGAGTGAGTTGTAACGTGCAAGATTTTAAGAGAACCATCAACAACTTTTTTCCTAACAAAATGGTAATCCAGTGCAACATGCTTCATGCGACTATGGAAGAGAGGATTAATTAACACACAAATATGTGACTTTTAAATTATCACAAAAAATTGTAGGAAATTGTCAAAGAGTGACACTGAGCTCAGAGAGGAGATGAGTGACCCAAGTGGCTTCAGCAGCTATAGAATTGATAGCTCAATACTCAGCCTCTATTGAAGAATGAGCTACTGTTCTTTGTTTCTTTGAAGACCAGGATATGAGATTGTGACCAAGAAAAGGGCAAAACTAGTTGTAGACCTGTAGGAGTCCTAATCACCAGCCCAATCAGCATCAGAATAATCTTGGAGATGAAGAGGTTATTGATGTCAGAAAGTGAGACTAGATGGATTAAATGTTTGAGGTAACGAAGCAACCGCTTAGCTGCAGTCCAGTGAGTTTGAGTAGGGGCATGCTTGAATAGGGTGAGTTTGTTGATTGTGAAAGCAAAATCTACACATGTGAGTTGGAGATATTGAAGTCCACCAATCAAGCTTCGAAATTGAGTGGCATTAGCTGGAGGAGACCCATCATTGAGAGTGAGATGGATAGTTGAAGACATAGGAGTGAAGGATTCCTTTATGCCTTCTAGTTGAAATTTTGGAGACCCATCAGAATAAGTCACGAATATATTTGTGTTGAGATAAAAACATTCTATCATAAGTAGATAATCCTCAACACCAGAGAAGTAGTTTAAGGAGCCATGATCCTTAAGAGCAAAGCGATGAGCAAGAGCATCAATAAACTTTTGGAGGGATTGAAAGCAATTTGATAATTACAAGTAAATCATTCACACACACTAGAAAATAAATTGTGACTGATTGAAATTGATAACTGAATTATGAAGTATCAGATTTAGAATTGAGAAACCCAAAGTGGAGGAGGAATTTCTTTAACTATGTGTACCAAGCATGAGGGACCTATTTCAATCAGTAAAGGGCCTTTTGCAAGCGGCAAACATAAGTGGGATTATTCTGGTCAATATACCCAGGGGGTTGAGTCATGTAAACAGTCTCAGTTAAATGTACTTGAAGAAAGACATAGTTAATATCAAGCTGTGAAATAGGCCAACTGTTACTCTAGACAATGGATAGAACAACTCGAATGGTGGTTGGTTTAACAATGGGACTAAAGGTGTCATGATGATCAACCTCAGGATGTTGATAGAATCCTTTGGAAACTAAATGTGCTTTGTACCGGGAAATAAAACCATCCAAATTTCATTTTATACGTAACACCCATTTACACCCCACAATGTTATGGTTAGAAGGAGGAGGTACAAAAACCCATGTATTCCAAGCAAGTGCAGCAAGTTCATCATCCATGGCAGCACACCATTTGAGATCTTGAATAGCTTGGTAGGTAGTAGTAGGCTCAAGGGATGTGGGGAGCAGATGTTTGGTGACATGAAAATTAATCCCGATGTTAAGAAATTATTTGGGATGATGAATATTATTTTGAGAGTGGGTTATAATTCGATGAGGTGGCTCGGGTAAGGGATTGGACTTTATTGGTTGTGTAGGTGGGGACAAGGATAAGAGTGGAGAGGAATGGATAGATCATACATTGGGGTAGCTTCACACACCTTGGGAGGAGCTGAAGTAGTGGTAGGTGGGCTTGAACTAACAACAAAAGGTGATATTTGCTCCTGAATTTAGCATGTGTTAATTAGTGCAAGTAGGTGTTTGGTGTGGGGCAAAGTTGGAAAAAGTAGGCACCACAAAGAATGAGGGTTGGAGGGTAGCAAGAGCTGGGGAACATGAAGACCAGGTGGAGATGGTATGGGCAAGGTTTGTAGGTGAAGTTTTTGAGGCAACAGAAAATTAGTGTTCAATGAATGTAACATGATGAAAGATATAAACACAATTGGAAGTTAAGCCTAAACACTTATAAGCATTGTGAGTGTTGAAATATCGAATAAAGACACAAGGCTTGGAACATTTATCAAGTTTATGGTCAGAATAAGAATGCAACCAAGGAAAAACATGCACCCAAAAGCTCATAACTTATCATAGTTTGGCTTATGTTGAAATAAGGACTCAAAAAGTGTCTGATGTTTAAGAACTGAGTAAGCAGACGATTGATTAGGTATGCCGCAACAAGGAAGGCATGAGACCAATATTTTAAAGGTAGAGAAGCTTTGTGGAGCATGACCAAACCTGTCTCAAAAACATGACAATGTTTCCTTTCAACAGAACCTACATGTTCAGGTGTGTAAGGAGGAGAAACTTGATGTTGAATACCTTGGGATACAAAATTGATTGAAGGCTTTTATATTTTGTGCCACCATTTATGTAAAGAGTTATTAATGATGCTTTTAAATATTTTTTAATCATAAACTTGAATTTAGGAAAAATTGTCTAAACATCAGATTTGTAAGTCATGGGGAATGACCACATATATTTCATAAAATAATCAATGAAGATATGATGGTACCAAAAGCCATTAATTGATTCAATCGAGGATGGCCCCAATACATCCAAGTAAACTAGATCTAGAGGGCCATGACTTTGATGTGAAGAAACTTCAAAAGGCAATTTGTGGCTTTTATTACATAAACATGACTCACAAAAGAAACTTTGGAATGACTCACTAGGGTGAATTGGAAGATTTTGTTTGTGAATTAAAAACTAAAAAATGCGAAAGGATGGATGTCCTAAATGATGATGCCAATTGGCAAGTGATGTCTTGACACAACACATGGTTGTTTTGGAGAGGTTCCCATTGTGTTTCTCTTGTTAGGCCAAGACCACTCATACACATCATTTTTGCTCCGGCCTTGAGTGAGCTGCCCTCCTGTTTTGAGATCCTTGACAACAAAAGAACAAGAAAAAAACTCAATATAAGTATTGTTGGTTTTACAAAACTTAGAAATAGAAATTAAGTTGTGCTTAATTGAAGGAACACATACCACATTAGACAAACAAAAAGACTTGGAAGTAGTAGGAAGTTTAGAAGAACCAGTGTGTGTGATTTCGAGTCTGGAACCATCACCCAAGAGAATGTCATCGTGACCTTCATAAGGCTAGTGGTGAGAAAGATTAGTTAAATTCCCAGTAACATGGTGTGAGGCTCTAGTGTCCATGATCCAATTTGAAAGCGAGTTCCCAAAAGAGGTGTGATGAGCCTCTAGCTGTTGTTGCAAGAACCTCTTGGCTGAATAGCATTGTCTAGCAGTATGCCCATTTTTTGACAAAATTGACAGACAACATTGGATTAGAACTGATTGTTGTGGTTACCAATGTTGTTAAACTTCTTTCCTTGGTGATTTTGGTTGTTAAAGAACTTCTTCCCTTATTGCTTTGTCTACTACTATAATATCCATTACCAAACTATCCATTTCCATAGCAAGATTGATGGTTGCCAAGATTTGTACGCGTGCTTTTCAAAGTGACATTTGAGCCACCACGTGACTCTTCTCTTTTCAAGAAAACTTCATGTTCTACTAGCTTGTCATTAAGTTCTTCAAATGAAACTAGAGTGTCTTGGGCTCTTATTGCAGCGAAAATCTCCTTGAAGCTGCTGCCAAGGTCATTGAGAGCAAAAATAGTCAAATCATCATTACTTACGTGAGAGTCTGTGAGGGCTAGCTCATCCGCAATTCCTTTTATGGTTTGAAGATACTTAGCAACATAGAGAGTATTACAAGTGATGTTGGTTATCTTCTCTTTAAACTTCATTACTTGTGATCTAGATTTGTTGGCATGAAGCTTGTTAAGTTTTATCCAAGCATCACGAGATGAAGTAGCAGCAGTAATCAGAGGCACAACTCCTTCTGAAAGTGATACAAGAATTGCATAAAGGAGCAATTTATCTTGCTTAGTCCAAATAGCAAAATTTGGATTTGAAGTAGTTATTCCATATGTTGTAGTAATTTGCTTGGTATGGCATGTCTTAGTCCCATCAAGAAATTCCATGAGGTAATACCCATATAGTAGGGCATCAAATTGTGCTTTTCAAGAGGGAAAGTTATTGTTGGTCAATTTGATGGGTAGTTAAGTAGAAGCATTAATGGTTATAATATTGGCGCTGCTCATTATGTTTTCACCCATGATGTAGAATATTTTCAAGGGGGATTTTGGATCAAAATAAAAAAACTCATAGGAGCAATTTAAGGAGGGACAAAAGGATAAATTTGTTTTATTTTTAAAATTGAATGGGATTTATATAGATCATAAACACCTAAAACGGATATAGTAAATATCCCACAATATGTGGTCAAGTCAAAGATAAAGTGAAACAACAGATAAGGAACTTCATAGAAGAAAGATAAATCCACAATAAAAAGGTAATCAACTAAAGAATAACTCCTATGATGGAGCTTCAACAAGAGTAATATTCAATAAAAATGGTATATTTATGAGAAAGAATTATATATATATATATATATGAGCCTTAACGAACTCAAGCACTGCCTAATTGGGAAAATGTATGTGTTCCATACTATTCATCAGTCCTTGAAATATGTCAACATATTTTAGGATTTTTCAAGATCCAACTAAACTTAGGATCAAATATAGCTGCATTCCACATGGCCAAGAAAGTATAAAATATTCAAACAAAGATTAAGTAGAATGTTTAAGAGGCCAATGTTAAAAATAAGGCAACTATCTATAGACATTAATGCTTTCAAACTCGAAAAAGAAGATGTTGTTTAATATTCTTTTCTCAAAGAAAGAATTCTAATATGCACTTATAAGAAATTACAAAAAAAAATCATGGGAATTATTGCATTTTAAAAAAGCCCAACTCATTTATTCAAAATTAATGTGGAATTTGAAAATAAATTAATTATTATAATTTATTATAATTTGTAATTATTTTGGTTATTTAAATGTGTACAATTATTATTAATAAACGAGACTTATAAAAAAATTTCATTTGGCTATCTTTGTAAGAAATTAAGAATTCATTTAAGTTCTAGTTCACTAATTTATTTAATAAAAAATTTCCTTTTTTTATTTCCTTAATACTTTTCATGTCCAATCATTTTTTTAGTTATTTGTGCAATATACATTTTACTCTTTCTAATTATCACAAGGCCATGTTGTGCATCAAAAATTTATGTCTTAATTTTATATTTTTTTAGCATATTTCATAATTATATGGTTGTAATTAATAATAAAAATAAATATTATTAAATATGTTTAAACTATCACTAATGCACTAGATCTCATAAGAACTCTAAAGTTAATTTGATAGATTGTGATCATTACTAAAATTATTGACTAGTATAAAAGTTTATCATATATATCTACACTGAGATTAATAAGGGGAGAGGGGGGAGGGTGAAAAAAAAAATTTAAAAAGATGAATCTGCATTATTCGAAACACAATATTTTAAAGTGCTATTTAGAATATTTGCCAGTAATATGTTTTGAATTTATTGTAAAAAATATATTAAAAACTAGATTTCAGTTTGTTATCCAATTCTATTACATTTTGTTTTAGGATGTTATCAACGATGAGATTAATTATATAATGTTGATTTTCTTTTTACATTTTAATATTAAATTTCAAAGTTATTATAATAATGTTTCAAAATTTTATTGTATTAAATTTTAAATTTTATTTTTTTATAACTTCAAATTGTGAAATTTTTATTTTGAAAATTTTAAATATTAATAATTTTCATAATTTTGATATATTTTATATATTTTAAATTTAAAATTTCACCAAACTTTACGATTATATTTATTATTTCTAATTCTCCATGCTTTAAAATTTTTAAATAACATAAAATTTTTTGAAGCTTTATAAAAGTTTATGATTATTAAAAGTTTATTAATTTGTAAAATGTTAATTAGTTTTTTTATTTGGCAGGCTATAATTATATAAAGAATACTCTGGTTGGAAGGAATAATAATGCTTCCTTTGTAAGAAAACAATGTCTAACAAAATCAAAAAGAAACTTTTATTTTATACATTATAATTATATTATTTGTTAATGTTGTTAGCATAGAGAGTTTTGTTTGATGCTTGATATTGTTTGGTGTTGGTGAGAAATACTTTCTAGGTTTTCCATTTATTTTTGTTTCAATGGTGGTAAAGGAGATGTACGTCTAACTTGTTGGTCCTTAAAGATGATAGATTTTTAGATGTCAAAATTTAATAGTTTGGTTATGACTTTTCAATTATTGTCATTTTAAAGTGACTTTTGTTTAGTATTTTTCCCATTATGCTCGTTATTGCTGATATTCTTACATGAACTCAAAAAACTTTGTTGAGTTGTTTGTTCCCATATTTTCTTGTACCGATCTTCATGATTAAGTGGTGTAGCGATCATAATTATTATGATTTGAATCCACTCATGATAATACAAAAAGATTCATTGTTTTTGAGAATGTTGGATGAGATTTAAGATGAAGATGCAGATGCCATATCTTGTTAGAGACCTCCTTCGCAATATCAAAGCCTTCTCCCGTATTTCCCAATCCAAAAACCACATGAGGAAGAGAGATCGGTTCTCTTCCTTCTCATCCCTTTTAGACAACCCTATGTCACATCATATGAAGTGAAGTGACTTTTTTCATTAAATCACTCAAAAATAAAAATTAATTTGTTTTACATACATATTAAACCAAATCACTTATATTAATTTTCTACATATAAACAAATAAATACAATATTTTGTCTTGATTTATGAAGCTATGACTTATGTCACTTGTTAAGGCAATGGATATAACCACAAGCTTAAATAAGATTTTGAACTTCCAGTATAGATTAAATGATGTCATTTATATCCATTTTAATTAGCTTCACTATAGAGTTATAATTGTACTCTCTCATTTATTCAAAATGCAATTCAAACTTTTTATCATTTAATACTTAGAGGTATCAACTAGGCTGGGAGGCTCGAGCATAACATGAGATACGACACAATTTAGTCATGCATGGCATAACATACCAAGCTTAGAGTTGTGCCCACAACAACCTCGTGATGTCCTGCAGCATGTCACAGGCATTGCCAAGCTAGAGTTCTTAGCATGAGAGGTGAGACATGACATGATGACTTATACGAGCTGATTTCAGCACTGCTAGCCAAACGCACTAACTTGATCTTGGCCCAGACAAACTTTGAATGAACTAGGGTAGCCTGACCCAAGCTAGACCCAGTGACACAACCTAGCATAATCCAACATAACCCACAAGAAATAAATGGCATTGGGCCATGTCCAGGTTGCTCATTTTTAGAGCCATTCCAGCATGGCACAACCTAGCATAACCCAAAATTACCCACAAAAAATAAATGTCACTAGGTCATGTCAGATTGCTCATTTTTAGAGCCATTCTAGCATGGCATGACCCTTCCAAAAATAATGCCAATGCTAAGTACAACACAGTGGTTCAGAAGGACCTATAAGAGAAAGTCCATTTCAACACGACATGACATGTTTGACATATATATTATAACTTATTAATATTCATTAATTAAATTAAATTACTAATAATTTTATTTAATTAAATAACTTATAATTTTCTTAAGACTTTCTACTTAACTTATTTGATATATTAAATTAAAATCAAGATGCATAGTTTGACACTATCAAAATTTATAAGTATCCTCAGATGTGCATCATTAATATTTTATATAGGATATAAATTCTATTAATAATTAATATTCACTATACAGTTGATATAGTTATCTAACTTACTAACCTTATTAATCTATTTATAAATCTCAACTTATATGAATCAAAATAACTATTAATAATTAGATATGTTTATTAATTACTTTAAGATTCAAAGTAATAGTATTCACAAAGACCATAGAGTATCTATTATCTTATGTGTTAGTATAAAATAATCACCCAAAGGTAATCTCATCTAATACACAAGTGTTCTAGTACAATAAGTTGAAATTGTTGAATTCATCATAACCAATACATACTTACTAAAATCTTGTGCTAAAATCTTAACAATAGTACATCTAATTTCATTTAAATTGTGAACAATAAGCTTATATTCTACAAAACTAAAATTTAATATCATGTACCTAAGATCAACTTTATATACTATATTTTCTACTATATAAAATAAATGACTTATTCATAATATTTTAACAATAAAATGCTCGTTTGGTTGACTTATTCATAATCAAACCACCTAGTGATACATCAGTTATGCACAACATCATGAAATTTATTATATTATAGAAAATTTGAGTTTAGAACCACAATTCAAATTCTTAATGAAGGCATATCGTTAAAATCTTTTTGAATTGATCTTAAGTATTATAGATATTTCTTTATTATCTTGTTAGAATTGACTTATTTCTGCCCTTAATTGAAAATTGATAAAAGTTAGGAAAAACATAGTGAGCAAAGCTTGCACAAGTTCATCCTAACTTTCAATTGAACTTCTAGCCAGACACTAGAATAAACTTTGGGCCTTATCTCTTAAATAAAATGAGAAAAGCCTCAATCTTATAGTATATAAATTAATTCTATTAATCTTCACAATATCACACAACTCCAAGAGAGTTGTGACAAGGCTATTAATCTTTTTGATAATTTTTCACCATACTGATATTGTCATAGCACAACTATCAATTAGGCTTTAACTTAAAATAGATCACTTGTACATGTTACATTTGAATGCTAGAGTAACTATCTATCACAGTTGGATATCAATGATTCTCCAAGGTACTAAGGGGATTGGGTAGTTGGACAACTTGTTCAACACAACCTTAGTAGTATCCATTGTTGTCATTTTATTCTATTCTCTCTCTCTCTCTCTCTCTCTCGCTCATCTCTGAGTTTGCCAATGACTCCCATAATCTTTGTTCAAATATTATAGTTGCTAAAAAATAAACAAAGAAAAAAAAATAACAAAGCATAAATACAATACAAGCACAATGAACAATTGTTATCCAAATAATTAAAAATAAGATTATTTTTTTTCAAAGATAGTTATGCCAAATCAAGTTGACTAATCAAACCAAATAATTTTTGATAATGGAGCCAACTTATTATAATTGTGTTATATGTGACAAAATTTATTATTTATATTATGATCCCAAAAGCTAATAAGATTATTATTGCTAATCCAGCATAGTTTCACAAGTCTATATGTTATATAATTAGTAAAATAGATACAACTACGGATATTCATCCCATAGAAATTGTGTATATGATTTGATCAACAAATAATGAACTAACTACTATTCAAATTCGGTAGATAAACTTGGGTTTTTGACAAAAATTAGACTCTAGAGTTAACTCACTTCCTTATATATGATGATGTTTTTTTAGGACTTGAGTAATATTATATTTATCTTTTGGATGAATAATAGATTAGTATGTAAATGCTCTTGTGGCATGTTTGCATACAAGGTATATGTTGGGTCATTGGTATTTCACTATCAAAATCATATATCATTTTATTTATGGAACATCTACATGTCTACCCCTTTTAGACAAATATCTATTACCCTTGATGATTCTGTTAATTATTGTGAATATTTGAAAAATGCAAAAAAAATATAGTAATATATTTAGATTTTTTGTTTTGTAAGTGTCATACTCATGGTAATTAATATACATTTTTTCTTGAATCTTAATTATAAAAATCATATAAGAGGGAATTTATCATAAGGATATTACCACCATACCAGATATCTCCACTTTCACGTGTCTCATTAATTACTTATTAACTTCTACCATACTTGATACATAACTCTCACACTATGGTGAAACCCATATGTGAGACATTTTACTTAACTCTCAGTTTACTCAAAAGTTAATTCTTCTAGAATATGCACAATAAATTGATCTTAAAAATATTTATACTTTAATTTTTTAAATACTCACATAATTAAACTTGCATCAATCTTGTGTTCTGATACATATATTTATCTCATTTATTAATATGAGAATGGTTTTCACTTCCTTTTTATCTTACTATTTGAGTGTCCTATTTCATATATATCATCATATGTTATAGCCGACGTGTATAAATAAATAATATTGTAAATTCTAAATTATACTTCTAAATAATATCCATATTAATCAATATTTAAACCACAATATTAACACAAATATTAACTATATAAAATCAAATATTCATCAAATAGAAGTACATCAAACCAACTTTAGATATTAATTTTGCACATTAGGAGAAGAAATCAAAGAAGGTGTTATGACTAACATCTCATCAAATTGAGGATTTCTATGTTAACCCTAGTGAGGATCTAAGTATCAAAATCTATTTCCAAATAAATATTACTCACGTCCACCTTGGAGTTGCCCCTAATTGGGGACTGAGATTTGTGTTTCTTATGGTTTGAATGCGCTTGGTTTGAATTTTTAATTCTCTTCTCTTTTATTTTGAAATTCTCTAGATATTATTTTTATACTTTGAGATTATATACAATACTTTAAGCTAGAAGTCATGATGTTGACTTGATGCAGTGTCTTTATTGTCTTTTTGAATCTTTGATGGAGTACAAATGTCATAGAAGCAAAGAATATCATAATAGCAAGGAATGTCATGAATAAGTAAATTCTCTATGGGAGTACAATAGTCAATATCATTAGTTTTAGTATCATGAATAAGATAGTATCTCTCTAAAACACAAAGGTATATTACTAGGAATTGCAATGTCTTTGAACTTTTCTTTCTAGACCATAATTTCATGGCTCTTAAAATACATGCAACTTTAGTTTTCTCTCTCTAAAGCATAAAATCACCACACTAAAAATAGTCATGACAAGAGTAAATACTCATTGGAATGTAAATTTGGGGCAGAAAAATATTTTATTTACTCAAAACACTTATTGTTTTGAATTTATAACAAATAAGTCGCAATACTAGATATTGTCATGACTACAAGTACTTGTGGGATACTTGGTAGCTATGAGATAAAAATAATATCTTGGCTCTCATAGAAGTGTCAAACAAGCCAGCATGATTTTTTTTTTCAAGCCCAAATAGGCCATTGTGTCTTGCTTGCCACGATATGTTATAGTAACCTTGATGTGCCTAGCATGGCACGATTCACTTGAGGGTAGACCCATAACAACCCCCACCCAAAAATCAGACTGGTTTCATGCCAATCTGTGCTGGAATTTGGGAATACGAACACTCTCCAAACCCAAGCAAGTGATCCCACTAACTCGCTCGGCTAGTCATGTCGCCAGTCGGGCATTGCGTCGTTGTGGCGTCGCCCATTGGACATCATCCATCACCGCGTCACCCATCACTATGTGTCGTGCCCAAGTGTCAAGTACCCGAAGGCTTGGCAGACTGGCCAATTACGCTTGGCATGGCATCACACGAGTCTTGCCGAGAGTGAGCTCGACATGAACCTGAGCATGATCCTAGACCATGCCGTGCTAGACCGGGTATGGCTGAACCAGGTTGGGCTTCATGCTAGGCTCAGGCCCGGGCAACCTGGCCTAGTTGACACCTCTGCGTCCCATTATATTTTAGAGAGAATGCAGATGCAACTCCATGAAAATATTTTAGTCATGAAGACTAAGTTGTATAGTTAAAAAATTTTGTCGACCTGATAATAAAATCATGACATACAAAGATTGTCAATACTAGTTTATAGCTAAGAAATGATATTATAACTAATCAATATGATCATGAAAGGTGTAACAAAACCATGATATAAAAAATATTATGACTCTCCATCACTTTTCCTTTTTACAAATGATTGCTCTATCAAATCTATCAATTTCACCAAAAATGCTTCTATCTCACTATTAACCATCAATTCCATCTAAATAGCTATTAAGTAAAATCTATCTATTTAATGCTCAAATAAATAAAATCACATCAATATTAGTATGCCAAACAACTCAAAAAATTTGTGCATAGAATGCCAAACAATAACATTGAAAATTTATCTAAATTATGATAATTAATTTATCGAAGAACAGTTAAAAACTTTGAAGAAACTCAGGGTTTTAGGAGTTTTTCAAATAGATTCAGTGTTCGTCTGAACTATTTGTGCATTTTCTTTCCTCCATATATTGATCAACATAATATTTTATCCATAATTGAGGTATGAAATTATAATTTCCATTTTATACTATATGTATTGTATTCGAGAATAATTGCTATATTTGTACATTTTGATGTCACATTTAGTTTGTTTTCATTTTTAACATTCTTATCATCTTCTTTTGTATTATTTTGTTAAATGATTATAATTATAATTGATTAATTGTTCATTTATATTTTGTTAACATACTTGGATTTGTTAAATTTGCATTTTATTTCCTTACTCGGAATATATGAAATGTAATAATTTTTAAAAGAATAACTCATACTAATAGCACAAATTTAATAATGAACAATTTATAATTATTATAATAAATACTAAAAATTTATTTGTAATAACAATGAAAATCATTAAATAATTATGAGGGTGTGCAATTGGAAAGATACACGATAATGAAAAATTGTAAAACGTAAAAAAATTATAAGCACATTTCAATTTTTATATATTTGCTTGATCTATATTTTACTAAATGTGTAATAAAATAAATAATACCTCCCTTTATTTAATATTATATAAAATCATATTATATGTCATATATTGTATGCGACTATTTATACTATGTGCTTCATGTAGATTAGAAGATATTCATATTAATTCATTAATGTTTTTTGTTTATAGTTGATATATTTTTATTTATTTTTTCATTGATAAATTTAAATACATTAACATTGAAAATTTATTTATTTTTGCTATTATATATAATGTGTTTGTCTAATTAGTTAGTATTGATTATTAATTTAAAAATCAAAATTATGACATTACTAATGTTCCTTTTTTTCTTTTTTAATATAAGTTCATCCAATATAAATAAATATCAAATATTTAGTTTTATGTAAATGATAGCATTACAACTTATATCATTTGATAAATATCTAAGACATTGAAGCAACCTGTCTTATCTCAATTTAATCCAAAATTATCTAATAATGTTGTTACTACAACTTATTTATTAGATTTATGTAATGTCATAAAAATGTTACTACATATTTATTACAAATAAAATTTATCTTTTTTATTATAATTCAAAAGATATTTGTGTTATATGTTACAGGAATAGAAAATATTATATGATCTGAATATTAATGGATGAATGTAAGACTACAAAATAGGTTTTTGTCTAAAGCTTTTGTAGAGGGGATAGAGGAGTTTATTAACTTTGCTGAAAAATAGTCTGAATTTATTGATGAAATAAAAATAAGATGCTTATGTAATACCCATAAATGTCAAAATTAGAATTTTTATAGATATAGTTATATTGTAATGGAATTTACTAATCTCAATGATGCATGTAAAGCAATGTTGAAGAATATTATTGATCATTCATTAAATCTAGATGTTGCTGATGATGTCCTAGTATCATAAATAAAACAATTTTATGAAATACAAAAGGCTTCAGAAGAAGAGAGTTGACCACGTAATCTGTATGGCCACTCAAAATTATCTACGGTGGTAAGACTTTTAAATTTAAAGGCAAAACATTATTTTTTAGAAAGATGCTATGATAAAATATGGTAGTAGGTATATGAATTATTACTAAAGAATAACATCATGATAAATAATTTTTACAGCACAAAAG
This sequence comes from Sapria himalayana, assembly GCA_029783825.1. Classification (NCBI taxonomy): domain Eukaryota; kingdom Viridiplantae; phylum Streptophyta; class Magnoliopsida; order Malpighiales; family Rafflesiaceae; genus Sapria; species Sapria himalayana. The sequence continues at coordinate 1,433,947 of JAREIK010003611.1, read as the reverse complement.
TTTATATGAGATTTTGCTTTACCAGTGGAAAAAATATATTGTTGCATTAATGGCTGCATGATATATTACAACATTAATAGTAAAGTAATTGTATATAATTTCTATAACTATCTTTGATAGAAAAAAATTATAGCATGTAAAAGATAGAAAACAAAAATTTCATAAGGAGATGCATTATTTTGCATTGGCTCCTCATATGCAATGATTATTTGCATATGAAGCCTCTACTAATGATATGTGTACATGTTTTGAAGATGGTATTATGTGGCATTGCTAGAAATTCTCCTTAGAAACATTTTGAATATTATTAACCATCTTTTGTAGATGAAAGTTGAAATATTAGATTAGGGTTATGCATAAATAAATTTTAGTCATTTGGACAAATAGATTTTAGTCATTTGGACAAATAGAACAATAATGCTTCTCATGACCAGCTATTGTAACACCTTATAATTTACCATCATGGATGTGCATGAAAGTTAAGCACATATTTTTGTATGTTATCAAGTATTATTTAAGAAATCTAAAAGACAAATTAGATATTTTCCTATAGCTCCATATAGCCGAGGTCAAATTTTTGTGAGAGGGTGATGTCGAAACATATGATATATGTAGAAATTAGAACTTCAAAATGCAAGCAACACTTATATGGACTATAAGTAACTTTCCTACAAATTTAATATTGTCAAGATAAAGAACTCATATATATTTTATTTGAGTAAAAGATGAAAGACTTCTTATATGATAACCATCATATGTTCTTACACATGGAACATCCATTTCAGATGAATATTAAAGCATTTAAGAAGTACCATAAAGTAGTGAAAGGTGCATCATATTTGAGGTCTAGTTATAAAATATTTATATATTTGAAAGATATGAATTCAAAAAAATTATGGATGTTGATGCAGATTGTATTAATGTGCAAATTTCAAAGAACTATCAATGTGGTTGGAATAAAAAAAGTATCTTTTGGTATTTATCTTTTTGTAAAACTAGTTTGATTAGGCACAACTACAGGTGTCAACCGGGCCGGGCCGGCCCGGCCCGGCACGAGGCACAGTTCAGCCGTGCCTGGGCCGGCCTGGCAGGAAAAAATTCCGTGCCGTGCCCGGCCTGAGCAGTGCCGTGCCTGACCCGGCACGTTCGGCACACGGCACGGCACCCCGGCACGGGTCAGTCCCGTGCCGGGTGTCCCGTGAGCCCGACCCCAGGAAGCCCCTCCCACATAAAAAGACCGTGGGTCGGGTCTGATTCGACCCGACCCGCGGTCTTCCCGTATCCCGAACCGCTCGGACAGGCAAGCCCGAGTGGGCCAGGCAAGGCACGGCACGGCCCGCCGTGATACGGGCCGTGCCGGGCCAGCCCGTTTGACACCTCTATATATATTGCGAAGAACTTTTTTGATGATATTTTTAATACAATTATAATGTGTAAAAAAAAAATAAAAGATAATGTCAAATCAAGAGAGAATTCGAAAGAGTAATGTTCATATCCAGAGTTATATAAGGATGAATTAATTAATAAATTTTTTAAGGCTTATTTTAATCTTGAAAATGATGCAAATGAATATTTGAGCAAATAGCTGATGGAGCTTAGGTTCCCTGATGTATATATATCTAACAATGGAAGTTGAGTTGACATGAAGAAGTATAAGTTATTTGGGATGAAAATTCATGATTACCATGTGTTCATGCAGATACTAATATTTATAGTATTCCATGAATTAATTCTATTAGATATTTGGGAATCATTGACTAAAATAATTTTTTTAAGAATCTTACTTGTATTGTAATAAGAAATGAAGAAATTGAGTAATTACAAAATGTCATTTATATTATTTTATATAGATTTGAGCATATTTTTTCTCCTAACTTTTTCAATTTCATGGAATTTATTCCAGTTCACTTTTCTTATGAATTTATGATAGCAAGCCCTATGTAATACATATGAATGTATTAATTTGAGATGTTATATATTTTTCATTTGTTAATCTAAAAATTTTAATATATTCGACTACAAATTTTTTTCAAATATATTTCTATTTTAGATATCTTAGAAAATTGAAAAATACTATTCAGAATAAATCCAAAGTGGAAGGATCAATATGCAATACCTACTTAGTTGAAGTAGCTTCGGCATTTTGTATACACTACTTTTGACTACAACTGTATTATCGTTATAATAAATTGTTACCAAATAATATATGTGGTATGGAGGATGGATATGCCATTCACTTATTATATAATCCAATTATTATGTAAAAATAATTCATTTATATGATAATTTTAATTTATCATTTCTTATAAAAAAAATTTAAAATTATAGCAAAAATAATGCATAAACGCACTACATAAAAATAGACTAAAATGCATAAACTATGAAAAATTATTCCAGACATAATCTCACTACAAAGATTATGGAGAAACATACTACATATTATTTTTTTATTATGTAAAAGTAAGTTCAACTTACTAAAATTCTTCTAATTTTAGATTTTTTAGATCAATGGGTCAGGGCCATTAGAAAGAATATAGTTTCGACCTTAGACTTTTATGATGGGTAGTCTTTATTGTCTATATCTAGGATAAAATATATATCATTAATATCACTAATATATATTTACTTATTTTATTTATAATTCTAAATTTAAAAAGTTGTATACTTTTAAATTTTTAAAAATATTAATTATAATACAAATTAATAAATACAAATTAATAAATACAAATTAAATATGTGCCATAATATTGGAAATTTATGAGAGTAATAGTTGCAATCCATTACTTTTTATAAACTAGCTGGCTCAAAGCTCATAACATACAACAAATAACAATAGAAAAGTGAGAATAGGAAATTGAAAAGAAATTAGGAAAACCAAAAAAAAATGTGAATTCCAAAATGAGAGAGGGGAGGGGATAGCAAATGAATTTGATGAAGTGAAAATTTTTTTTTTCTATATTAATAGAATTTTTATATGTTATAATAATTTTTTTTATTTATTTTTTTATGTTTTTAATTTTTAAAATATTTTAATTTTATGTAATTTTATTTAATTTTATTTAATTTTATTTAATTTTATTTAATTTTATTTAATTTTTTTAATTTTTTTAATTTTTTAATTTTTTAATTTTTTAATTTTTTAATTTTTAAATTTTTTAATTTTTTTGTTTATTTGTTTATTTGTTTATTTGTTTATTTGTTTATTTGTTTATTTGTTTATTTGTTTATTTTTTATTTTTTTATTTTTTTATTTTTTTATTTTTTTATTTTTTTATTTTTTTATTTTTTTATTTTTTTATTTTTTTATTTTTTTTATTTTTTATTTTTTATTTTTTTTTTATTTTTTTATTTTTTTATTTTTTTATTTTTTTTTATTTTTTTATTTTTTTATTTTTTTATTTTTTTATTTTTTTATTTTTTTATTTTTTTATTTTTTTTATTTTTTTATTTTTTTATTTTTTTATTTTTTATTTTTTTATATTTTATATTTTTTATTTTTTTATTTTTTTATTTTTTTATTTTTTTATTTTTTTATTTTTTTATTTTTTTATTTTTTTATTTTTTTATTTTTTTATTTTTTTATTTTTTTATTTTTTTATTTTTTTATTTTTTTATTTTTTTATTTTTTTATTTTTTTATTTTTTTATTTTTTTATAATTAAGATGAATAAAAATTTAATAGCCATCTAATTTCTGTTATATAGGCATTATAATGAAATCTAATAACCACAAAAGGTAATAAAAAAATGAAATTTGTTTAATTTTTTTTAACGGGCATCAAAGTAATAGGCACTACCTATAGCTTTCTTTGTTGGGACCCATTATATTAGTGTAATGAGAAGCTATCTCATTAGGATGCTGGTTTATAAAAAAAGAATTAGTAATGACGTATGACTCATACTTGGTCGCCAACTCACCATGCTTGTAAAACATGTCAAAAAAGCCAAGCATGCAAGTCATGCCTAGCCTTTCATGAGGCATGGTTGGCAATAACCCATCATGGAATGAGTCATTCCATGGGCTAGTATGACCATGATTCATGCATATTATGGACCAAGTCGTGCTTGGCTAGGCATAGTTATTTAATGTTGTACCTCATGTCGTGCGTAAGCTTCACAACCTACTTGACACCTCTAACTAGCATTACTATAATTTCAAAGACGATGATATCAATTACCAAAAACAAATCCATTGTAATTTCAAACATGGGTGGGAGCATTTCACCACAAACCCAAACAAGTTGATCCCTAGTGGGGTGCTACCCCAAACCCCAACTCATAGAAGAAAAGGTGAAAGAACGACAAGATTCAAAGCCATAATAGTTGGGATATTAAATTTATTTACTTTGTGATGGCATGCTTTATGGTTATATGTCAGCATTGTGGTTGTGTGATGTCATGCATTATGGTTATATGTGATAGCATGCTTCTTGGATGTACGTGATTGCATGCACTATGATTGATATATGATAATGTGCATAGTAGTTGTATGTTACAAAGTGAATGATTAATATAAGTAATTTGTATGGTGGATGTTTGTATAATGCTCATGAAGATATATGTTTAATTAAAAATCACAATTTTGATAATAAATCATGGAATAATAAAATAAAATAATTCTTTTTTTACAACAATTGCTATAAGGGAATTGGTATTTTATTATTTTCCAATTTAGTAGTTTTGTATTTTTTAAAAACATATATCAAAACCCACAATTCTTCCAAATAACTGAAGTGGCTGATGGATTTCATCAGGAATAAATTTCATGGTCTCCATCTCTGGTTTGTAAGTGATGAAAATTAATTAATGTCTTAGCCTATGTACCTTTCTCTCTGTCAGACTAACTAACTTGTTGACATAGTGAGTACAGACTTCTAGTAAGATAATTCTATCAATTATTAACATGAATCATTCCACCATATGAGGGATTCATTTAAGAATTAATATTTTTATAATTTATCTTGTTTGACCACATATATCATGATTATGTTGCTAGTACTATGTAATTTGTTTGTTAAGAAAAATTATTTTAATTAAGTGTGATCTTTTTGTATTAATCCTATGATTAATCATTTTTCATCAGTTTCATATACTCTTTAAGCAAGAGGTTGTTCATAGCTTATTTGAGTTACATGAGTTACCAACTCAATTGGATTCTGCAACATATAAAGTTGATTGTCCAATTGAGCTATACGTTCTTATTATCTTATCCATGGCTATTCATAGTTTGTTGGAACAATATGTAGTCTTACTTTTTCTACCAATAGTCCTCCCTTCTCATCAAGTTGAGAACCATAAAGTTCTTTTGATACCTCAGACAAATCACATACATGTTTGACCTTATTGATACAAACATTTTCAAAAAAAAAAAATGAAATAAAAATATTGATTATGACATATTAGCACAACTACATAGAGGTGTCAAATGAACTGTGTCGTGTTATTATGACCCATTTCTATGTGGCTGAATCATGCTATCATATCTTGTCGACACAACACAAGATTCCAAACACTCAGCTTGGCAAGGTCCATTTGGCCTTCAACCAGGTACTTTTATGTTGAGTCATGTTGGGTTGATTCTAGCCTTTGGCTCTAATCGGTTATAGGCAACCTGAATGGCAAGTTAAATTTTTTTAAAAATAATAATTTTTTTATTAGAAATATTACATTTACAAATCAAAAAAATATAATTAATAAATTCATTATATTAGAAATTTAAAAAAATTAAAATCAAATCAATAATTTAAAAGAATATTTTATATTCGAATCAACTCAAATATCAAAATATCATATGACAAAAAAATATCATCCAAGAATTGAAACATGATACATGATATAAGATAAACTAAAAATAAATAAAATATATATATCACCAGATATCATTGCATGAGTCATCAATCTATATATGCAGTATGATAGTGCGAATGCATATTATCATTATCATGTATGATTCTAAAGGTAGTGTTAGTTATGATCTTAATATCATTAATATCTCATAAGTCATCATCTACTAGTAACTCTTTTGTTTTATCTTGTATGCCTAACCTTAAATTTTCCAAGTCCTTCAAGCATACAACTATCTCTACAATATTTAGTCATAGTCGGAATTTCATATATGAAAATATATTGGCAATCATAGAAAAATAAACTTCAATGATATGCTATATATCGGAGGGGCTAATAGATCACATGTCCTCATAGATAGCATGAGATAAGTAGATTCATATAATTTCTACCAACTCAAAATATATAAATTCTTATTATCATCATATGATAGGATAACGTAATAATTGATATCTATGTATCGAGGTAACTCACTCCCATTTATCATCAACTCGTTGTTTGTCCATAGCTAACTGAATAGAAAACATCATTTCTAAATTTGATGTTCAAGTCCATACTTGAAATCTCACAACAACAACCATACCTAATATTGTAATTTATAAATATGTTAGTTAACCTTTTTAAAATAAACCTATAGATTTATCTACTTGGTTCATGTAAGTGGATATGTATCTTAATATATTTTATACTTTTGTACCTTAATTAGTAACCATACCCATAGATGCAGCAAAGCAATACAGAATTAGAATGGATGACTAGTTAGAAATAATTAGTTTCCATCTCAATAATCATGATATTAAATATAAGGTATCTTCTATACTTTCTAAACAAACTACTAATATCAAATATGTACCTATGTATGATCCAAGTAGTAAGAGTATAAATAGATGAACATATGTTCGTCTAAAGGTGTCAGGTGGGTTGTGCAACTTAGGTACAACATTAGGTATCACTTGAATTGGTCGTACTAGGCCTTGCACGACATGGTCCAGAATCATAGCAGGAATTGGACCATGCTGGCTTGAGGCATGACTCATGTCGTGCTAGGCTAGAGTGAGCCATGCATCATTACGATGGCATGACCCATCATCATGGTGACCCATGACTGAACATTGGTGGTGAGGGGTCACTAGTCTAGCCCTATTGGGTAACTACCTAATGAAGCTCGACTGAAATCGACACCCATTACTAATGAGTGCCAATAATAATAACAATAGGTAATGCATGTCACTATCATGACTTTTAAAAAACAATTTTTAAAATAATGTAGCAGTCAAATTGTTTCTAATAGCTACATGCCGGGAATCCAATAGTTGTCTTATTTCTAGCCATTTAAAATATAAAAAAAATTAAAAATTTTAAAAATAAAAAAATACAACATTTTTTTAAATTAAAAAATTTTAATAACTAGAAATTAAAAATATTATGAATTTTTCTCTCATTTCTCTGAATATCTCATCTCCCATGACTCTCTTCCTCATGTATTTTTATTTTTTTATTTTTTTACTCTTGTAAGTTATTAATTATTATATTTAATATATGCATATGAAGTAGTAGTGCACGTTGCAACTAAAAATTTTTGTTGATGTTAGAGATAATGCAAAAGAAATTAGATTATAGACTAAAATAAAATGGTTATGGTATATTTTTTTTATTTTTTTTTATTTTTTTAGGTAGGTTTTTTTATAAAATAGAAATATTAAAAATAATGACAAATAGTGAATAAAACAATAATACATTTGAAATTGACATAGATGTGGATAATAATTACCATCCAAATAAAAGATCTAAGACCAAAATTAGGATTTTTCTAATGATTATGACAAACTGATTATGAATAAAACAATAATAATGACAAACCTATTTCTCACCCAAAAAAACAAAAAAAAAACTAGGAGAATTTTTGTTGTATTAAAAAATATATACATGGCCAAACTGATTATGATCATATAGAAATGCATGTAAAATTGGCCAAATTAAAGATATCAATATAACAAAATATATTGTGTCTTAGATCCCAAAAAACCCAACTATGCCATTTGGTCTTTGAGTTCGGATCTAATTTAGTTTCTTTCATATCTTCATATGTCATAATAATTTTAGGAAGAAATACATGACCAAACTAATTATGATCATAAATTTTTTGATAAGATTTTAGGATGATATTAGGATGATTTTAGGATAATAAGAATTATATAAACCAACTTCTAGCATGCTTCTCATAGGATTCCTAAGCCTACAAGTATGAACGACACAATATAATATTATAAGTTAAAAAAATAATTAATAATTAATGACTTTATAAAATATAATCGAGTGGTATTAGTAATATCTAATATCTACACACGTCATAGCAATGCATCATTCACATGCCTTACTACCCATTATATAGATTCAAAATAGAAACAAAATTAAAAAAATGTATATTTTCATAAGATCCTTCAGCCTTATGATAGTCCTATCATATATGACTGTATAATGAATATTTTTAGAAATATAATATTCATAATAAAATATTTAGTATTACTTTCAATAATGCTTCTGATAATGGAGTAGCTATTAATATATTTATTAAAATTATTAGTGATAGATATTAGTTATAATTTTTCATGTTTGGTATATGTGTCAAGTAATTAACCTGATAGTCTAGGTGAGAATAAAGATTTTTTTTCCAACATTAGAAAAAAATAAGAAATTCATTATAATATCTTATGATTCCTAACAAACAATAGAAGTTTAGAAGTCTATATTTCTCATTGGGCCTAAAAAGAAAAATTCTAATTGGATGTGAGTCACTATTGGAATTACACCTACTTGATATTAAAATAATATGATGACTACCAATACGTGATATCTAACTATGTCAATAATAAGAGTGAAAAACATATTTTTGAAAATTTTGACTAGGATATAGAAATTTTATTTAGAAAATTTCTAAAGATTTGTTATGACATGATGAACATGTATTTGTCTATGTACACTTCCACCACTAGCATTGTACTTGGGTGCATATAAAATAATAGTAATATATTTAGCAAATAAAAAGATCACCTTGTATTTAGTACCGTGGTTTTTGAGATGGAAACTAAATATTTAAAATACTAGTCATCCATTCCATCTCTTAATTATTTAGCTACATGTATGAATCCTAAGATTAAGGTGGAAGGGAAAAAAAAATTTGACATCATATCCATGTGCATGAACAATGATATTAGCTTGAAAATTTTATTTATGAAAATCAACTAACTTGTTTACATATTATGATACTAGGCATAGTAGTTATAAATAGTCACCGAGTATGGACATAAATACTATATTCAAAAATTATGATTTCTCCATATAGTTAGATGGTGAAAAATGATAGGGTGATCCATCAAATATGAGCGAGTTATCATAGAACTTTGATACCTATTTTTGCTTCATCATATCATATAATAATAATAATAATTTGGATATTTTGCTTTATTAAAAATCATCCAAATTCACCTATCATGTACCATCTATCATGACATGTGATCTATTGACCTCTCTAGTGTCTAGCATGGCACCCAAATCTATTTTTTATGGTAGTTAATGTTGTTTCAGATAGAGATTAAGACTACAATAAGATATCATAGAGGCACTTTCATATATAAAGGACTGAAAAAATTAAAAGTTAGATTTAAATAAGATGCAAGAGTCAATACTAAATGATGATTCATGGTACATGGATATCGAGAATATCGAGTCTACCACTAGTGAAACCTTCAGACATATACATGTTGATGATCTGCAACCGCACTACCAGGCTATAGACACTGATTGATGACTCATTTGATGTTTGGATTATTTATTTTTCATACATTATAATATTGTAATCTTTTTTATTTCTATCAGTTATGCCATTATGTACTTATGGTCTTCTAAGTTTTGTTTCATTGTATGTTATATATGCATATATATCAAATTATGCATTTGATTATGGAATGCAATGGATTTTTTTTTGTTAAACACTTTTAATTTTTATTTGAGAAGAATGTTATTTTTTTAATTATTTATTTCATATAAATTCATTTAAATGTATTATTTTTAATAAAAAAGAATATAAAATTAAAATTTCAAAATAGTTTAATTGAATTATTGCCCAAAAACCAGCATGATCTAAACACAATTATGGCCAAACATACCATATTGGGCCTATTAATTTGGCAACCAAGCATGGTAAGAGACAGTGGCATGACTGGGACACACAAAAATGGGCAATGTCATACCGGTTTGACCCATTTGACACATATTTTTTGTCTTATAATAAAATTTTTTTATGAATTTATAATAGAAATTTCTATATCATTATCTAAATTATCAATAATAAATTCTTCACTCCTACTAGATATAGTTGGATATCACGTATTGCTAGCTAACATATTATTTTTAATATCAGATAGATATAACTTAAATAATATCTTACATTCATTTGTAACTTTATATATATATGTTTAATTTATTAACACAAGCATAATAAAAACTAAAATTTATTTTGTTATTCATTTCTATTGTTTTTTCTTTTGTATGTCTTTAATGATGCAATTTAAATTGTTTATATAATATTTAATTTTTTTATTTTTACATAAAATTGAAGTTACAAAAAAAATGATTCTTAATTTTAATGTATTGATATTTAATTTTATATTAATTAATTTTAGAATATTAATTTGTGGTATTTCTAATATACATTTTTTAATGTATATAATATTTATAATTCTAACAAACTTATATAGTTTATATATTTTAAATTTTTATAAATTTGAAAATTTTATATATTGATTTTCTGGTAGTTATTTATAATTTAAAATACGATCAATGTTATTATATTTATTATTTCTAAATTTATCTGATTTATAATTTATCAATATCGGTTATTTTAAAATTGATAACTTTTTAAATTTTTAAAATTCTTATAACTTTATTAATTATAACCTATGTTAGTACTTTTTTTTAATGTGACTAACCATCTACTAGTATTGAAAATTAACATAGTTTTGGAATTAATAAAATTTGGGATAATTATGCTAAGGACTCCAAAACAAAAACAATTATGTTTTGTGACCCCTTTTATGTTAATATATTGTTTGATGATCCAAATCAAAAATATTAATGATTTGGTTCTCCTAAATTTCAATACCCATAATTATACCTTATTATTAAAAAAAATCAAAAAAAAATTTATTTTGCATATGCATCATATTTATGCGTCACATTTATCCATGAACTTAATAAGAGGTCTGAGAGCTTAATTATTCTTGACTTGTTTATCCCCTTCGGAGAAATTATCTCTTTGTCTTGCTTAAAATCCATTTCTAAGCAGCTTATGTGTTTCTTTTTGTGTTTTTGAACAGGGAGATGCAAGTCTAATTTGTGTGTAATTAAAAATTATTAATTTTTTATCATAAAGTAATAATTTTTATGGAATATTGAAAAGTAATCAAATGGGTCACAAAATTTGGGAAAATAATATGTAAACATAAATGTAAAATAATTTTAATAAACAACATTTTTTTTAAGTGTATATGCCATTTGTCAAATTGGTTATCTTCTTTATCAAAAATAAAATATTAAAGTTAGTATATTATAGGGGTAAAAATAATTTGATAAAAAATTTCATAAATTTTAATAATTTTGATAAAATATTCAAACATAATTACAAAGTCTCAAAAAATTGAAAACTTTGATAAAATATTTACTAATAATTTCATTGTCAAATTCTTATGTGATAATAAATTAATTGTAGACTCTTGTGATATTCTCGTCATATCATTACTAATAATAATTTTTAATAGTCAATGCATAACTTTTTATTTAAATTATAACATAGAGTTAGAGAATCAATACCCTTTATATTTTGTACTAAAATGATTCAATTAAAAAGTTATCGAAAGTTTATTCTTTTCATGAAACTTGAAACATACAAATAGTTCATTTGCTATAGAAAAATTATAAACAAACAAAAATGCATTATGTTATAAAAATTCCATTATTCTTAATCTTAAGCAATAAGTCAAAAATAAATAATTTCGGTTCGATATTCATCTATAATTATATAATACATTTCACTTTTTGAAAACTTTTATGTCATCAAAAATTGATAATCTCAATGGTATTCAATTACTCAAAAATTTTATCAGTCAACAGTATAAGATTAAAGATATTGGACAACTCAACTATTTCTTGGGTCTTAAAATTATTCATTCCACTTATGGTCTTTATGTTTCTTAAGCAGGATGTCATGCTCTTGATGATACCACAAATGAGTTCCTTTTGAACTAGTGGATTTTTAAGGATTTGGGTGCGTCTACATACTCACCGACTCTACTTAATTATGATAATCAGAGTGCTCAGAATGATATCTTCTACGAAGAGACTAAACGCATGAACATTGATTATCCTTTTATATATTATCCTGACCATGATGATCTCAACATTTTCTTTATCTTCTTCGAGGTTAAACTTACACATATCTTCACCAAGATAATCTATACTTACACCAACCTTGTATTTTTGGGGAGTTATTAATATATTTATATATTAGTTTTAGGCTCAAACGGTTTACTTGTAGTCATGTACCACATATACATGCCACCTACATTTTTTTTTGAGGCAATAAACTTATTTCATAATTGATATAAGTAATGCCAATAATAGAGTATGAAAAACATTATTTGTAGTACATTACTTTACAATGAATTATGAGCAAATTAATTATTGTTAAATGTCTAAAAGGTTATAATAAAAAAAATATTTTGAATATTTTTTTGCTCCAAAAATAGACTTACATAATTAAAAAAAAATTCACCCTTTCCTAATTCTCCCTTACCAACCATAGAATAAATGCATACGACAAACTTCCACAATGATCAATTATTTTTGTTGTGAATATGATCAAACATATTTAATTTTAGAATTCTTATTAGATCAAGTACATTTAGTAATGATTTAAACATTTTTAAAAATAGACTTACGTAATTATTATTAGAGCATCTCCAACCACACTCAACAAAATAACTAATTAAAATATATTTAAATAATTAATTCAATATTTTAGCTAGAAACTCTTCAAAATTTACTCCAACCAAGCTAAGCAAAATAGATTAATATTTCAACTAACTTTAACTAATATTCAAAATATAATTAAAAAATATCATAATTTAAAATTATAAAATTGTCTTAATGAATATGTAGTGTGCCATGTCATCAAATTTAAAACAGTGAAATTAAAAATAAATAAATTCAAACATTCATTCATAAATTTAATCTAGATTATAACACAAGTTGTAAGTCGGTGAACAGGGAAAAACTACATTTTCTTTGTCATGATTTCCATCTGGAGGCGCTTAAAATATTCAGCTTAAATCGGAGGTAGGACACTCGTATCAATACATATTATTTTTTGTTCCTCGTTCATTTTCTCGAGTTGTAGATTCTCTTGTTCAATAGTCATCTTCTCTTATTCAATAACTAACTTCTCTTGTTCGACAACCACCATTTTTTCCAAGAAAGTTATTTTCTTCTTTGCCATCTTCTTTTTCTCTTACTTCATTTCTTCAAACAATTTAATAAAATAAGATGAACTTGAATTATTATCTTCAGATAGTTTGCTCTCTGATTTTTTTACCCAATTTTTTGTAGCCTTCCTTCTAATTAGTCTCTCTAAGCCTGCACTGTCATTTTCTATATTTATCGATTCTAGTGTTGAAGGATTAGAGCTGCTAGAAGTTGCACCACTTTTTATTTTTTGTTTCTTTGAATGAGAATACTCCATCCATTTTGGGGTATACCGCAATTTATTCCAACAATGTTCAAATGAAAAAGATGATTTATAAAGTTCCTTGTACACTTTCTTTTCATCACGGACCTGAAATTTATACATTATGTTGTATATCTAAAATAAAAATTGTACAATTATATTATGTATCATAATAATATTATCACACTTGTAATTAAAATACATTCATACATTGTCTTTCTCAGTCATTCCACTTTGATTCAACCTTTCAATTTGGTCAAAACAACCACGCAATTTATTGGTGGCTAGTTGAATTGAAGACCAACGATTCATCATAGAAACTTAATTTCGATTACAATCTGACTTCAGGTTGGTATTTGTTGAAGTATTCCCAAACCCTTTGCTATTACCTTTTAGATTTTGGCTCATTCCCATTCACAACATCCACACTAGTATTCAGCCAGCCCGAGATTAAAACTAAGTCTTCCTCAATTGAAAAGTTGCCGCCTCGATACTTTTTGATGGTTGATTCTTTTTTAGGTGATATTGGTGAAGACTAAGTTATTTGTTCTATGGATTGAGTGTTAAACTCACCTACATTTGTTGCCTCATTCAATAGATTGGTAAAGTAATATATATGTTCATCCATCAAAGCACCTACTTTGTTGATGAACAAAGATGAATTGGGGTTAACCACATAAAAGCAATATTTATTTACATGAATAGAAAGAATTAACATCAAATCCAACTAGGGGGCTTAAAGTAATAAACTTGAAACAAGTTACCTACTGTATGCTTAAAGGTGAACAACATGGAGTTTTCATAACAGTAGTATTATAAAAATGATGTAAAATACCATAAAAAATGAAGAATAATAAATTAAAGTTATGCAATAACCAAAAACATTACCAAAATTACAACGAATACCAACAAATAAGCACACTGCCAAGATGTACTATATGCAATTTGTTTAACTGCAAAAGAATGGTAGATCACTTAGTTTTAATAAATTGTGAGTTATTTTTCATAAGTAATATAGGTTATATCAATAATAGTACTTAATATTAATTTTCAAATGAGTTCAAACAAAAAATATAATTTATCAAAACATTTAAGCAATTCTGAATCAAAGAACTAATTATCCATTATTTTAAATATCAAAGAACAAAAAAATACAGAATTTATCAAAACATAACATATAAATAAATCATTTTTATGCACAATTCTGAATCCAAGAACTAAAAATATATTTTTAATACGTAACATGTAATCAAATCACCATCTACCAAGAAGTTTATGCAACTAGTTACTGGATAATTATCAACTAGTTTTTGAACTAAAAACATATATTATCAACTAGTTTATGTAAAAAATTGGAAGAAGATCTTCTGTTTTGAAATTAACAACAAAAAACAAAGTTACAGAAGCATGTTCAACCACCCCATATATAGTATCTGTTACAGGATTAGGGATATGGTTGAAAAAGGGAAGAATGAGAGGAAGGAGGTGTGAAGCATCTTTAACGAAATCTTACACGATTCTGTAAATATTTTTACAGAATGAAGATTCTGTAACGGGAAGGTTTTTGTTGCTATCGAAAAATATTTTTACACCAATAAAATTATCAGACACACGATTCGTCATGTTTCCAAGCATCTTTGACGAATCGGCTTTGTTCAACAATACCGGAGGTGTGAAGTAAAGGTTTGTGTTGTTGCCGGATCCGGATGGGGAAGGAGACTCTAGGGGCTTTCCTCCTTTTTCATTTTTAGTATTGACCACAGTTCATGCAACAACGAAAGATGTCGATTGACTGGGTTAAGCCGATGAACTAGCTTCTACCACTGACGCTAATTCAGAGGTTGATCTTCCCCAAGAGCTCACATCGACGGAAAGGTTTGACATATCATGTTTAATATACAGTGGCGAAGAAGTGGGTAAGTAATAGCTCACGCAAACGCAATTGAAAGTCAATGTAATTGACGCCTACGAAGGGAACAATCGGTAAGCCCTCTGAGGCGTCTCTAGAAGCAGAGGTTTATAGAACATTTATAGAACGCTCGGCAATATTTTTGTAGTTGATGAATAGTATTGATAAGTGATAAATGCTCGCTATATTTGTTGAGCGAAAAGCCGAGGGGGCAAAAATACGAGCGAGATAGCGAGCGCGTTGGAACCCAATTTTTTATAAGCACACTCAATAAAATATCGATAATATTGTTTTTAGCGAGCACGTTGGAGATGCTCTTAATTGTCTAAAAGCTTAAAAGAATACATTTTTAAGAAATAATTCACATATAATGATTATTATCATCATAAAAATATGTTGAAACAAGGCCATGAACTTTACATAAAAACTATAATGAATGCATCATCAAAATTATTAAGTTGAATTAATTTTTACTATGTAACAATTTTTGTTACAACATTTTATTGAATGATTTTTAAAATTATAATTTTGTCACAACTTTTTTGTTGATTTATCTGTTTCGCTTAAATTAAAATTATGAATATTAAAATTTCAAACAAATATTTTCAGGGTTCTAATAAGAAATTAGTTATCAAATTTGGATAATTTGCATGGAATAATAGTATCTGAAAATGTCATATAGATGGAACCAAAATTAGAATTACATATCAATTTGCATGATCTTGCCACTTTTTATGAACACTAGAAGGAAGATTTATGTCTTGGTACATAACAATAATATATATTTTTAAAAAATAAAAATTTTGAATATAAGATAAAATACAACACATCCAAGACATAAATAACAACTTTGGTTTATATTCATACATACATGCATATAATAAACATAATCATAATCAATTAGCAAATTCAATAATAAATCAATATATTAGGCTCACATCTCGTTCTAAATCACAACAAATAATTATAAATTACTCTAAGGAGAATCCCGGCAAACAAATAAAAGTATGTTCCTCTAGTTGAGATGTAGATAATGATTGCAAAAGTCAATCACAAGTTGTATTAACTTTGATCATTTGATATTATATAGAATCCATTTGTAATGGGAGCAGTTCGATGTAAAAATTAATATTGTTATAATTTTAAAATGTAGATAATTATCAAATTATAATTATTGTTATTGTAAAATTAGAAATCATGCAAAATTAGAAATAATAAATATAACAACACTGATCAAATTCTGAATTTAAAATATATAATTATAAAACAACAACAAGAAAATTAAGGTAAAAAATTTTTAAACAACAATAATAAAATTTTGAAATTTATAAAAATTTGAAATATAAAAAAATTATAATTTTATCAAAATTATAAATATTATAAATACTAAAAAATTTAACTTGAAACATCACAAATTGATATTTTAAAAATAATTAAATTAAAAATAAGATATCAATACATTAAAATTAAGAATCATGGTTATTATATCATCGATTTTATATTATAATATAAAAAAAATTAAATATTGTATAAATTAATTAAATTGCATCTTTAATTGCATCTAATAGAAAATGCAATAGATTTGTAAAATAAAATAGAGTTGGAACCTGAAAAATAAGAATGATTTCGAAACAAATTTCATGGTCCAATAATGTTAATTAATTTTACATTATAATTTAATCCTCTTTTTAATTTTAATTCATTTTAAAACTTTACAAAAAATAGAGCATGCCAAATAGTTTTTATGGGCCACACTTATTTTCTATCAGAAATATAAATATATTTCAAATTGTATGAAATATATATGTATATAAGTGAATATTTTAAATCTATCCAAATATATATTCCATACCCTAAAATTACAGCAACAAGTAGAGACCAATTATATTCTTCCTAAAATCAACAAAATATAAATAAACACACAAATATATATTATGCCCCAAAATAAAAATAATATTCAGAGAAATTAAATCACATAATTAAAATAGTCTAATATCCATATATTCATAATTTAAAAATGAAAAAGTAAAATATTATTAAAAACACCTTAATAATAACATGGCGTCTAATTTTATAAATCAGGTGCTCTGCCAAATAATTTTTGAGTACCTTACAAGTACAATATTAACAATCTCTGCCGCACATGTACCATGCATCCTCCATAGAAATACCTCACAAATACCATCAATACCTTTGCTTGTCCTCATATGAAAAAGAAAATCATGAGAAAAATGATATTAAAATACTCTAATTTCTTCTACAATTTTATTATATGAGCTTATAAAACCTCATTTAATAAATTGACAAAAGAATAACCAAAAATGAAAGATTTATGTTAGCAAAATAATTTTTAAAGTAAATCGTGGAAATGAAAATTTAAAACAATTAATTTCTAGGCAACTAAATTAAAATAAGATATCAATAAAATTTCAATAATTTGCATAGAATAATATTATTTCGACAAGGGCACTAAGTCGAAACTAAAAATTGGAATTAAAGATTAATTTGCATGATCATACTACTATTTTTATGAAAAATATACGGTGGAATTATGATTTAGTGCACATACCAAAATATTTACAAAAAAAACTATAAATTTTAAATATCTAAGATAAAATATACTAAAACATACAATATTTATGTTTTTATACATTAAAATATAGAAACTCATTTTTTCATTCACAATGACACACTAGTAATAATTTTAAAAAAATGAAAAAAAAATATAATTTTCAAATTTGAAACAAAAATTTTCTAATTACAATAGTTGTTTTCATTATCTTATTTTTAAATCAAAAATTTATGTGTGTGAGTATGTGTATAGGTATCACACACACATCCACCCACCCACTAACTTATATACAATATATACAAACATACAAATAAACACACACACACACACACACACCAATAATAATAATGATTCTTAATAATAATGTAATTCATATTTAATTTATAATATAATTATTTATAGAATAATAATTTGTGATATTTTCAAGTTAAGTGCTAAATTTTTTAAGCATTGAATCTATATTGTCAAAATTATTTGATAAATTATTGATAATTGAGTGCTAAAGATAAATATATTGTATTATAACTCTAAATGTTGAATGCTAAAAATAATATATTCTATATATTTACTCTTGTTATCATTATGTTATATATTATCCAACATAAATAGAGTTTCTAATTATAACTATAATTATTAATTATTGTAGGGTACACCTACTCCATATCGACGGCTACAACAGAGGTGTAGTAGGGGAATCACGAAAGGTAGGGTTGATTTGGGGTTGGTTAGGACGTAGGGTTTATTTTTTGTTAGAGGAAAAAAGTATTTTATTTATAAATGTTTTTTTGGTCCATTTTTTTTTCATTTAAACTTATTTTGTTTACCGTGTTCCCATTCTACAATAAGTAGGTCTCTACTCACTTATAATTCTCAATAATTTTTTATTTAAATTTTTCAATTAAGAGCTCCCTAAAATTTTGTTATCAAATATATTGAAAAATAAAAATTATTGAAATTTTTCATTTTCAATAGTTTATAAAACAGACCATTAGTTATGTCAATTTTAAATAATGATCAGTCTTGATATAAATATTTATTTCTAATAGTGCATATTTAAAAAATTTTTAATTATATTTTTAATTTGACAAGTTTTTAAAATTTTAAAATCATATACCTTTATATTAATTTTAAAACATTAATTACTTTTTTAAAAGTGAGTAAATGATAAGAAGTGCTCTTATTGCAAAGTATTAAAATCAACTAACTTTTAATTATCATTAAATATTGTTGAAAATTTTATTAGGCAATTCTCCAATTTTTTTTATTAATTTTGATCAATGAAATATAATTATAATTTATTAAATTGATATGTAATAATAGGCATCTCTCCATTAACGCAGTATGTTGCAAAATTAATAGCATGATGATAAAGATATAATGAGAAGCAATAAATATTATTGAAAGAATTGTGTTTAGGGTTGTCTCCCTGAAATATTTAAAAATTGAAACTTATTTTTTAATATTTTAAAAAAGGCATTAAATTATAAATAAATTAAAATTTAAGGCACTTTATTACATAAATTCTAAATTACCATCTAGTCTTCCTTCGCTCCTCTCTACGAGCTCCAATTTGGAACTCAATGGAGCTATAACGAGCTCCATGATGGAGCTCTGTAGAGCTCTAGTGAGCTCCATCGTTGAGCTTCAGGGTGGAGCTCATGGAGATGGGCAAGGGAAGATGAGTGGTGAGCAAAGGCGAGGATGAGGGGTGGGAGAGGGGGGAGGGTAGTTTAGGACTTATATATTTAAGTGCCCTGATTTTTAATTTGTTTATAGTTTGATATCGTTTTTTTTTGAAATTTTAAAATATGAGTCAATTTTTTTTAATTATCTTGGGGGGAGTACCTCGAAACATGGTTCCCCTAAGATTATTCCAGATTTGAAAAAATGATAGCTTATGGACTCCTTAAAGATTATCCCATATACCTAACAGCAATAAAAATAAAATAAATAAGATATGAGAAGCAGCACTATTTCAAACTACCAAGCAAGGAACAAAGTTTGACTTTGACATCATTACCATATGTTACGTGTCACCTACTATATGTTTTTTGAAATATTAAGAATGTTCTGATGGTCAGAATGTTTTGATTGCACACAGCACAATAGGCTGACTTTCTAGTCTTTAAAGAGGTCTGCTAGGCTTTAATTATGAATTTTTTATTAGGCATAATTATATTATGGGGTATTCAAATAATAAAATCAAAATATAATTAACTTTAAGACACCTAATCTAGACACTTAATTTAATCATAGTATCAAACATTCATTTTCACCCAGTCATAAATTAATTAGAAACTTTTAAATATGTTTACTTATACAATTACACACACAACACAATGTGTGTGTGTGTGTGTGTTTGTGCGCGTGTGTGTATTGTTTTTAATATAAATGATTTATAATATTGTATTTTAGTTATTTTCATCAAAATATTTTAAAGAAAATCACATATTTTAAATATATATATATATATATATATATGTGTGTGTGTAATGTCCTTTTTTAATTAAATTTACATATGTATGTGTGTTTGTTTTAAACAGAAAATTTAAGGTAAATTATTATAAATTCTTTATATTAAAATAAACAAATCATAGCAAATGGTATATATATTTATTTCGAGCCATAATTCTTGCCTTTTACCAAGGTGAAGCTATTATTTTCCTCTTTGGTTAATGGCTTATTCACCTTTTTGATGAATGGTTTGGGGGCTTCCCTCCATTGGCTTGGCTTTTCTTTTATTCTAGGCTCGGCTTTCTTCTAGATGTGAATCACTGGTAGGGTTCTCTCTTTTATCTTGTTGAGCACTTCTTTCAAATATTTTAGGGCTTGTTGATCACTTTTTCAAAGAGTCTTCCTTGTTTTCCATTTTATACTTGATGTTCAAGGCCAAAAACTGAATATAATTTGTAACACGGGGGTATTATTCATATATTACCAGTTGAGCAATTTTCCAGCCATCTAAAAAATTTAGTTTAATTTTATTATGACTCATTCAAACCCATTTCAACCAACACATGCTATTCTAGATATACTCGATGTGAGTTTGTTCATGTTAAGTGGGTGGCCAATGCAACTTCTTGTTTTTCAGAGGCTTAATGGAAATTTAACCCAAATTCGTATTTGGGTATTTAACCAATTTGTGTTACAAAGATGAATAGCAAAATTTGGGAATTTAACCTAAATTGATATTTTTGACATCTCTTTCAAGTCATATTAGAAGCCAATTAGAAGTGACTTTAGTGTTGTATTAGAACTAGAGTTCCTTACTTCACCAAGAATTATAGTAGAGATTTTAGAAGAAGATGAAGAAGATCTGAGAAGAAGATGAAGAAGATATGAGAAGAAGATGAAGAAGATCATGATATAAGAGAGAGAGCAAGCACAAAAACCACAATAAAGATAAATGATATTCAATCAAATCACAAAAACAATAAAACATGGCTTATATAGTCTTAATAAAAAATAGTAATAAAAGAATGGGCTTTAATAAAAAATTAACTCCTCACACTTTCTTTAACTAGGAAGTAATGACCCGATAATTGAAGTCCAGTATGTGCATTAGTGAATCGAAATAATCAAACCCATTAAGACGAGGCCCAATATCAATATTCTCCCCCATTTGATGTAATCAATTCAAATCTTAGCTTTTCTCTTAGGTACACCAATTTCTTTTTAGGCAGTGGCTTGATGAAGATATTTGCTAGTTGTTCTTCAGTTCTGCAGAAGATCAACTTTATTTCATTAGACTCAATTGCTTCTTTGATAAAATGATATTTAAGTTCTATGTGTTTTGTTTATGCTATGCATTACAACATCACAAGCTATGAATATAGTGGACTTTTATCACATAATATATCAGTTGGGTTCTTTATAGACTCATCCATATTAGTCAACAGTTTTCTCATCCATAAGGCATGTGCTGTTGCTACTGAAGCAGAAACATATTCAGCTTCAGTTGTAGATAGTGCAACTGAAGATTGTTTCTTGGATAACCAAGAAACAACTATAGTTTCTAGAGTAAAGATGTATCTAGATGTACTTCGATAATCATCTAGACATCCTCCCCAATCACAATCATAATTCCTAGAGGTGTCAAACTGGCCGGGCCGGCCTGGCCCAGCCTATTTTTTTTGAGCACGAGCGTGCCTTCATGCCGGGCTAGGCACGGTTACTGTACCGTGCCGTGCCTGGCCCGCTCGGCCCTGGCCTGTTCGTATGGTTCGGGCTTTGTGGGACCGCGGGTCGGGTCGAATCAGACCCAACCCTCGGTCTTTTTGGCGGGAGGGGCGATCGTGGGGTCGGGCTCAGGGGACACCCGACAGGGGACGAACCCATGCAGGTGTGCCGTGCCATGGGCCGAACCGTTCCGGGCCAGGCACTGCAAGGCACAGCTCGTGCCTACCCGGGCACGAGATTTTCCCCTGCCGGGCCAGCCCAGGCATGGCCGAACCGTGCAGTGCCTCGTGTCGGGCCAGGCCGGCCCATCCAGGTTGACACCTCTTATAATTCCCAAATATTTTTGTGTGAATAATTTTAGAATACTTTAGACTCGAGTCTATGGTCCCTTTAAGATACCTTAAGACTCATTTAATAGCAATAAAGTATATATGATTATGTGCATACACAAATCAACATAAAAGGTGTACAGTATATACTATGTCAGGTCGTGTGACAGATGCATACAATAGAATTTCAATTAGGATTCTATATGATTTACCATCAACTATTTTGCCTTGGGCAGAAACTAATTTCTAGTTTATAATCATGTTGTAGAAATTGGTTTACATTCACTCATGTAATAATTTTTCAGTATAGATTGTATGTACTTTGTTTGACATACTGATATACCACTTAAGTCTTGAAATATTTCAAGTCCCAAGAAGTGCCTTAAGTTTCCTAGGTCTAATATTTCAAACTTATCTTGCATATATTGTCTAAAGGCTTCTATTAATTATATTTTACCACTCATAAAGATTATGTCATCTATATAGATTCACACAATTAATATTCTAGAATTTTTAGCCTTTTTAAAATAGAGTACTGGCTCACTTATACTATGTTTGAATCCTTGATTTGACAAGTAAAAGTTTATTTATTGATACCAAGCATGAGGAGCTCGTTTCAACCCATAAAGAGCCTTGTTTAATAGATAAACACAATACTCAGCCACTTGTTTTACAAACCCAAGAGGCTGTTCTACATAAATCTCCTCCTTGAGCTTATCATTCAAGAAGGCTAATTTAATGTCTAGTTGGAACAAAGCCCAACATTTCTGTCCAGATAAGGCTATTAAAAATTTCACAGTTTCTAACATTGCCACTAGAGCAAAGGTTTTGAAATAGTTTGTGCCAGCCTTTTGGGAATAACCCCTGGCTACTAATTGGGTATTGTATAAAGGTTGATTAGAATTCAGTTTAGTTTTAATCTTAAATAACCACTTGACATCAATGCTATGTTTATTTTGGGGTAAGTATACTAAAATTCCAAGTATGGTTTTTTTCAATGACAGACATTTTTTTCTTCATAGTATCAACACATACTTGATGGTTTACTACCTCTTCATAGTTGAGTGACTCAACTGAGAAGTAATTGCATCGTTGGTATATCTCAGTTAAGGACTTATATTTAACTAGTGTAACTGTGTCATGAAGTTCCTCTATGTCAGACTCTGACTCAGAAGGGAAACATGAAACATGCCTTGGGTAGCTTTCTATGCTATCATTTACTGATGCATCTAAATTCCAGCCTTGTATTCTAGTAGCATGCACATCAGATTTTTGCAAACTTTTTTCCCATTTTGCATTTTCATCAACAATCACATCTCTACTCACCAAAAATATTTTTATTTCTGACGAATACAGTCTGTAATCCTTAGATTGCAAACTATAACTAACTAGAATATATTTTAGACTCGTGGAGTCTAACTTAGTTCTAGTAAGTTTTTGTATGTGGGAATAACACACACTCCCTAACACTTTGAGATGTTCTTCATTGGTTTCCTTCCACTCCAAGCCTGCAATGGAGTGAGATTATTCAATTCCCTAGTAGGACATCTATTGAGCAGGTATACTTCCATATTTACATCCTCTGCCCAATAGTGTTTAGGCATGTGTTTTTCATTTAAAAGAGTTCTACTCATTTCCATTACACTTTTATTTCTCCTCTCCACAATGCCATTTTATTGTGGTGAGTAGGAAGTGATTATGTATCTGTGAATTCTTCTCTGTTCATAGAAATTATTGAATTTCTGTGAATGAAATTCACCACCTTTATATGTTCTAAGTATTTTCATACTTAGGCCAGATTGTCTCTCTATTAGGGATAGAAATATCTTGAAATAGTCGATGGTTTCAGCCTTGTGTTTCAAGAAATATACTCACATATGTCGAGTACAATCATCAATAAACAACAAGAAATAGTTGTTATTTGCCAAAGATTGGACTGACATAGGTCTATAGATGTCTACATGAATCATCTCTAGATATTGGTATGCTTTCTTGGCAAATTCTTAGGGAAAGCTCTGTCTGGACTGCCTTCCTAAAGCACATTGCTCACAGACTAAAGTGTGAATGTTTAGGTTAGAGGGCACACCTCTCACAAGTTGATTTTAAAAAAAAATTATTAAACTTGTGTAATTAAGATGCCCAAACCTTCTATGCCATAAGGATGCTCATAGTTCAGCATTCATAGTAATTTCTTTGTCAACTATTTGATTGAGTGTCATGGAAAAATTTATTCCACTGGACATCTTTACTGTCCATAGAAGGTCCTCTAACTCTTGATCAAATATGTGACATATATTATTTTTGAATATCAAACTAAAACCTCTTTCTATTAGTTGCCCCACACTGAGGATATTTTGGTCCAATGCTAGTACTAGCAGGACATCTCTTATGTATCTTTTGTGGGTGTGGGAATAGTAACTCTATCTTTTGCTTTTACTTAGATAAGATCATTGTTTCCTAATTTAACTTATGAATTTACTACTGGCATTAAATCCACAAATATATTTTGATTACCAGACATGTGGTTTGAACAATTACTGTCCAGAAACTATACATTAGGAAAAGGTTTTTTTTATTTAGTCATATAGAACAAGTGTTCTAAAGAGATTATTTGCTCTACACAACTAGCACACTAAGGATGCCCCTTTCTTTTTATAGTTTAGGCATTGGTTCTATTATCAGAACCAACACTTTTTCTCATAGTGGTTGGCTCTCTTGCATATATTGCAAGAAATTAATGATCCATTCTAAGGGATATTAGATGATACAAATGAGGTATGAAGTTTATTTTTATTTTTATTTTTATTTTTTGAAATATACCTGGATGGCCCCTTTCTTTTAGCTTTTATTACTTAGTTTTCTTTCTTCAGAGTTTGAGTCTCCCATCTTGATTGCATAGCCGATTCAACAGATGATTCTGCCTTCTTGAGTAGTCTACTCTCATTAAAATTTTAAGGAGCTTAGAACTTGTTGAATGGTCAGGTCAGACAGATCTTTTGTTTCCTCTATTACAACCATAATGGAATCAAATTTATCAGGATTATATATGAGTAATTTCTCTACTAATTGAGTTTTTATTACTAGTTTGTCCATGCATTTTCAATTGATTTACTATATCCAAAAACTGAGTAGAGAACTCAGTAAGAGAATCTGAGTTGTTTATCCTTAGATTCTCAATATCCTTCCTCAATGAGTGAAGAAGAGCTCCTGGAGATTTTTTATCTTCTTGGAACTCTTTCTTAAGGATATCCCAAGCATCTTTGACTTGAGTACAACCCAGTAACTAAGGAAAGATAGCATTACTGACTCCCTGTGGGATGAAAAGTAATGCTTTAGCATTTGAGTTCCTTAACTCTCTCTCTTTTATTGCTTCCTTTTCTTCCAGAGAAGAGAAGTTTGATTGTTCTATTTAACAAGATTCAATAAGATCCCATATATCTTGAGATATAAATAGAGTTTTCATTTTAACATACCAATAATCAAAGTTTTAATCATCAAACAGTGATATAAGAATAAACCCCAAGCTTGATGAACTTAGATTTTTGGATGTCATTCTGTTTATAAATTTGTAATAAAATTAAGTAGAAAAAATTGGGGATCTTATAGAATTTAGTATTTAATTAACACAAATCCTTTGGATATAAATAGATCTGCACGAAATCTAAGAGATTTGTAAAAAATCTATTTAGGTTAGAACAAGATTTTTTGAATCATTTATTTTGGGTAACCTTTTGAATAACCCATTCAAAATACTTTGATCTTAGATAAACATCCACCACTGATACCAAATGTTATATTAGAACCAAAATTCTTAGCTTCAACAAGGATTAGAGTAGAGATTTTAGAAGAAGATTAAGAAGATCCTGATAGAAGAGAAAGAGCAAGCACAGAAACCACAATAAAAATAAATGATATTCAATCAAATCACAAAAACAATAAAGCATGACTTATATAGTCTCAATAAAAAATAGTAATAAAAGAATGGCTTTATAAAAAAAATGACCCCACACCCTTTCTTTAACCGAGAAGTAATGACCTGATAATTGAAGTCCAATATGTGCATTAGTGAACAATTTAATCAAACCCATTAAGATGAGGCCCAATATCAACATAAAGGGTTACCATATACTAAATGTGGTCTAGAATTTAAAATTCCCCTTTAGTATTTTTGAATGTAAATACAATTCATCTACTTGTGTTTTATGGCTTGAGCATTGGTTTTCAATTGATTTTCCATCAATATTTTCAATAATGGATAACCAAGACTTCTAATAACAAAATAACTAACTAAAACATATCTTTCAAAGCTCGATTCCTTGAAGTACGATAACTTAGTGATATTGGATAGAGTTTTGTTGTCATAAAACAAAATACTTTGAGACTTTGTTCTTCCTCAAGTCTCATGTTCAAGCGAGTGAGTTTGGATTATTGTGGCAATCTAGGATAGATATTTTAGCTTCATTTATCCCAATTCCGCGAGTAATTGAGTTATGATCAATATTTTAGAGGAATCTAGATTTTGATTCCTTACATCCACACTATTTTTAACAGAGCCACATGTTAATGTGTTAACTGGATAGTCTTTAGGCATTGTGTTTCCTTGAATTCAACCAATTGCATGTAGTTTTTTAAGTAGGAATTTATTTGAGACTAAGCTCTTAATAAAGAGAACCTAGGTTTTAATACTTGAAAACTAAGATACCAAACTCTTAATAAATTGAAATTTGGTGCACTAAAATTCATTAATCCTAAATTATTCTTCAGTAATACTCTCACTTGACCCTCCCCTCTCTCATCGCCCCTTGTGCCCCTACTCAATGGAAGAGTTCGAAGGAGCTCTAGCAAAGATCTCCATCGAGCTCCACAATGGAGCTCTAGTGAGGTTCTCCATTGAGCTCCACGATGGAGCTCTGTTGAGCTCCATGATGATGCTTGAGGAGCTCTAGTGAGCTCCATCATGGAGCTTGATGAAGCTCTCGATCATGAAGCTCCACGAGCTCTATCATGAAGCTTGATGGGGTTCTATTGTGGAGCTCACTAGACCTCATTGAGCTCCATCGTGGAGCTCTTCCGTGTAGCAAAGGCGAGGGGAGAGGGCGAGGAGAGTGTCAAGTAAGAGTCCTACTAAAGGGTAATTTAGGATTAATAAATTTAAGTGCACAAAATTTCTAATTTTTAAGAGTTTGACAACTTTTTTTTTTCAATTATTAAAATATGGGTTTTCTTTTTTTAAATATTTTGGGGCGAGTACACCAAAACACAATTCCCCCATATTAACTTGTTCATTGTGCTTTGATTTGTTTTGTGTGTCTTGTGTTAAATTTGTTATTGTGGTGTATCTTATTTTTATTCTTTTATATTTTTTTAGCCGCTACCCTTGTATCATCAGAAACTATGATACTAGGCTAATACCTTTTGACCCCAAAGATTGAAAGGATCATCATAGCTATTCAGAAATAAAGAGCTAAGAAATAGGTAATGAAAGAAATAGATAGTAATAGAAAGACCCAATGTGATGATGGAGAGACTATGCAATATCCCAATCAATACCATACATTGTGAGAGATTATTGGAGACCTATTATGGAAAATATTTATTCAATAATTCAGATGCAATAAGTGAATGGAAATTATTTTGATTTGAAGCTGAGTTTAATAGTGATAGTTTACAGAAGGATATCAGAGAATCCAAACAGGCACATCATGATATTTTTTAAATTATGCGACACAATTAAAATAAATAGAGTTTGCCCGAACATGACTAGGTTATATTTAATTTCTTCTATTTGAGGGACAATTCATATTGTTGGTTTTAATACTTATCATGAGGCTCTATTAAGAGTTGAGTTAAACTTATGCATACTTTCATCACAAACTTTTTCCCACTTCATATTACATCATAGTTGATGAGCGAGATAAACCAATTTAATCATGAAGAGTTGAGACTCTCAATTATATTTGAGACTATTTTAAAGAGTTATAGAGGAGATATTCCCAACATATATTTGAATTGTAACTACAAGCATAATCTTTTTATAATGGGATAACCTATATAATAAGTTACACCTTTTTTTTTATAAGTAAAAAGAACTATGAAAATTTGTGCAATGCTAGTCTAATATTATATTGCCACAATATTTTCTGAATACAATATAAATATTTGATTTAATCTTTTGTAGGATAGAGCTAGTATCTTTATCTTTCCCTTCGTGCAACCTTGCATTTTTCTCTCTCTCCAAATGTAGTAAACCATATCTACAAATGTAGCTTTCCTTATGATTTTTGCTGGATAGTTAGAGTTTCTCTTCAACAGTTTGAACATGTTGGATAGGGTATACTCTTCACCTTGATTATGTGCCCAACTTTTGATTTCCTGCCAGCTTTTTTTGTTAAACAAACATTCAAAGAAAAGATGGTTAGTTATTTCTTGTTCTCCATAGAATTCACAGCCTAAATTATATTGGGTAGAAAAATAATGGTCTTTGGTTCTTAATTTTTTTATTTTTGCTATCCAGAGAAAGATAATATGTTTGGGAATATAATCTTGAAACCATATCACCTTTGGCTAGATTGGGTTCTTTTTAGGATGTGATAGTGTGAGAAATTTATATGCATCATATACAATTCTCCCATTAATCCTTCCAACTCAATACTAGTTCTTTGGCTTGTCTACTGCTTCTCGTACTAAGAATTAGATCATCTCAGACCAATATTAATGATTTCCAAAAGGAAGGATCCCCCTTGGAAACCTTAATAATTTACACATTATGTGAGATAAGGTTGGAAAGATGTATCCACTTTATCCATAAGGAGTCTTCCTTTTTGGAAATGCACCATAGTGTTTTGATAAAAAAGCTTTGTTCCAAATTCCTATGCTGAGCAGCCACAAGCCTCCTTGAGACATCAGGGTGCATACTCTACTCCATTAAACATTCAGGTGAAATCTACTAGTTTGGGGGGCATCCCACAGGAATCTTCAGTATACACTATTGATAGAGCTAATTATGGCTGACAGGAGAAGAAATACATAGAACTAATAGCCTCTACTCCCTAAATAGCTATCCTTGATAACTATATTCTCTCTCCAATAGCTAATAGCATAGCAACGTAGTGTTAGTAATAGTGCTTTGGGCCTATTGTATGGACATGATATTTTAACTATTTGTGAAAATTAATTATTATTATGATTTGCATGTTTATTATATATAATATCCTTAAATAATATTATTAATTATTTTAAATATCCCTAATCAGCTATTGTTATGGGAATAACAATGAATTAAGATTAATATGAAGTTCAATTGATATTCATGGGATGAATATGTGTATGAGATACAAATCAAATTTATATTTATTTATTGAGAATAAATATTGGACAAACCTATCCTGAGATTAATATATGGATCAAAGTCATAATTAATCTCTAATAGTTATGTTATTAAATCTTTTGACTTGAGATTACTATAGTTCTCAACATAAGTAATATTGTGTTTTGATATAATTAAACATTATCTTTAATCAGATGACTATAAAAGTTATACTTGAACATAATAAGAATTATTTAGTGAGATATGAGTGATTAAGATGGAATTTGTCCCTTTTATTATAAAAAAGATATCTCTGGGTTCCCTCGACAATTGAGACTAAGAAATTCATGGTCATGCTCAAATGAATTGATAAAAATTAATATCATTTGTTTAATCAATCTAATTGGGTTTTGAGTAATCAAAGATAGAATGATATAAGGTTGATTTTGTCCATGCCTTATATTCCATCAAGATATCATGAGACAAAAGAATTATGTCATTGAATATATTAAGGTTGTCTCAGATCATGAACTTTTCATTTAACTTGGGTAATAAAAATACCTTGCTAGAGGCTACTTATGACTTGTAGGATCAAAATATGATTTATGCCTACTGCCAATGTTAATTGAATCTATAGGGTCGTACATTAAGAATGAATAATAATGATTATGATTTTTCATTATCTGTAATAATTTAAAATGATGAGATTATTTTAAATCATAAATAACAATTAGTTATTATTTAAATTCAAATTTAATTTTGAGAAAGTTTAAATTCGGGATTTAAATAAATAATTAATTTGTTACATTGAATTTGAGTTTTAACGATTAAATTTATTTAACAGAAATTTTTAAGGATTTGAATTTAAGTTGTTATTATTTAAAAGAGTTTTAAGTATATAATTAAATTCATTTATGACTAAAACCCTAGTAGACTTGTGTGTGTGTGTGACATATTTGATGCAAGTGATCGTCTTTTATAAAATAGAGAGAAACCCTTTCATTTTGAGAAGATGAATACGACTAGCATTCAACAAGATCGTTAATTATTTGTTCATGTGTGGATACTTCTAAAAGGGTTGTCATTTTTTCAGAAAGACAGCATCTTTGAAGATTCAAATAAACCAAGATGCACACTTTGAAGGCTTGACGAATTGATCTACAAGATGTGAGTTTCATTTACCATTCCTTCGTGTTTTTATGAAATGCATGTGATCCTTGGTGGGTAAAAAAATAAAAATTATAAATTTCACTACGTTTATGTTCCAATTAGATTAGATATTTTGCTCGAAATCCTAACACATAGAAGTGTATGGCTAAAAATTTTTTTTTGTAATAATGGGGAGAAGCGAGTGGTTATCAGTCTACTAGAAGAGAGGGGAACTCCCAAGAAAGTAAAGGGAATTGACCCTAGACTGAAATTGAAACCTAGATTAATATATCACTTTGTCTCTTTGTTAACCCCAGCAAAAAAATGTTTGATTTAGTAGAATTTACATAGAGCCCCAAGGTATCCGAGAATTCCTTGATGCATTCCATAATCACATTACAAGATGCTAAGTCTCCACAAGAAAAGATAATCAAGTCATCAACATATACAAGGTGGGTAATCCTTAAGGAGGAGCAACCAGGATGATAGTAGAACTCATATATTTGACATGCTTTATGTAGGAGCCTGGAAGTGTACTCCATGCATATAGCAAATAATTAAGGAGGTAGCAGATCTCCGTGTCTTAGCCCTCTCTTTCCCTTGAAGTAATCATGGAGCTACCCATTAATCGAGATGGAGAATGACGTGGTTGAAATACATTCATAAATAATGTCCACAAAGCATGATGAAATGTTTAAGGCTCTAAATATTTCAACAAGAAAGTTCCAAACTATTGTGTTAAAGGATTCCTGGATGTCAAACTTAAAGAAATATTTAGGCAAGGTTCTCTTTCTCAAATATCTACGTATAAGATTTGGGCAAGCAACAAATTATCTTATATCAATCTTTCCTTTACATAAGTTGCATGAGATGGGTTTATAATGTCATTTAATACTAATTTTAGGAAAGAAACTAATAATTTCGATATCAATTTGTATATGACATTACAAAAAGAGATGAGTCTATTGTCTCTAACTGTTGATGAGTGAGGGGTAGGCATGGTTTAGTTGCCTAAGCAATTTTCCATTTTGAAAAAAAATATTTCACTGAGTTTATCACTATCCGATGTAGTCCTCACAAAGCTTAAAAAAATTCAGATGTCTAACAATATGGGCCAGGATACTTATTATTTCCCATCATAAAGAGAACATTTTTATCTCAATATCTAAAATTATTATGGATAGTTTGCTCTTGTCATCATCTCTAAGAATATTTTGTGCTTTATAATGTCCATTTTGATAGGTAACCTTTTCTTTGTAGGGCCCATAAGAGTAGAAAAGAACTACAAGAATTCTTCATTCACTTCATTTTGGGAGTTGGAAATATTTCCATCTTTCTTAACGATTGAGATAATTCTTCTCTTCTAGAACTTAGCATTTATTAGTGAGTGGAAGAATTTGGTACAGCTATCACTCTATTTTAGGTCTCTAATTTTTGCTTTTTGCCTTATAAAAACAATTCTGCATCTTTCATCTTCCTCAGCTTCATTTTTAATGAGATTTCCTTATTAAAAAGAGAGGGACAAGAAGGGAAGTTGAAAATTTTTTTGGGAGCTCATGAAGGTCATTCATCATCAATGACACTCTTACACTCTTAAAAGCTTAAGTTGATTAATTAGGAAAAATATTTGAGAACCTATGATTGGGGTGCTCTAGATATCCTTGACAATTGGGATAAATCCGCATGTGAGATTGACATATTACAATCTTAAAAGGGGCTTAATCTCTTTAACCTCATCTCCCATGATCACTAAGGCCAAATAATGGTCTGATAGAATCCCTAGGTGGAAGAAGTATGCATGACTCTCCCAATTTATTTTTTATTTTTTATTTTTGATAAGCAGTGACGTTTCACTATCAAAAAATTCTGTACAAACCTACAAGAGATTTATGCTATTACATTCCTTTCCAAAAACAATAAAAATTGCAGTTTAATTTCCCTAACTAAGTTTCCCACATCTTGAGATTTTCCTTCATGTAATCTTATATTCCACTCCCTCCAGATGTAGTATACGCCTACTGCAAAGGCCAATTTCCATATTGTGCTCATAGGGCAATCCTTTGTGTGATTATTCTCCATTTCCTTGAACACGGCTAGTAATGATTCTGGATCTCCCTCCACTCAGGTCCAGCTTCTGAGTTCCGCCCAAATGTTCTTAGTGTAGCTGCAATTGAAGATGCCTGGTCGGCATTCACAGTTAGTGCTGAGATAAGAGCTTCTGGATTTCAGCACTATGATCCATATTGTGCTCCTATGTTCTTGGTGTAGCTTCTGGATCTCCCTCCACTATGATCTATGGATTTTGCACAAGTGCAGAATTCACAGTTAGTGTTGTCCGGCATTGAAAATGCCTAGTCTTTAGTTTAGAGTCTTTTATGCTTGGCGATCCAAAGGTATATTGTGCATGCCATGGGAATATGATTTTTCATCCATATTTCTAGTTGAGATAAGAACTTTCAAATGTGGGGGGTGGCTTCTTTTAGAAATCCGACACGACATGACTCATTTAACACCTCTAATTTTAACGGGTTGAGCTAGGTCGGGTCGGGTTAACACAAAAAACTACTAGTTTAACGCATTTAACATGATAACCCACCCGTTTAACCAATTAACAGTTTATTTAAAATAATTAAACAAACTAACTAATTGTAACACAAAAAAATGTAATATTTATAGATATCATTGATCATTCATAGTCTCATTTTTATACCAGACCAGTCACCACACCACTATATAATAAATTAAAAAATATAAATTACAATCTAAATATTCAAATCCAAAATATCAAAATTCCACTAACAAGAATAACCATATTAGAGAGAACTTTGGGCTGGTGGAGAAATCACAAAGCAGTAGCAGTAGACAGTAGCAGCCTAGCAGGCTGGTAGAATGTAGAAGATCCAGTACGGACAGCAACAACAACATGGCAGAATACTGAAACTGAATACACGAACACGAGTATGCGAACATGACTCACTGATAGGGCAGTGGGTAGTGGCCAGTTAGCAGTGGGCAGTGGGCAGTGGCAAGGCAAGCAGAAGCTCCAAGCAGGCCCAGGGCATGACTGCAATAGTGCCAGTAGACACAACCTTCGAATGACTATGGAGACCCTTGCACCTACATTCATATTCCCTTGGTTTGCTGTATATTACAAATCATAAAAATAATCAGAATTAACAATTTTACAATTAGTCAATCATAATACAAATTACTATATAAATATTCAAATCTAAAGTATCCAAATTCCACTAACATGAACAACCATATTAGTACCAGCACGAGGAGAACTTGGGAGTTGGGGCTGGGGGGAGGCACAAAGCAGTAGGTAGTAGCAGGCTGGTAGAACGTAGAAGATCCAACATGGACTCGGACAACATGGGAGAATACTAAAGTCTGAAATTGAATACATGTACACAGACACGACTGACTGATAGTGATAGTCTAATATGTGATAGGGTAGTGGCCACGGCGAGTGGGCAGTGGGTAGTGACTAGTGGGCAGTGAGAAGTGGGTAGTGGTCAGCAGGCAAAGGGTAGTGGGTAGTTGCCAATGGACAGTGGCCAGTGGGCAGTGGCAAGTGGCCAGTGGGCAGTGGCAAGTGGCCAGTGGCCTGTGGGTAGTAGGCAGTAGCAAGCAAAAGCTCCAAGCAGGCAGAGGGCAAGACAACAAGAGTGCTAGTAGAAACAACCTTTGAATGGCCATGGAGATCATTGCACTTGCATTCATATTCCCTTGGTTCCCTGCCTATTACAAATCATAAAAACAATCTGAAATAAAAATTTAATAATCATATTACAAATTACAATCTCAAACAACTATAAATTCCATTATTCATAAAATTCGGTGAAAGATATCAAATCTCCACAATTTTCATCCAAGACAATGAGCAGGTTCCACAACCAAATTCCCATGGCCTACACAAATTAAAATGAAGTATTATATAACATTAATAATAAAATAAATTTATAACTAAATCAGTACCAAAAACTTAACATTACCTTTCTTTAGTCATGATCAATGATAGATATAGAATTTGAACATTGAGCGGATATAAATTTATTATGCTTCATATTTTGATGGAAAATATCATCATCTAATTCCCCTTCTAAATTATCACTAGAATCATCTACAACTAAGCACAACAAAAAATAAATAAATCAACGATCATATGAATTAGAATAATGAGAAAAATAATACTAGTAAACACAAACATGAATCAAACTTACTGTTCTTTCCATGAATCCAGTCTCAAGTACAAATCAAAGCTTGGACATGTGATGTGATGACATGTGATCCTATCGCATCACATGCCAACCGAGATAATATAGGATGTCGAAACTACTCACCTTTCCAAAAAGTTAGAATATCCAACTCCTTTTTTTGATCAAACCTTTTTTTTATTAAAATACAACTACAACTCGGTCACTCGAGAAACATGAGCATCGATCTTCTTCTTCAAGTTTTTCAAAATCCTACATTTTATACAAAGTCATTATTAATATACAATAACCTACCTTGATCACATTCAATTCAAACAAAATAAATAATATTTTACAAGAAAAAAGCTTTCGGAATAATCAAAGCCATAAGTATCGCTTACTTGTTTCTCACTACTTGAAGTACTTGGAACAAAATGTGATAAGTTGACAGAGTACAATTCAAATAGCTCAAATAAAGTATCCTGAACACACTTGAATTGATAGGAATCACCACCATACAATTTTGAATAAGCCCAATCTACAAACTGAATTTTATAACGAAGATCTAAGATGATAGCAATTAAAAGAATCACACTATACTTTGACCAATACTTATCAAACTTGGCATGCATATGACTTCCCATTATTCTCATAAAACTATCATTGTCTGTCAATGTCTCCTTCAAAGTATGTTGAATTATGAACACTTGAGAAAAGTACAAATTAGCTATGGGATATAATATATCAGAGAATAAGCAAGTGACTTTGTGAAACACTCAAAAAATTAGAAATCTTTTCAACTTTGCTCCATTCTTCTTGGGAAGGATAATGTCTATAATTAGAATCACTCAATTGTAAATGAATAAATGCACGACGATAAAAAAGTGCAGTGTCAAGCATAACATAAGTTGAGTTCCACCTAGTAGGAACATCCCCTCGTGTGCCTTTTATACTCTTTAATGAAACTTGAGCAACACAATCCATGAACTTCTTTTTCCTTCCTGACGAGCCTTTAATATATTTGATGCTCCCTCGAAATTTTATCACTGATTGATCAATTTCTTTCAGTCCATCTTGGACAATCAAATTAAGAATATGTGCACGACATCGAACATGAAAAAACTCACCATCCCTAAAGAGAGCATATTTAAGGTTAAGTTGACTCTTCAACAATTCAACAAAACAATCATTACTAGAAGAATTATCCAAAGTCAAAAAAAATAATTTCTTATCAATTCACCATTCAGTCAAAAATATATAAATTTTTTCAAACAATGTAATACTAGTGTTGGGAGGGGCAAGAGACAAAAGTTCAATATTTTTTTCTGCAACTTACAATTTAGATCAACATAATGGGCTATGAAAGAAACATATCCATCAGTCGATATTAAAGTCCATAAATCAGATGTCAAACAAATTCTTCTATCTGATTATACACATTATGGTGATCTAAATTTTTACAGTATATTTTTAAGTTTAGCCTTCTCTCTCTAGTATATTTTTAACATAGCTGATTTTATAGTATTCCTAGAAGGCATCTTGATATTATCATATGACTTGAACATTGATCTAATACCCTCATATTGGACAAATCAAAAAGGTAAATCATGGTTAAGTATTGCCTCAACCGCTAGCTCACGAAACTTTTCAGGATCAAATTTTGTGGATCAGATTAGCATAGATCCTTGACCTTGACTCATAACAATTGTCCAATATCCTCATGTTTTTTTTTGCACACATTTTTCCATGTGAGTATGCATGTTACCAGTTCCATGACTTGACTCACATATATATTTGATCCACAAATATTACATGCAACATGCTTCTTGCTGTCTGGATATTTTTCATTTAATTCTTTAAAGTAGTTCCATACTATTGAAGTCTTTTGTCGCTTACGATTTGATTTACCTTTTTCTGAAGTTGTACCAGTTGATGTATGAGTTTGTGTTGTTGGAGTTGCAGCAACATTAGATTCAAATTCATGACTAACCTAATCTTCTTCATTAGAAAATAGAATATTATCAGAAGAATCCATCAATTTAAGACAAAAAATTATAATTAAATAGAATACATTTGCTCAATACACATACTGACATGTATTTATCTATAAATATAATGTTCATATATCCATTTTTTCTAACCAACTTAGCTATCGGACCTATGTAAATTACTTTTTGACAGTTATTTTTTATTAGTTTATTTATAAAATAAATAACAAATATCTCTTGCATAAATTAAACAACAACAATTCTCTTTCATAAATTACTTCAAGACAGTTTGTTTATTTAAAATTCAATATAATTGGGCAAAAGTTAAATATGTGATTGTGAACAATAACAAACTATGTCTTGCTTGGTTCAAATTTTGAATAAATGGCGGACATCAAAGTTCAAATGTGTTCACTGTTCTGTTCTAACTTAACTTAATTGATTTGGAGGGAAAAGCATATTAAAATTTAAAACCTCGCTGCATTTCTTTATGTCACTTACTCACTATCAATTCAAGACTTTAAAATTTCCATGTCTCCCTTTTCGGCAAGAAGAGAGATGGTTATGAAAATAAGTTTTCTTCACGTTTAGGTATAACTGATGTATTCTTTATTTATGAAATATTATGATTAAAATGAAATGTTATGAGTACATCATGTATTAGGTAATTAGCTATCTCCTAACTAAAAAACCACAGATAAACTCTTATCGCCCACTACAAATAATTTTAATTTTAAACATTCACAAAATAATAATCATACTTTTATTATCCTTCATAAATAAATACAATAGATCAAATAGTAATCAAATAAAAATGGAATAGAGAAATTTTCAAGCTTTTATCAATATTCAATAACACTAATTGCACTGCACCATATGTTCACAACACCTCTGAGTCTGACCTCACTCACAAATCACAACACACAAGTTGTGGCTTCAATTCACTATACAACAAAATAAAATATTATTTCACCTACAATAGAAGAACGAACATTAGAGATTAAATAACAAAAAAAATATAGTCAATCTCATAAATTAAATACTAACCATTTATTTGATACCGTAGTTTGTAACTTAAATATAGAATCTTTATTATGCTCAATTACTTTACTTCATGTACTGTGTATTATTGAGATGGAGAGTTAATTGACAATGTCCTTACTGAAATGAAAATCATAATCCAAAGAGTTCATTGTTTTAAAATCAACTTCAATTATCATAACACAAATACACAATTCAGTAAGAATTCTATTATCATGAAAAAAATTAATGTGTACACATTGTTACTGTTAGGGTTTGCTATCAAGTATCAACTATCAATTATCATTGGTCATGGCCATAAAAGACGGAGAGGAGTAAAGGCCGAGAGCGGAAAGTTGAGAGATAGAGAGGAAGAGAGGTCGAGAGCGGAGAGCCAAGACCT
This sequence comes from Sapria himalayana, assembly GCA_029783825.1. Classification (NCBI taxonomy): domain Eukaryota; kingdom Viridiplantae; phylum Streptophyta; class Magnoliopsida; order Malpighiales; family Rafflesiaceae; genus Sapria; species Sapria himalayana. Next base: position 1,395,271 of record JAREIK010003611.1, on the reverse strand, counting down.
AGAGACAGAGAGAGTGGAGGTTGGAAGTGAAACTTATATCCGTTGGTCATGGGCCATGGCCATGGGAGAGGGAGAGGAGGAGAGGTCAAGAGCGAAGATTTGAGAGACGAAGAGAGTGGAGAGCTGGAGGCAGATGGAGCTGGACGGTGGACACTAGTCATGGTCGCTGGAGCCTGGAGGCCCTGGGCAGCAGGCAGAGCCGCAAAGGCACAAAGAATCAAAGATTAGGATTTAGGTCAAAAACTCAAGATTTTAGAATAATTTGAATTGTATATTTTTCTATATGGCTTTTTTTTAATGATTAATTTTTTTAAACAGGTTAAGGATTATAAACAGGTTAGCATGTCTCACCCGAACACGACCCATTTATTAAACGGGTTAAACAAGTTGATCCGTTTATCACCCAAACCCATTTAGATCTGACTCAAACCCATTTAATCATCAGTTAATCATGTCGGTTAATCGTGTCTTGTTGAAATTTGATAGACCTACCTACACGCATGCCTAAAATCCATAACCCCACACATTCATATAGGAAATCTAGAGCATACTTTTTAATTATATTCTTAGCCAATAGCATTCTGCCAAGGTTAGATTCATAGCTCCATGCATCCCTCATGATTTGCCCAAGGGGGTCAGATTTCCAATAGTTAGCAACCGAGTCCCTCTCTAACATCAATCTTCTGTAAACTGCCAAGTAGAGATTTCTAGGCTCAAAGAGGTTCACCATGCATCAGAATTGCCAAGTATTGATTTTTGTAAACCACCCTTCAAAACTCCAATAGAGAAATCCCAGAACAGAAAAACTATACATCGAAAACTCATTTTTAAGGGGTAGAGTTCCCCTAAAGGCCACCTATGCTGGCCCATTTGGGACAGAGCTCTTACCCGCTGCATCTCTCATCATGGCTTTATTTCTAATGTTTAGAGATGGCTCCTCCCTTGGGTTGCTTGGGTCCCTTATTTTCTTCTTAGCTTTGACCACCGTGAATCCCTCCTCTTCTCCTTCATTTGCCTGATTTCCAGGCTGAATTGGTGGGGCATCCTCCCTTTTAGGATCTTCTGGACACTGGTCTTCTTCCAGGGGGTTTCTTTGCCTTCTTTTCTTTCTGCTCTATCCGAGGCAGTAGGGCTAACAGTATGGATGGCTTGCTCTTCTATTTCTTGCATTTTTCTCATTTGGTAGTTATTTATTGGGTGTCCGAATGTAGAACAATATTTATAATACACAGGGAGATTTTCATAAATAACCAGTTGGCTAATTTTAGAATCATCCTGGAAGTTTAAAAAAATTTTATCAATTAGCTCTTCATTTAAATCTATCTCCACCATCACTATCACGAAAGCTATTTTGGCAATGTTTGATGTAAGCTTATCCATATGTACGGGCTATCCGAGGCAGCTTGTCGTTTTGCTCAATCCCACTGGGTTCCAAAGGTGAATGGGAAAAATAGGAAGTTTCACCCAAATTAGAATCTTGGCCATTTCTTTGAGGCCGTAGTGGAATCCAACTAGTAGGGGTTTGACATGCAATGAGCGGCCAAATACAAGGAAAGGTCCAGCCTTTAAAACTTCTTTCATTTCACTGGAGTTTTTAAATTTAAAAACTATTCAGCCACTAGGGTGCTGGATAACTTGTGGGGAAACTCCCCATTGTTCCACCATTAATTTTTTCAGCAGTATTTGTCCAGGGTTTTTAGTAACGAAGTAGCCTACCAAACAATATTTCCAATATTCTACCCCAAGTGACAATCCTCCTCTTCAAAACAGGCATTGCCCGATAGTTTAGAAGGAATACATGACAATTTGGTGGTGTTTACAAGGTTCCTATTCCCAGCAAACAAACTGCTTCAAGGAGAAGTGTTCTTCTCATAGGTTCTAGGGTAGGGGGGTTGGCCATTTCTATTCTCCCTTTTTTGGTGCACAATAGGGTCTAGATTCACATGCATATTTGATTTTGAGCCTATAAGTCTCCATACCTCTTTACCTTTATTTCTAGGCAATCAGCTATAATATTCCTTATTTCTTGTTCCTTCAAGGAATTGATAAGCAATATGTTCAGAATGTGGTGCCGTGTCCGCTAATTTATATACAATTTCAATAATAGGCTTAATATTCCTTTCATTAATGGAGACATCATTTAGTATCGATTCAGAGAAGATCAGTGTATTGCTTTCATTCGGGGTTCCAACATTATCACTTGAACTATTGTTAAGTGTGATGGAGTTATGAGAATTAAAATCATAACCATCATGTGGTTCAACTTGACTAATATGATCATTCGAGAGACCACTAGATTTGCTTGACATATTCATCATCTCGATATTTTGATTGTTTGCGAACATATTTTCAACAGAAGGAGAAGGGAGTTTGTGGCTTCCATTATAAGAAAACGTACATTCTTCGTGGCTTACCCTTCTAGTAATATGGCCAACATCATCTTCAATCACGTTCGGCAAGAGGAGCTATTGCTCAAATTTGTCCAGAATGCTCGTATTATTCCTTAGATTCTCATTATCATTACCCATTGTTAAGAGAATTATCGTTAGTTTCAGAAGAGGATGGATTATTAAGAAATATCATAGGGAAAACCTTCATCGTAATAACAAAAAACTTACCAAACTAGTTTTCTGAGAATTACCTTCACCGATGACAAGCTCCATTGCCTCAGAATCATCCTCACGACAAATTTCAATCCATCTTCATCGATTTTGGACATCCAACGGCTTCGATGGAGGCATGATCGATGGCAAAGTCTCGAGAGGGTTATTAGGGCCGCTTAGGGTTTGTTTGGTTTTATGGCCTTGGGATATTTCGGGTGGTCCCATGAATTCCATATCTATGTATTAAGAAAACACACGAAAGAATTCTAAGTTACAGAAACTTAGTATTATCATTCCCTTGCCAAATCCAAGCATTCAAGGCTGGATTTTTGGGGGAGAAAGCTAGGGTTTTGGAGAGGATTCGTGGAGGAGAGAGGGAGGAGAGAAAGTTGATAAACTAATGTGACTTTCTCGATTTAAGTTTTCCCACTTTTGGTTTATGAGGACCCTATCAAGCTTACTAAAAATCTTTCCATTTGTCCAGGTAATGTAAGAGCCAGAGGAAGTGAGATTCTTTAGTTTCAAGGCAGATCAATAATTCAAGAAATCATTGCATTGATAATTCAAGAAATCATTGCATTGATAATTCAAGACTATTCTGCCTCCCTTCTTGTCAAGGCATAAAAGGAGAGAATTAAAGCCTCTTAATATGATCTAAGTGTCAATGTTAGAGGTACTCTCGGATAGCATGAACTCCCAAAGGGGTATTTTGGTCATGACCGAGTGTAGGCCATAAACTATAATTATCTTGAAGCTAATCCTTACTTCCCTATCCAAAACTCTAACTTGAATGTGTTGTGTTGAAGTAGAAAGCCATTCAATTCCAGAGGCATGCTTATCCCATAGCACTAGTATCCTACCATTCTTATGATTAACAAAATTATCAGACATTAAATTTTTTAAATTTCTTCTTTATCAGCCAAACTAATTTTTTCTGGTTTAGTTTGGTTTCTAAGATTCCAAGGATATTGATCCGGTGAACCAAAACCGTATAAGCCCTAGCACCTCCTTGTGCTTAATGGGGTAATTAAAACCCATGATGTTCCAACATGCGATTTCATGTGATAGCACGTGGTCTTATGCTTATCTCACTTAAATCATTTAGCCAAAATCGGTTAGGCTTGTGTATCCATTGGAGGTATCTAAAGTGTGTAATGCATTTCACCCAAGGGCCACCATACTAGAGTAGGGTACATCCATAACATACCTGCATGTCGGGCAATGGACCAGACCACTGTTAGGTCACTTTTTTTCAAAATAAAATACCCTCACACCTACCACAAAAATGAGTAGGTATGAGACCATCTATTGGCATAACTCGCGTGAAGACTTTTGGAAGATATCTCTCCCTTTTTCCTATCATGTACATGGAACCATGTGGAGGACTCGTGTGCATGGGCACCTTTGGTCATTTAAGGGAAACAATTAGGGGAGACATATTCAGGTTCCATGAATCTATTACATCTCTAAGCATTACCAAAATATTATGAACTAAAACATTATGTGCTAATCTGACTGAACTTATCATCATGGGATGGGAATCTCCTACATATACGGCCAACTGTATCCATATACATGTGTCAACCGGCCCGGCACGGAAAAATTCTGTGCCCGTGCCCGTGCCCTGGTTAGGCGCATGCCGTGCCGTGCCTGACCCGGCACGGTCAGGCACCCGGCACGGGACTGACCCGTGCCGGGTGTCCTGTGAGCCCGACCCCAGGATGCCCCTCCCGCAAAAAAAGACCGCGGGTCGGGTCTGATTCGACCCGAGCCGCAGTCTTCCCGTATCCCGAACCGCTTGGACATGCAAGCCTGAGCGGGCCAGGCAAGGCACGGCACGGCCTGCCATGCCTACGGGCAGTGCCGGGCCCGACTATTTTTAAGCCGGGCCGAGCACGGCACGGTAGCACGAACATGCCCTAAAAAAACGGGCCGGGCCGGCCCGTTTGACACCTCTATATCCATAGAGGAGCATAAATCCAGATGTTCTCGGATGGGAACCTTCTTAGATTGATAAACAAGTAATGATTTGTGCAACAACTTACTTCCCAAGGCTAAACATTAGCATCCATCATTCACGAACACCACCCTTGATGTGCTCTTACCTCTTTCCAAGGAGCCCTTAACAAAAAGTTAGGAGAGAGACACAAAATATCCTCTCTCACCCAACCTCTAAAACTCCAATAACTAGCAAAAAATTTCATTGGTAATAGAAAAGAAAACAAGTCTAGTAAAAATAAAACTCAGTTAATAAGGAGCTGAGCACTCCTGGTTCCTTATCATTGGGGCCATATGAAGGAATGCCCCTGCTCGGCTTAACTTTATTTCTAACTTTATTTTGAAAATTGAGAGGGGGACCTTCTATAAGATTATCTTTCTTTTTCTTCCTAATTACTAGGGTGAAACCATCCTTTTCTCCATCCTACTTTTGTTTCTCAGCCTGGTCCTTTTGAGACACTTTAGGAGGACCATCATCATTTTCTTTTCCTTTACTATTTGGTGGTATGATTTGTCGATATTTATCTTACTCTTGGGGTTCCGAGGACATTTGCTGGACATTATCAGGGCTATAAATATCACACATATTTGCTACAACTTGGTCTTATGGAGAATTCAAAATTCTCCAAGTAGGTGTCATCATAGCGTGACTTGCAATTAAATTTATTATGCCCAAATATTTAGCATTCCTTGCAATAAGAAGGGAGGTGCTCATATAGCATTGGCAGTGTAATTTTAGAGCCATCTGAGAAATTAAGTGTAATTTCTGAGGTAGCTCCTCATCTAGGTTTACTTCCACTAAAACCTGGGCATATGAAATTTTGAAAATGTTTGACATCAATTTATGCATGTTTAGTGCCCTACCTATACTACTAGATGCCCTACTCAACCCTATTGGGTTCCATAGATGAATAGGGAATCCAAATAATGACATTTTTGGCATTTCTTTCACTCCCTAATAGTATCCTATTGGCAATGGCTTTACATATAGAGGTCTACCAAAAACCAGGTGTAAGTGCCAGAGTTTAAGACCTCTTTCAAGTCCTCCAAACATTTAAACTTAAAAAATATCCACCACCCTTGGGTGCTAGATGGCTTGAGCAGTGGATTTCCACTACTCATCAATGAAATTTTAAGCAAAAATTGAGTTGAATGCCTAGTTACAAAATATCCTACTAAGAAAAACATCCAATTTTTAATACTCTAGGTTAGGTTTTATGGTTCATAAAATGCATTAAGTTCTGAGGAAAAAAAGGTAATAAGAAAGCTTTGTGAGGTTCTCAGGCTACATATTCTTTGAAAACAAGTTGCTCCAAAGATTCTTGTTTTTCCTGAAGGTCCTAGGGATAGGTATAGAACCATCCTATTCTTCATTGTTATGCATATTATCTGGTAGTTTAGGCTCAATTTTGTCTAAAATCAAATGTTTATTACCATTATCATCTTGTTCAGAGTCAGGTACATGTGATGCAGATTTTGCATTATAAAGTATATAAAGTTTGACATATGTATGATTAAAAACTTATATCATTTTGAGTATTATCCATTTCTATTTGAGATTTACACATACCAGAATCACCATTTTTGCTAGAGTTAGCTTGAGCCTTCTTGTCAAGGTATGCACTGAAGTAAATGGGCAGCACAAATTTCTTTTTTGGGCTGGGCATAATGGTGCAAGGTCTGAGTCTTTTATAACTTCCAAGGATTTGGATCTTCATGACTGCTTAGGATTGTTTTTAACACTAACAACAGAAATTTGAATCAATTAAAACTTTAACCATAAACCAATTTTTGAACACCATTTTCTTTGATGAGGTACTCGGATGGATCAAAATCTATTTCTGAGCAAAAAATAAATCTCTTCAGGTTTGATGGAGGAAGTTCTAAGTTATAACCATCTAAAATCTTTCTAATCGGGTTTGAATTTATCTAAGTCCAGTAATAAATGTGACATCGATGGACTCAATCACTTATTACTTATGACAACTTTTGACAATTTTGAGATCTGCAAATCATATCTCCAAGCATGAATTTGTTGAAGAAAAGGCTATTTGTATGAAGAAAGAAAATGAGAGGAGAGAGGGAAGAGCATTAAGTAGTTGATAAAGTACACTATTAATGTAGCATCAAGTGTGTCAATTATGAATAAATCTCCAAAGCAGTCTTATTATTTACTTTAAGAGTTTGAAAAAATAACTACTAAACTCAAAATGATAGTGACTTTGAGAAAAGACAAACTAGATTTTTGGTTTTTGACTGACTAACCATGATTAGAGCAAAGGTTGAAACATTTATATATACATTGAAATTTTAAGAGCATAAGTGAAAAAGTTTGGGTGAACTATGAATCAAAATATAGTTATTTCAACCCAACCCTAATATCTTCAGACACTATCATACAAACATGAGAAATCAAAAAAAAAATTTATTAAAGTTATGGTAGTAGGTAGCAAAATATTGGACAAGCATCATAATAGGATATAACAATCAAGGACTGTCAAGCTTAAATTATTAACATCAAAAAGTTAAAAATAAGTTTTCCATGGATGAAAAATTGATGGCACAACTAACTGAAATGAAATGTAGTATTGATTTATAAGATAACTAAATGGAGAAGCTTCAGACAAAGTGAGAAAATACGAATGTGGTGATGCAAAATATAGAAATTTAGATCAAAAAACTAGCATTATTGTTTAAATGAAGAATATGAATGAGCTACCTAGTGATATGAAAAAAAATCTAAAAAAATTGTTTGTTCATTGTACTTAGTTGTAAAAATGAATTAGATGGGCAACACAACAAAAAAAACATACTGAAACAAAGTGAAATATTACTGATGGTGCCATGACTTTACCAAAAGTCACAACACCCACCATGATAGATTCAAAATCTTTGGTGCCAAGGCCATGGTAGTTCTAGAAGCCATGACCTCCACTTGACAAAATGCCCAACTCACATCCCCAAGTGTGACTAATGGAAAAAGTGAAATGAGGGAGTGAATAGAGATTATCTGAAGTAATAAAAATAAGTATATGAAGAAGAATGATGAAGGGGGTATTTTCCTTCTTAATTTAACTTTTACACAATAATTTAGGAAATGAAAAATGAATAAATAATTTGATAGATTTCTCAATATTTTCTAGAAAGTAAAAGTTAAATTCCTATTTATTGAGGCACTGTCTCAAATACCCAAATATATCAAATTTATGAATGATATCATAAATATTAAGAGAATGTTAGATGTATGACACCATAAAATAATTGAGAACTTTAATACAATTATTCAATGAAACTTTCTAAAAAAATTGAAGGATCCGAGAAGTTATATCATATTGTGTATGAAGGGAGCATTTACTCTTTGTGTATGCGAAGAACTTGTTAAATTCAAATTGTATAAAGGGATATACTATCCAAATGATGATGATAAAGATTATTGGAGGATAGACAATCTCCTCTCCACATTAATGCAACAAAAAATGAACTTCAGGTGGAGGGACTTTATAGAATAATGTTGGCTTGATTAAAATGTGGGAGAAGATGAAGAAGACAATATCTAGAAGTATGGAAGTAATAGAGTAGAAAGTGATGAAGATTATTGTCACAAAGTTGTGGCATTCTTTGAAGTTACAACTTATAATTTTTACACATAAAATTCTTCCAGAGAGGAAGAAAAAAAAAGTGAAACAAATAAGTTCTTAATACATAATTTAAAAGAAAACAAAGAGAATAATTTTTAAGATTACACAAGAAAAAAAAGTAAAGGTATTAATTCAATTGATGAATGATAAATGAATAAAGAAGTCATGACATACAAAAAAATATGGAGATGTCGAATAAAGTAGATAAAGATAAGGAAGCAATGATGAAAGTCATGACTCCCATTAGTGTCGTAACTTTGGAGATACATAAACTAAAAGCATAAGCTAGAACAACATAGAATGGCATGATTTTTATATTAAAGTAACTAAATGTTTAAACTTTAGCCTAGCATTGTGCTGTGGCAATGTAAAAAGTTGTAGCTTCCAAGGAAATAGAATCCCTTAGGGGAGGATTCAATGAAGTAAGCATGGGGATTATTCAATTTTAAAATTTGAACCAAAAAGAAAAGAAAAAGTAAAAAATATACTAAGAAGCTAGTATGGATAGATGAGATCACTAATGAAGGTATGAATTCTTTGATTGTCAAGCTAAAGATATTAAACATATTGTAATTTATTTATAATAAAATTCATTCATGATTGTTTTCTTAATCAGCATTTCTTTTGTTATTTTAATAAAATTTTTTTTATAATGAGCTAAATTATTAAAAAAAATACTTTTATCTTATATTCTGCCAATTGATAATTTGATACGTGTAGATTAGCTTATGCATAGAAGATTGAATCATCAGTACTCATTGAATATAAATTTTTTACAATCTAGATTGAATGAAGCACTAGATTTCAATGAGTCTATCTTGATTACAATGAATGGTGAAGTTCTAGCGTCTAGTGATAGTAAACTTGAGCATATTGAATGACTAATATGGTGTAATTATTTTGTACTGACTTATAAAATAAAATAGATTGTAATTATTATAAAGATTATTACTTTTATTCTTGAGGTAATTATTATTTGCATGTATTTGTTAATATTTATTTAGATTCATTAAGGATGAAGTCTAAAGATATATTTAAGAACTATTTGAATTGAAAAAATTTAAGAATCATATGTTGAATATTAATTACTAATGAAATCCATATCTTATCAAAAGGAATGATTATACTCCCTTTAGGAAGCTTTTAAGTTTTGATATTGTCGAACCCTCTAGATGGATTTAGATTTGACAATACAAATAAGTTAATTAAAAAATATTAATGAGATAATTAGAGATTGATCGAATTAAACTGTCAGTAATTTAATTTAATCAATAGATGTTTATAATCTTAATATGAATGGTTTAATTTTTGATAAGTTACAAAAGGCAAAATGTATTTAGAATAAGTGAGGAAGTGTAATTACAATTTTGTAGTGAAATGAATTATAATTAATATTAATTATTGTATGAAATAATTTATTTTTAAAGCTCAAGATCTTTATTGTTCAGAGGTCCCTTCCATAGCCATATCCAAAAGCGATAAAAAAGTCTTATATTTTTTATTTATTTGAAATATGTATATACATAATAAGAATAGTTAATATAATTATAATCTAATTAATTTGATTTGGCTATTAAATCAAATTAATTTTATATGCATTAAATTAATTATATTTATGTATATTTATATTTTAAATAAATAGAACCTATTTGTAAATATTAAAAGAAACCAAATAGACTGAATTAATACAAATTAATAGCTTTCAATCTAAACGCCAATATTCTCAAAGAAAATTAACTAGATAGAACAAATTATATATATACGAAAATAAAGACATTGTTCTAACTACTAAAAACTATAAGTTGGTACTCATATATTAATGCCCATTATATCTCATGAAGGGGAAACTAAAGATTTATGATATATTCTATTTTGGCCAAATGTCAAATATTTTGCAACATAAACATTGGTCTATGTATATATTCTATTTAATGATATTGAACCTAAAATATATATTTGGAAATCAGATTCATTCTTCTATGCAAAGGGCAATGACAATTTTGATAAATATAATTATGATCAAAACTATCTCAGTAAGAGAACATATTGTTAAGATGACTGGTCTTCTAAAAAAACTAGAGATCATATGAGTATAAATTGATGAGGAAACTTTGACCAATATTATTCTCTTGTCTTTTCCAGACTCGTATATGTAATTTTGCCTAAATTATAATAAGAACAAGCATATTTATACTTTAACACAAGTGCTTACGGAATTTCTATTAGCTATGGGTTTTGTGAAAAAGTCATATCATGTACCTATCACTAAAAAAAATATTTTCTAAATCAGAAAGAAACAAGAAAATAAGGTTCAAAAACAAGTTCATAATCTCTAGGAAACTCCTAAATCATATGTATGAATGAAAAAGCAAAAAAAAATGTTCACTTTAAGTAGTCAGTATATTTAAAAAACGTTGTATCTAGTTTATCTTAGCAATGTGAACAAATAAGATAAATCTTATTCACTAGTAGTTGAGACATAGTTAACAATGCTATTTAATGAAACTTGGTGTGTAGATCCATGAACAATTAATCAAATTTGCAATACCTTGTAGGGGTTCTAGGAAACCAGGAAACTTAAGTGATTGAGTAATGAATATTCATTTGGACAGTGCAATGAAAGTGAATCCTATTTCATTGAAAGATTACTATATTTATTATGGGAGAGACAAATGTTTCTTATTGAAAGATTGTCTTTTATGTACTCTCTATTAGAAGGAATTTGATTTATGATTCTAGTATGGCTAAGGTTGGATATTTTGTTTTGTGCATTGATTCAAAGAGTACAAGGAAACAATATAAAAGCATCTAAATTAATGTATCAAGACATTATGATCTCATTGTGATGACTAATACCTTATCAATAATATTAAGGATTATTTGTCAGAACAAGAGATTACATTAGAGTTGAATTATATGGCATGCCAAAAAATTAATGTTATAGTAGAAAGAAAAATTCAAACACTTGTAAATATGATGATATAAATGATAAGTTATTTAGACTTACCAAATCACTTCAAAAGATATGCATTAGGAACACTAGCTTTCATTCTAAACCTGGTACCATCTAGTTAGTACATGCTATTCCAACTGAATTGTGGACAAGGCAAAGCCTAGTCTAAATCATGTTTGGATTTTGGGTATCCTAGCTCATGAGCTGAAAGGAATAATGAAAAAGTTAGAATCATTAAAAAAAGTGTGTTTCTTTATATAATAACCTAGATGAACTAAGGATAGCTTGTTCTATAATCCAAAAGATCATAAAGCTCATTGTTAGCACAAATGCTCATTCTTGAAAGAAGACAATGAAATGAACCATAAGCATAAAAGTAGAATTATTCTAGAAAAAAATAAAGATAAACTAGAAAAAACTTATGTAATATCTATAATGCAAAACAAAAAATATAAGGGTGAAGTAAGAGAGATTCTTTAATAACAGAAAAATTAAAATTATATATGCTAATTCAAAATTTATAAAAAAATCTGGAGAGTTGCCTACAAGCAGATTTAACAACATTTAAAGAAACATACTAATAAAAAAGATGTAAAGTTGTTTAAAACTTCCCATAATCTTTGCAATAGGAATAGGAGCACTTATTATCATTTACACACACTTTTAAAAAAGTAATATATCATATTTTAAAATTAATAAAAATGCAACATTTATAAAAACATACCAACAAAAAAGAAATAATGTCCCACAACACTCCCCATACAATTGATTTTCTTAAAAATAATCTTTGTGATGGGAGGACTTCTTATCATTTACCCACATTTAGAATTTTAAAAGATTATCAAATTAAACATATAATTTAAAATTTTTAAAACATTCACAATTAAAATTAAATAACTATAATAAGATTAATCATTATTTAAAATTGAAATAACAATGTAAGACAAAATAGTTTACAATTCATAAAAATTTCAGATATATAACATTTATAATTTTGTCAAAATTAGAAATACTATAAACATAAAAAAACTTAACTTGAAAATATCACAAATTCATATTCTAAAAATAATTAAATAAAAAATTAAATATCAAATACATTAAAATTAAGAATTTTTAATTTATTGGTTTATATATATATATATATATAAAATATGTTTATCTGTTTGTGTATATACATGCGTTATAAAAATAGAACCCATAATAATAATTTAAAAATTCACTACAAGAAATAAGCTAATTAGAAATTAAAATTAGAAACATCCAATTTCATTTTTAAAATTAAGAATGAAATTGAAATGGATTAGAAATGAAAATGATATTTTTTGGAAAATTAGTAATGAAAAAAAAATCATTGCTAATTAGTGATAGATATTTATATAGTTTTTCATTCCATCGCTATTTATGATGCACTGTCATGGGGTGATAAACTTGCATAGTATTTAGTGATATAAATTTATGTTTCTATGTTTTTTTAGAAACAGATTCCGTATCCATTTTTTATATTTAGCAATAGAATTTAGTTTCATCGCTAAACATCGAACGTCTTAATAATTCGTTGCTATTAGATTTTAAAATATTCAGTGATTGAGAAATATTCCCTCACTCATTTTGAAACATAAATAAATTTCATCACTAAATTATGATAATTAATTTATCAAAGAACACTTTGAAACTTTGAAAAAAAGTTAGGATTTGGGGTTGTTAATTTCAATTTTGAATTCGTTCGATTTATTTTTGAAATGACTTTTCCTCCAATGAGTGTTCATCATGCTAATCATCTATAATTGTTGTATACACTTTAATATTTAAAATTTTTATATATGTATTTATATTCGAGAATTATAATTTTTGTGCATTTTATTATTATCTATAGTTTTTTTTTCATGTTTTACATCATAATAAGGGGTTCTATCCTTATTTTCTTGAATTTATATCATTCTAATTGATAAATTTTATATTTTACATTTTTTACACATACTAGGATTTATTAAATTCTTGGGTTACCTAATTCAGGATTAATTTTTCTGTATTTTATTATTTACCTATAGTTTTTATCATACTAATTAATGTGGACTTAGTTTACTAGGATTTGTTGAAATTTAATAATTTATAAATGAACTTATACTAAAGATGTAACTTTAACAAAACATCATTTATAAATATTTTAACAAAATACTCAATGTTAAAATGTAATAATAATTAATAACATAATAGATTTTGAAGAGTAATTCTAAGGTTTCACCGTAACAACAAATGATCAACTTTAAAAATTAGAACCTCTTTTTAAAATTTATAGAGAGTTTCTTTATCTACATTTGACTAAATATGCAATCAAATAAATAATACCTCCCATTATTTTATATTTTTTCAAAAATATGTATTACATCTCACAACTGATAGCTGACAATCTATACTACATGCATCATATGAATTAATTAATACCCCCATTTATTTTTTAATGTTCTATGTTACTAGTTGATCTTTCTTTTGTTCATTTTTTCATTGGCATATTTAAATGCATTGCCATTACGAATTTTTTTTTTTGGATTTCTATCACATAAAATATTTTTGTCAAATTAGTTAGTACATATTATTAATTTTGAAATCAAAAATTATCACATTGCAAAATTTTCTTTTTTACTCAATTAATACAGTATTATCCTATAAAAATAAATATCAAATATTTAGTTTTATGTATATGACAAAATTGCAACTGATGCCTTTTTATAAATCTCTTTGAGATTGAAGAAACCCCTCTTGTCTCATTTTAATCCAAACTTATCTAATAATGATGTCACTATAACTTTTTTATTAGATTTATATAATATCCTAAATATGTTTCTATAATTTTATTACAAATAAGTCTCTGTCTACATTGTTATATATCAAAATATAATTATGTTATGTGTTATAGGAATGAAAAATATATACAATCTGATCATTAATAGATGAATATAAGACTCAAAAAATAGTTTTTAACCAATGAGTTTGTGTAGGGGATTGAGGAGATAGAGACTTTAACTAATGAGTTTGTGCAGGCTTTGCTGAAAAATAACATGAATTTATAGATGAAATAAAAATAAGATGCTAATGTAAAGATTGTAAATGTTTAAATTAGAGTTTCAAGATGTGGACACAATACTATATCATGTAAAAAGCTATTATGCTTGGTATAAATATGTGAGAATAGCTGTGCCACATATAATAAAACATTATATACATAGTAGTATTTATTCAAATATTATAATGGAATATGTCAATTCCAATGATGCATGTGAATCAATATTGAAAAATATTATTGGTCCTTCATTCAATCTATATGTAGTAAATTATATCCCAATATCATCAGTAAAATAATTTAATGAAATATTAAAAGCATCAGAAGAAGAGGTTTGACTAGATAATCCATATGGCCACTCAAAGTTATATGTAGTGGTCAAACTATTGAATTTAAAGGTAAATATCATTTTTCAAAAAGGTATTTCGATGAAATATGTCAGTTGTTATCTAAATTGAAATTAAAGAATAATATCTTGATAGATAGTTTTTATAAGACAAATAAGTTAATACAAGGTTTGGGTTTGCCAATATAAAAAATAATTTGTTGCATTAATGGCTACTTGATATATTAAGGCATAGATAGTAAAACAAATGCATGTAAATTCTATAACTATCCTCGATACAAAAGAAATATTGCATGTAAAAGAAAAAAAATAAATATTTTCGTTGACTCTTTGTTTTCAAAGATCATTTGCATTTGAAGCTACTACTAATGATAGTATTTGACACAAATATCATATTATTGAAGATGACATGATATGACATTACATCAAAATCTCTTTCTTAGAAATATTTTGATGATTGTAAACAATATTTTATAGATGAAATTTAAAATGCTATATTAGGGATATGCATATTTGGATTTTAGCCTTTTAGATAAATAATAATTGTCATGACCAGCTATTGTTATACCTAATAATTTACTACCATGGATGTGCATGAAAGATAAATATATATTTTTGAGTGTTATCGTGCCTAGCCTAAGAAACACAAAAGAAAAGTTTGATGTTTTCCAGCAACCCCTAATTTTAGAGCTCTAATTTTTTGGGAAGATGATATCAAAACATATGATATATCTAGAAAACAAAACTTCTAAATATGAGTAGCACTTATATAGATTTTAAGTAATTTATTTGCATATTCAATATTTTTAAGATATAGTATTATAGGAAAGTTAGTTTGTCTTTATTGTATTGAAGACTCAACTATATTTTCATTGAGCAAAAGTGGAAAGACTTTTTGATTTGATAATCATCATAAGTTCTTACATATGGAACATCCATTTTGGATGAATATTGACATATTTAGAAAATATCATATAGTTGTAAAAGGTGCAGCACCTTTAAGGTTAAGTGCCACAACATTATACGATATTAATAGATATTAGTTCAAAAATATTATAGATATTAAAGTAGATTTTATAAATATACAAATTTCAATGAATTGTCATAGTTATTGAAAGAAACAAAGCATTTTATGTGTTTTCTTTATTGGAAAACCAACCTAATTAGGCACAACTTAGATGTAATGTACATTGATAAATTTTTTTGATAATATTTTAAATACTATCAATAATGTGTAAGTAACAACAAAAGATAATGTGAAACCAAGAAAATATTTGAAAGAATTAGGTTCATGTTGAGAGTTACATAGGACTGATTTAATGAATAAATTCTTTAAAGCTTGTTATAGTCTTAACAATAATGCAAATGAAGCTTTATGAAAAAAGCTGATAGATTTTAGTTTTCCCAACATATATGCATCTAACATGAGAAGATGTGATGATATAAAGAAGCATAATTTATTTGAGATAAAAAGTCATGACTGTCATGTGTTCATGCAGGAGCTAATACCTATAGCTATTCATTAATTACTTCTAGAAAATATTTGGGAAGCATTGATTAAAATAAGTTTTTTTTTGAATCTCACTTATGCTATCATAATAATGGAAAAAATGGAGCAATTACAAAATAATATCCTCATAATTATATGTATACTTGAACATATTTTTCCTCCTAACTTCTTCAACTCCATTGAACATCTTATAGTCTACTTACCTAATGAATCCGTGAAAGTAAGCTCTGTGCAATACACATGGATGTATCCATTTGAGATAATATATAATTTTTATTAATTGATCTAAAAATTTAAATGTATCTGATGAATATATATATTTCTTATGAAAATGTTTTTCAGATATCTTAAAAAATTAAAAAATAATATTTGAAATAAAACCAAAGTAAAAGGATTGATATGTAAAGCCTACTTAGTTGAAGAGGCTTTAGCATTTTGTGTGTACTACTTTCAGCCATAATTATATAATCCACATAATAAAATATCACCAAATAATAATCATAGTTTATGAGATGGATTACTTATATGATTTCTATTTTCACACATGTAGGTCAATCAAATGGTAGAGCAAAATCAAGATGTTTTTTGGATGACTAGGAGTATCTTGCTATGCACACACATATCTTATTGAATTATAAAAAATTTATATTTTATATTGAATAAGATTTATAATTTATTTAGATTTCAATTTAATTGTTATGGTATTTGATATACTTTTTTAACAATTTAAAATACCTTTAATATTGTTTTTGAAGAATTTATGTTAAGGAATTAAGACAGAGAATCACATAAATATGATATTTCCATTGATGCAGAGATTAAAAAAGAATTTGCAATTTCATTTTAAAAACTTGTCAGTATATAACTTATAATTCTTGCTTATAAAAAGTAACATGCAATATTATATAATTATAATTATATCTTTTATAATTTTATATGTATAATTTTTATTATCAAATATATGATATAAACAAATAAAGGATCATGCAAAAGGGCTATTATGTAATTTACAAACAAATCTCATATACTATGTAAATGGATACAAATTTCACACATTGAAATAATGTTCAAATAGAGTTGTAATGAATATTGGTGTGTGTGTACGTATTTTGGGTAAAATATCAAAACTAATTGGACAATAAAACTAAACAGATTTTGGGTAAAATATAATTTTTATCCCTTAACCCACCACAAATCACATGCATTTTATAAAAATATGAAGGAAGTGTAAATGAAACTTACCACTTGTAGATCGATTCGTCAAGCCTTCAAAATCTACATCTTGATTTATTCGGATCTTCAATAGTGCTGCCATTTTGAAAATTGACCACCCTCTACAAGTATTGTTGAATGTTAGTTCAGATTCATCTTCTCAAATCTAAATTAGGATTTTTCTTTCTCTATGTTTTGATTGTTCTCTGAATAAAATATGACGGCTTGAAAAAATATATATGTCACACCCACATATATATGTCTGCTAGGGTTTATGTCAAAACTAAATTATATATTATTATATATTTAAAGCTCTTTTAAATAATAACAATTTAAATTCAAATCATTATCAGATTAGGAAATAAATTTTATATTATTATATATTTAAAAATTCTTTAAAAAATAACAATTTAAATTCATATCCTTATAATATTATGAAACTAATTATATATATATATATATAATATTTAAAACTCTTTTTAAAAAATTTTTTTAAATTATTTCTTTATAAAATAAATAAATATAACATATTAATTATTTGTTTAAATCATGAATTTAAACTTTCTCAAAATTAAATTCAAATTTAAATAACAACTAATTATTATTTCATCATTTTAAATAACTACTGAGAGTTAAAAACCATAACCATTAATATTCATTCTTAATGTGCAACTATATATGTTCAATTAATATTGGCAGTAGGCCTAAATCATATTTTGATCTTATAAGTCATATGTGGCCTCTAGCAATATATTATGACTACCAATGTTAAATGAAAACCTAATAATCCAAGATAAACCTTAATATTGCTAATGACATAATCATTTTGTCTCATAATATCTTGATAGAATATAAGGCATGAACAAAGTCAACATCATATCATTTTTTCTTTGATTACACGAAACTCAATAACACTGACTAAACAAATGACATTGATCTCCATCAATTCATTTGAACACGACCCTACATTTCTTAGTCTTAATTATTGAGGGGACCTAGAGATATCTCTCTTATAAAAAGAGAGATAAATTCCACATTAATCACTCATATCTCACTATATAATTCTTATTATGTTCAAGTATAACTTTTATAATCATCTAATTAACTACAATGTTTTATTATATCAAAACACAATATTTCTTATGTGGAGAACTATAGTGATCTTTAAATCAAAGGATTTAATGACATAACTATTAAAGATTTATTATGACTTTGATCCATGTATTAATCTTAAGACGCATCTGTCAAATATTTGTTCTCAACAAATAAATATCAAAAAGTTTTGTATCTCATACACATATTTATCCCATGAATATCAATCAAATATTATACTAATCTTAATTCATTGTTATTCAAATAACAATAACCGATTAGGGATATTTAGAATATTAATAATATTTTTCAAGGATATTATATAAAATAAACATGTAAATCATCATAATAATTAATTCTTATAAATAGTCAAAATACCATATTCATACCATAGGCCCAAAGCACTTTTACTAACAGTATGCACAAAGGGGTCTAACATTCATGTATCTACTATTGATTTTCATAGTTGACTAATTAAAATTTTATAAATAGAGTATCATACTTTTCTAATTAAGTAGATAATTTATTTAAGTGTGAATGGTTTGATCCCATTCAAAATCTAGGTATGAAAATTTATTATTAATATAAGTTTGTGGATGTGCATCATAAGAAATATTATAAGCCGAACAAGTCTGTTACATCACTTATCCAATCAAAAGAATAAATTCTTATGACTGGTGGGTAATATGTAAAATAAAACCTAGATTAATTGTGGAAGTTATTGAAAAGGATGTTATTATCATTTCATCACATGTACCTATATTTCAAGAAAATAATGTAGAACTTAATCCAATAATTCTTGGGGTATATGATGAGCTTTAACATTTCTTGGTGAAGATGAAAACTATTGGGACATTGATAATGGATATGTTGAAAAAGATAATGAGGAGGAATTATTTGTAGAAACAAATTATGATGAATATCTAGACTCATTAACTTGTCAACTCATCAAATCATCAACTATCATAATGACCAAGAATTGATGGTTTATAAGACCTACCACTTTCAACTTCATAAACATCATACACATAACTAACAAACATGTTCTTCAAATGTCACCAGTGAGAATCATATTAGTGAATGCAACTCAATGCGCTATCACCATCTTGTAAGTCATAACTACTCATACATATCTTGTGGATTATACACCATCATCCTCCATAATGATGATGCAACTCTTATATTAAATATGAAACCCTTACGAGAATATTTATAAAATGTTCACAACAATCAAGAATCAATTCTTCTAAGATATGTATAATATAGTGTGTAAAACCAATTGTGTTTTTGACTTCCTCATGTCATACTTGCAATGATTAACATACCTCAATTTTAGGTTTTAATATATAGGTTTTTCTCATGCAATATGGTTAGATGGGTCATCACTTCCTTCCTACCACATGAGAGAGTGAGCCTCATGGTATACCTATTACCATACACCATAACAACATGCACAAACTTACAAATAATTATATCCCGAATTCAAGTTATATTTAATCATTATTTCTATCAATTTCCATTCTATAATATAAATCAAATACACAATTACTCATAAACTATTAATACATCATATAAATCATAATTATATATATATATATTATCTTATTTTAGCTTGACATTGGGAAGAGATTCAAATGTCCTCATGAGAATCTATGATAAGAGAAGAAGTTTATATTATATCATGCAATTTTATATTCTCACAATTATAATTATATTATAATTATAATTATATAAATCATAATTATATTCTCATAATTATATTTTAGCTTGACATTGGGAATAAGAAAGAAGTTTCATGAATTTTATATTCTCACAAATAACCCTCATGAGAATCTATGATAAAAAATCTTAATCTCATGCAATTTTAGTTGATTTTCTGAATTTATCTTAGAGAATGTTGTTTTGAGAGTCACACTCTCTTAACTCTAGAATTTAACTTTTATATTATATCTATTTCTTTCTCATGGATCTCCTAGGAAGTGTGAATATCACTCATAGGGTTGTTGTCATCTCTCTCTTCTTTTATACTTTATAATTCTAGCATTTGTCTAAGTAGAAAATAATAGATTTTGAAAGAGGTCGCAACTCTAGTATTAGTATTTTGAGCTTAAGGTTGCAACTCTAGGAAATGGATGAATCTTGGGAATGCCTTAAAAGGTCTATGTAACACAAAGTCACAAAATTAGAAAATATCCATAATTGTGGATATTATCTCTATAATCTAAAGTCACATAGTTGGGAATGACTATGGTTTTGGCTTAGTCTTTCTTTTATGTGAAATTGCCACGATGCTTGAAATGATCATGACACTTGAAATGACCATTATTTTGGCCTTGGTCTTTCTTTTTTATCAAATGGAAATGACACTAAGAATAGCTTTAGGTGAGAAATGATCATGATCTTTTTAATGTGTTAAATATTTGTGGCTCTAGGAATGGTCGTAGCTTTAGAAATTAACCAGTACATCTAAGTCAAGACTCTACCTTTTTTTGAGGACAATAGTCATGGCCATTAATAGTGATTATGCTTGAGTAATGCCCTCTATTAGTGTTACAAAGTCATGCTATTAGAAAATTATTATGGTTTTGGCCTGAATAGTTTTAGCTTGTTACTTTGTATAGCCTAAGAGCTATGACTTTGGTAAAAGGTCAAGAATATGACTTGAAAATACAAAGTCTATGTAAAGATAAAATTACAATGATAAGAATTGACCATAATGTTTAGCACAGGTGGGGTACTTAGTTATAATGACATGAATTTAATATAATAATCAATAAATTTTTATATTATAATTGTGATTGAGACTCTAGGATAATATCATAGCCAAAAAAAATATTTATTTCATAGTTGAAATATTGTGCTAATGAGTTGGTAGAATCATGACATATAAAAATTGTTATGACTAAATAAGTAAAGTTTTAGCTAAGAACTGAGGCAAAAATTGCTCAATAAACCATACATCACTAAGTCACTAGTTACATTCAAAAATATATCAAATTCAGGATTATTCATCAAAATCCATCAAACTTCATAATCATGAAATCAATCTAATTATTGTTACTTTGTATACTTATATATCATCTAATATTATCTGAAATAGATAAGAATATTTAGTATTTATATACTGAATAACCATCAATGTGGTGGGACTAATAATTAATATCTACCCTTTATGTCAATAGGCACTAGGCTATTTCATAATAATTCTACATTCATTTTATAATAAAACTCAATAATATCCAAACTATTTAGATAAGTTATCATACATAATTAAATGTACTAAACTTAGAATTTAAGAAGCTTACCTAAAACTAAGTCTTATTTTATCAACTAGAGTTGTAATTGGCTACTAGTTAGTTGATTGAACTACCTACAATATTCCCATTGAGATTAATATCTAGACTACAAATTTTCTTTACTATTTATATTTTTCATATATTTGTAGAACTTTGATGAAATTTCCTTACCCAATGAGATTTTTAGACTTTACATAATCAAAAAAATTGGGGATCATAACCCATTCAAAATACATTTTTGGCACTACTACCTATAATTATTTATTTGATTAGTCAATTTTTGTTGATATAAAGGTGTCAAACAGGACGTGCCGGGCCGGCCTAGGCGCCCTGCCCGTTTTTAGCTTGTCCGATAGTGCTTCCGTGCCGGGCCAGGCCCATCATGGTTACTGTAACGTGCCGTGCATGGCCTAGCACGGTTCTGTGAAGGTCAGCCCGGCACGGGCTCGAGGCACGAATCCACCGTGTTCGGCCCAGTCGGGCAAACCCCTAATTTTAAAAAAAATTAGGGTTTGGCAGTGTGCCACCGCGTGGTCCTCCCGCCGCGTTTCTTCACTATCGGGGCGAGGCGAGCCTCGCCCATTAGGCTCAGCTTCTGCCGCTGGAGTAGTTTCTCGGCTTGTACCGAAATACCATACCAACGAGGCACGGTATCATGCCGGGCCAGCCGAGCCTCGTGCCGGGCCAAGCCCGGCACGATATCTCGGCTGGCCCCGGCATGGTTGGTGCCGTGGACAGGCACATCACAAGCATGGAAACAAGGAATTCCCGTGTCGTGCCTCGTGCTGGGTCGGGCCCGCCCGGCCTGATCGACACATCTAAGTTGATATAACTTTCCTTAAAAAAGTAAAGTTCTTTGAATATTAATATCTTAATTTTGTTCCATGTGTTATATTGTTTTATTTATATTACTTGTTTGTATGTTTTTTTGTTGTTACACATCCTATAAGAGCAAAAACTCTAGGACTAAGCTAACATGTATTGACCTAAAGATTGAGAGAACTATAAGAGCACTTTTGATATAGAAAGCTGAGAAAGAAATGATGGTAGGGATGCAAAAAAGAAATGTGAGAAATTGTCTTTGTGTAACTATAAGAAATGATGACTTTTGACTCTATTTATCAAATGACGAGGCCAATGAATTTTAAAATAAAAGCTATGTATTAACACCCAATATGAATATGACATGCTACCATACGAACGTGATAAATCATTAGAATTCTTTCTATATATGCTACAAAAATGGATAGTAGAATTTTAAACAAGTCTCAAATAATTTTGAAAATAATTTTGTTGACACAATGATAAAGGAAGATCGAGTTCAGATTATTCATATTTAAGACTTCAAGAAAAGCCTTTGATAGATGATATATTGATAAAATTAGTGACCAAGATGAAATAAAAAAATAAATTTCATGTGGATTGGATGGAGTGACTTGAGTCAAAATTGGAGAAAATAAAAAAATAATAATGAGTATAGAGAATCAAATTGGACAATTAACAATATTAGTGAAGGTGAAGAACAAAAATCAACTACCAATTAATATTGAGATAAATTCATAGACATACTTGTCAATTATACGTAGAAGTAAGAAAAAAATTGAGGTGTAACAATAAAAAAATTGAAATAGAGGATACTAGAACAAATAATATTGTGACTTTACCAAAAGTCATGGCTCCTACCACAATGTTTGCAAAATTCATTACTCCAAACATCGTTATATTTCCCAAAGTCATTATGCTCAAAGGATAGAATGTCAAACTCAATTACCCATCTATGATAGAGGGAAAAAGCAAAATTAAACGAATAATTTAAAAAGTTTATCAATACTTTCAATTAGTTAGAAGTCAATATTTCATTTTCCGTAGCATTATCTCAAATGCCTAATTATATAAATTTTATAAAAGATATTTTGAGTAGTAAGAAATAAAAAATATACGACACAATAAAATATAATAAAGAAATCTAGTATAATTATTCAAGTAAAACTCCTGATATAGTTGAAAAATTTGAGAAATTTTATGATATGGTATATAATTGGAAAGTATACATTCTGAAATATTCTATGTGATTTATTTCTTCTTTATTCAAATGAGATTTTTTTTATTCTAACAAAGTTTATCTTGGCACCCCATATACCCCAATTTTTAATTTCTTTGATAGACGAGATAGCATTCTAATCTATACAAATGTTATGTTAAAAAATAAAACTAAGCCTGCGATTATTTAAAAGATAGAAAATTCAAAGCTAAAGCAATAAATTACATCATGAAATAAAATATATTCAAAAGAAAATGAGAAATCAGAAATACATGGGAATGCATTTGAAAGGAATAGGAAAAGTCATTTTATAGTAAAAATTTTGGAAATCTCCATACAAATTTCCGATGTGGGCAATGTGATTTTCACCTACCCCCAATAAAATAACATTCTCCCACTTGAAAATCACTTTCTTTTCTTGTCAATACTTACTTCCAATCTTGTTAAGCTACATGAAGTTCTACACCGTTCAAACTTGTCAGTGCTGATCTGTTTGGTCAAAACATCCGCTATGTTTTCTTCGGTATGAATCTTCTACAAATCCACACTTCCTTCTTCTACTTTCTCTCATACAAAATGATATTGTACCCTGATGTGTTTTGTCTTTGAGTGAAATACTAGATTTCTTGCTAAGTTTAGAGCACTTTGACTATCACAAAATAAAATAAACTTATTTTATTTGTATCCAAGCTATTCTAATAGTATTTGCAACCAGATTACCTCTTTACTGATTTGTGTAGTTGCAACATATTTTCCTTCTGTCGTAGAAGTAGATACAATAGGCTGCAATTTTAAAACCCAACTTATAGCTCCTCCAACAAGAGTAAAAACATAACCTATTGTAGACTTGCTATTATTAATATTTTTAGCATAGTCTACATCAACATAACCTCTGAAAATTAGATCTGAATTTCCATAGCATATTGTAGTATTTGAAGTTCCTTTCAGATATCTGAAAATCCTCTTCATAGTACTCCAATGTTCTAAGCTAGGATTTTCCATGAATCGATTAACCACTTCCACTACTTGTGCAATATCTGGTCTTGTACAAATCATTGCAAACATTAAACATCCCACTGCTAATGCATATAGTACTTGAGACATCTTCCTCCTCTCTTCTTCTGAGATAGGACACATGCTTGAGGATAATTTGAAATTAACAAGAAGAGGGGTAGAAATTTACTTACTATCTTGCATGTTGAAATGATGCAAGATCTTGTCAAAATAATTTTTTTGAGAAAGCCAAATCTTCTTCTTATTTCTATCTCGGTAAATCTGTATCCCTAGAATCTTGTTTGCCAGTCTCAAGTCCTTCATATCAAATTCCCTAGCCAACTGTGTCTTCAATTCTTGGATTCGACATTTGTTTGTGCCTGCTAGCAACATCTCATCCACATATAATAGTAAAATGATGAAATCATTTTCTTCAAACCTTTTTGTAGTATGTACAAGGGTCTGAACTGATTCTATTATACCCAAGGCTCATGATAAAGGAATCAAATCTCTTATACCAACACCTCGATGCTTGTTTCAGACCGTATAGAGATTTGTTCAACTTACAAACCAAGTTCTCCTTACAAATTTCAACAAATCCTTCTGGCTGGAACATATAAATTTCTTCTTCAATTTCTCCATGAAGAAAAGCAGTTTTAACATCTAACTACTCTAAATACAAATCAAGTATAGCACATAGAGTCATTACTACTCTAATTTTTGTAAGACGAACCACTAGAGAAAAAATTTCATTGAAGTCAATACCTTCTTTCTGAGCATATCCCTTTATCACCAATCTTGCACGATGTCGTTCTACTTGATCATTGTTATCCAACTTTATTTTGTAAACCCATTTATTGCTAATAGCTTTTCTTCCGATTGGTAACGGTACTAGCTTCTAAGTTTTGTTCATGTGTAGAGCTTTGATTTCTTCCACCATTACTGTCATCCACAATGATGCATCTGAATTATCTAAAGCTTCTTGAAATGTTGAATGTTCTCCATCTTCTATTAGGAGACAATATGCAATGTTACTCTCCGTAACATACTTCGAGTGCTAAGCTGGTGGTCTTTTATTATGAATTGGTTGACTAACTTCTTGAGCCTTAAACACGACTTGTTCTTGTGCTTCATGTTCTAGTTCTTTCTCCATTGATTTTCGTACATCTCGTATCTGATCATTTTCTAAATGAACAGTGATAGTTTCTGAAAATTCTTTCAATGTACTATAATCTTCAATTCTTTCTTTAAAAATTATATCTCTGCTGATAATTACATTATGGTCATTAGGTTCCCACAGGCGATACCCCTTCACTCCTTTAGCATATCCTAATAATATGCATTTTCTGGATTTTGGATCTAGCTTTGTTCTTTCTTAGGAGTTGTACATCACATATGCAGGACATCCAAAATAATGTAAAGTAGAGTAATCTAATGGCTTTCCCCTCCAAATTTCCATCGGTGTCTTCAAATCAATCAATGTTGATGGTGATCAATTTATCACATAGCATGCCTTTTTTGATGCTTCCGCCCAAAAGGAATTGGGTAATCTTGCAGTCCTTAACATTGCTCTCATTCTTTCTGCAAGAGCTTTATTCAACCATTCAGCTACTCCATTTTGTTGTGGCGTATACGTGACCTCGAACTGTCATTTGATACCTTCTTGCTTACAAAAAATAAGAAATTTACCAATTGTATGCTCACTTCCATTATCTATCCACTAATACTTAATTCTTTTCCCATAATCAAGTTCCACTCATGCTTTAAATACTTTAAAAGTTAAAAACACATCTAACTTTTCTTGATTAGATATACCCAACATCTCCTTGAATAATCATCAATGAATGATACAAAATACTTTGCTCCTCCATAAGATATTTCAGGTGATTCCAATACATTAGAATATATCAAGTCTAGAGTATTTTTACTTCTTACATTTGATCTTTTAAATGTCAATCTATTCTGCTTACTAGTAACACAATGCTCACAAAAAGGTAAATTTATACTTTTGAGCCCCGAAAAATAACTTTTTATTAGAGAGAATCTTCAAACCTTGTTCTGACATGTGGAATAGTTTGAGATATCATATCATTGTTGATTCTTCTTCTTTAGTAATTGATGCAACACATGCATCTATTTCCTGTACTGTTTCTCCTTTTAAAATGAGTAAATTTGCCGTGATCTTTTCTCCCTCCATTACCACAAGTGAACATCTCACAATCTTTATCATCTCATTTTCAATACGAGTTTTGCGTCCAAGACTATCTAATTGTCCCAAAGACAATATATTTTTCTTCAAGTCAATCACATGTTTTACCTCTTTAATGGTACGAATCATACCATCAAATATTTTAATTTTGATAGTACCCATACCAACAATTTTCAAAGTATGATCATCACACATGTGCACCGACCCACCTAAGATTGGTTCATATTTGTGAAACAAATCTCTCCGAGATATCATATGCTATGATGCTCCTGAGTCTAGCAACCATACATCACAAAACTATTTTTACTTTCAACCATTATTGTTACCTCACTATATTAAATATTACCTTCATCATTGATGCTTGCAACATTTCCTTGTGTCTTAGATAACTCATCAACTATATTTCTTTTCTTAAACCAACAATCTCTTTTTAAGTGTCCTTTCTTACCATAGTTATAACATTTAATATTTTTCTTACTTCGAGATTTTGATCTACCAACTTCCACTAGGGTCACGCACCATTGATCTCCCTCGTATCATCGTCAAAGCATCTATTTGTTGTGCATTCACATATCTATCCTTTTTATTTTTCCGTCTATTTTTTTCTTCTAAGATGGCAAAGGTAATATTATTAAAAATTAAACTATCAGTTAATGCACCATTCATTAGATTGATGATGAGTTGATCATATAAATCAGGTAAACTCTGAAGTAAAATCTCAGCACGTTCAACTTCTTCAATCTTATGATCCAACGTAGTAAGTTGCTAAAATAAAGTATTCAAAGTGTTGATATGATCAGTTATTGTAACAGATTCAATCATTCGCAAAGTGTAAAGTCTTCTTTTTAAGAAGATCTTGTTGTGAAGTGACTTTGTCTCGTACAACCTTGTGAGAGTATACCAAATTTCTTTTTCCGTATTCTTTTCTGCCACACTCGACAATACTCCATCAGCAAGTGCCAAATGTAAGTCAGCTACTACATTACTATCCATCTCATTCCACTTGTTGTCAGGAATTCCTATGAGCCTTTTTCCAATTGCATCTAAGCAATTATCTTTCCTCAAAATTGCATTAATTTGCATTTTCCACAAAGAAAAATTACTTCCATTAAATTTTTTTATTTCAAATTTTGTTGCCATGTTTTACTTTTATAGTGAACAATAACCAAGAATAATAATACTAATTTGTGTTATTATACTAAAAAATTTCACAGGTGAGTGTAGGGGCGCAATTACCCTCTTAAAACCCAAAAACCTTGAGGCTCTTATTGCCCTTTTGACAAAACTTTTCTAAAATATATTAACTACAAATGTTACTAACTAACCTCTTTTGATACCACTGTTATAAAATAAAACTAAACCTGTAATAATTTGAAAGATAGAAAATTCAAAGCTAAAACAATAAATTAAATCATGAAATAAAATACATTCAAAAGAAAATGAGAAATTGGAAATACATTGAAATGAATTTCAAAGGAATAAGAAGAGTCCTTTTATAGGAAAAATTTTGGAAATCTCCAAACAGATTTTTTATGTGGGTAAGGTAATTTTCACCTATCCCCAATAAAATAACATGTTAGTATAAAGTGCATCATTGATAGTTCTTGTCACCTTTTTTTTGTAATATTTTTGCGGTCCCTTTCTCAAAATAATTATAGTCGCCACATCCATGTATATTATATAGTTTAAACAAATGTTTTCGCCGACAATTTCTCTCAACTGATTGCATCTATTTTTGATTAAAATAGTTAAAATTATCTTTTAAATATATTCTTTTATGGCTGTGAGCCAACAATGTACTATTAGTTTAATAATTGAATATTTTGAATGCTTACTACAGAATATAATCTAGATGAAAATAATCAATTGTTTATATTTTTTTGATATTTTCTACTATAATATCTAACATTTCTCCTAACCAACCTTTCTTTTAATTAGAAAACACCTTGGACTTGTTTCATAATATGTATGCAATTGAATCATAAAACCAAACAAAATAATGTCAATAAAATACCAATAGTCGCATTTTTAGTAATTCAAGGATGTCATTAAAAATACTTCCAATAGGTATTACCATGACTAACATTAAAAATATCAAGTTATCTTGGTTCAATGCTCACAATTGTTAGGAATTAGAAACAAAGTGACATTTAAACTATTTTAATTATTTAGAATATTTGTAAATTCAATTTTTATGGCCGTTTTAGATTTAGAAACCATGATAGGTTTAGAAAAATAGTCAAGCAAACTTTTTTTCAAGTTCTGTACAATTGAAACCACATAAATTTTTCAAAAATAAAATTAAACGTTTTTTGAATTTTTTAAAAAGTATTACATACCATAAAAGAGAAATAAAAATCTAAATTGATTATAAATCTTATTTAATATAAGGTGTAACTTTCTTGTAATTCAATAAGATATGTGTGCATAGTATGATGCTCATTGTTATCCAAAAAATATCTTGATTTTGCTGTACAATTTGATTTACCTACATGTGTGAAATGAAAAGCATATAGTTTCTTTCTGATCCATCCCCCATACAACAATCATTATTTGGTAATATTTTATTGTGAATTATATAATTATGACCAAAAGTAGTAGACACAAAATCCTAAAACTTATTCAACTAAGTAGGTATTATATATCAATCCTTTCACTTTGGATTTATTTCAAATATTATTTTTAAATTTTCTATGATATCAAAAAAAATATCTTCATTAGATAAAAAAAAATTCATTGGATACATTTTAATTTTTAGATTAAAAAATAAAAAGTATATAACATCTCCAAAGGATACATTCATGTATAGTGCATAAGGCCTACTATCATGGATTCATAATGTAATTAAGTAGACTAGAAGATATTTCATGGTGTTGGAGCTAGGAGAAAAAATATACTCAAGTCTGCCCATAATGTAATTATGAGCATATCATTTTATAATTTCTCCACTTCTTTCTTTGTTATAATATTACAAGTGAGATTCTTAATAAAAAATTATTTTTGTTATGATTCCCAAATATTTTCTAGAAGTAATTAATGAAATAATATAGGTATTAGCTTCTACATGAACACATGATTGTCATGATTTTTTATCTCAAATAATTTATGCTTCTTCATATCAATACATCTTCTCATATTAGAATTAGATGCATATGCATCAGAGAACCTAAGCTCCATCTGTCATTTGCACAAAACTTCATTTGCATCATTGTTAAGACTATAACAAGCTTTATGGAATTTATTCATCGATTCGTCCATATGTAACTCTCGACATGAACATAATTCATTCAAATCATCTCTTGATTTTACATTGTCTTTTATTTTTTTTTCATATTCATGATAGTATTAAAAATTGATGTATATATAATTTGTTTTGATAATCTGTTTGTATAACCAAATATTTTTTGTTTTAATATTTTTATGTAAGTGCAGGAAAGAAAATATTAAGAGGTCAGGGATGCAGTAGTTACACAATAATGGAGGTCTCGCACATATTGTAAGAGTTATGGATATTTTGGTTTACTCTGTAATGCATAAGCATTTTCTGGTAGATGTAGCTAGTCGTATTGAGCGACTAATGAACCACATTATTTCTAGTTTCTGTTCTTTCATTTTTTGATTCTGCCCTGGTTGGATTGTTGATTGGATATATATATCGTTTGTTGTGATGTTGTTTTGTTGTTCTTTCTTCTTATGTATCTTAAAATCACAACTGTGGAAGAGCAATTGTTCAATAAAAATATTATCAAAAAAAAATTTCTTAATGTACATTACATCTAAGTTGTGCCTAATTAGGTTAGTTTCCTAATAAAATAAATTATATAAGATACTTGGTTTCTTTCAATTACTATGATAATTTTTCAAAATTTGTATATTAATGTAGTCTACATCAACATCTATAATATTTTTGAACTCATATCTAATAATTAAATCTAATATTTTGGCATATAACCTTAAAGCTGGTGCACCTTTTATAACTATACGGCTTTTCCTAAATGTATCAATACTCATCCATAATAGATTTTTCATATGTAAAAACTTATGGTGGTTATCAAACCAAGAAGTCTTTCAACTTTTTCTCAAAGAAAATATATTTGAGTCATTCATGTAATAAGAAAAAACTAATTTTCTTATAATACTTCATCTTGATAATATTGAATACGTAGAAAAATTACTTACAATCTACATAAGTGCTACTCACATTTGGAAATTCTATTTTCTAGATATATTATATGTTTCAATATCATATTCCTAAAATTTTTTGAGCTCCACAATCAAAGGTTAAAAGAAAATATCCAACTTGTCTTTTGGGTTTCTTAGACTATATATGATAATACATAAAAATATATACTCATCTTCCATGCATATCCATAGTGATAAATTATAAGGTGTAATAATAACCGATCATGAAGAGTATTATTACTCATATTTATCCAAATGGCTAAAATCTATATATGCACATTTTTAATCTAACATTTAAATTTTATCTATAAAATATAGTTGACAATCATTAAAATATTTTCAAAAAGGAGAATCTAAGTTGTATCACATAATATCATCTTTAATAATATGCTCTTTGTGTCAACTTATGTCATTAGTAGTGGCTTCATATGTATATGATACTTGCAAACAAGGAGTCAAAGGGTATATTTATTTTTTGCCTTTTACAAATAATATTCTTTTTGTACAAAGGATAGTTATAAAATTTATTTTCAATTACTTTACTATATATGCCCTAATATATGATGTAGCCATTAATGCAAAAAAAAAAAAGTTATACAGGCAAAATCGAACCTTATATTAACATCTTTGTGCTGTAAAAGCTATCTATCATGTTGTTATTCCTTAGTATCGATTCAAATAATAACTAACATATTTTATCAAAAAACATTTCAAGAAAATGATATTTTGCCTTTAATTTCAATAGTCTCACCACTACAAATAACTATGTGTGGCCATATGGATTACCTAGTTAAATATCTTCTTCTAATTCTTTTAATATTTCATAAAATTGTTTTGAAGATGATATTGAGATATCATCCAAGACATCCGTATTAAATGAAGGACCAATAATATTTTTTAACATTGCTTCACATGAATCATTGAGATTACATATTCCATGATAATATTTGAATAAATACTTCCATGTATATAATGTTTTATTGTTTATGGCACAACTATTTTCATATTTTTATACCAAGCATAATAGTCTCTAACAAATCCACTTTTTACAAGATATCATATGGTATCCACATCTTTGAAACTCTAATTTTGATATTTATAATCATTACATGGGTATCTTATTTTTATTTCATCCATAAATTTAGGTGATTTTTCAGCAAAATTTGCACAAACTCATTAGTTAAAGTCTCGATCTTCTCAATCCCCTGCACAAACTCAATAGTTAAAAACTTATCTTTGAGACTTATATTCATCTAGTAATGATCAGGTTGTATAATATTTTGTATTCCTGTAACACGTAACACAAATATATTTTGAATTATAATAATATAAATAGAGGCTTAATTATAATAAAATTATAGAAATATATTTAGGACATTACATAAATATAATAATAAAATTATAGTCACATCATTATTAGATAAGTTTGGATTAAAATAAGATAAGAGGGGTTGCTTCAATCTCTTAGAGATTTATTAAAAGCCATCAATTACAATTTTGTCATATACATAAAAATTCAATATTTGATATTTATCTTTATAGGATATAATTGTATTAATTAAGCAAAAAAGAAAATTTTTCAATGTGATAATTTTTGATTTCAAAATTAATAATATGTACTAACAAATTTGACAAAGGTATTTTATGTAATATAAATCCTAAAAAATTCGCAATGCCAATGTATTTAAATATCTCAATGAAAAATGATACAAAAAAAAGATTAACTAGTAACATAAAAAACATTAATAAATTAATGAGGATATTAATAAATCCATATGAAGCATGTAGTATAAATAGTTAGCTATCACCTGTGAGATATAATATGCATTTCTTAAAAAATATAAAATAACTGTCAGCTATCCATATGAAGCAACTTTATAAATTTTGAAATGAGATTCTACTTTTTTTTAACGTTGTTTATTTGTTGTTACGTTGAAACCTTTGAATTGCATATCTTCAAAATTTTGTATGTTATTCATTATTATTACATTTTGAATTTTAGTATTTGTTAAAATATTTATAAATTATTCATTGTTAGAGCTACACCATTAGGTATAAGTTGTTCGTTTATACATTATTACATTTCAACAAATCCTAGTAAACTAAGTCCATATTAATTAGTATGATCAAAACTATAGGTAAATAACAAAATGCACAAAAATTTCATACCTCAATTTGGTAACCCAAAAATGTAACAAATCCTAATATGTGCAAAAAATATGAAATATAAAATTCATTAATTAAAATGAAATAAATTCAAGAAAATAAAAAAACAGCACCACTATTAGGATGTTAAACAAGAAAAAAAAACTATAAGTAACTATAAAATGCACAAAAATTACAATTCTTAAATACATTCAGAAAAATTTGAAATATTAAATTGGATACCTCAATTATGGATGACATATTGAATGCTCATTGGAAGAAAGTAGTTTCAAAAACAAATCAAATGAACTCATAATTGAAATTAAAAACCCAAAATCCTAACTTTTTTTTAAAAGTTTCCAAGTATTCTTTGATAAATTAATTATTGTAATTTAGTGATGAAATTTGTTTCTATTTCTAAATGAGTGATAAATTATTTTTTTATCGCTGAATTTTTTAAAATTCAATAGCAACAAATTATTAAGACTTAACATGTTTAGAGATGAAAATAATTTATGTTGCTAAATATAAAAATAGATAAAGATTCTATTCTAAAAAAGCATTGAAACATATATTTTTATCGCTAAATACTGTACAAGCTTATCAGCT
Organism: Sapria himalayana; assembly: GCA_029783825.1. Classification (NCBI taxonomy): domain Eukaryota; kingdom Viridiplantae; phylum Streptophyta; class Magnoliopsida; order Malpighiales; family Rafflesiaceae; genus Sapria; species Sapria himalayana. The sequence goes on along the minus strand of JAREIK010003611.1, from coordinate 1,361,386 downwards.
CATGACAGTGCATCACAATTAGCAACGGAATGGAAAACTATTTAAATATCCATCACTAATTAGCAACGAATTTTTTTCCATTTTTAATTTTCCAAAAAATATCATTTTGATTTCTAATCCATTTCAATTCCATTCCAAATTTGAGAAATGAAATTTGATGTTTATAATTTTAATTTCTTATTGAGTTATTTATTGTAGTGTATTTTTAAATTATTATTATGTGTTCTATTTTTATAACACACATATATAAATATAAATAAATAAATAAATAAATATATATATATATATATATTGGTATCAATAATAATACTAATTCTTAATTTTAATGTATTTGATATTTAATTTTTAATTTAATTATTTTTAGAATATGAATTTGTGATATTTTTGAGTTAAGTTTTTCTATGTTTGTAATATTTATAATTTGACAAAATTATAAATGTTATATATCTTAAATTTCTATGAATTGGAAACTTTTTTGTCTTACGTTGTTATTTTAATTTTAAATAATGATTAATCTTGTTATAATTATTTATTTTTAAATTGTGCGTATTTAAAAAATTTTGAATTATATTTCTAATTTATAATTTTTAAAATTTTAAAATATGGTATTACTTTTTTAAAAGTGTGTGAATAATAAGAAGTGCTCCTATCACATATATTATTTTTAAGAAAATCAATTGTATGGGAAGTGTTCTTGGACATTATTTATTAATTTTAAAATATGTTATATTACTTTTTTAAAAGTGTGTAAATGATAATAAGTGCTCCTATCGCAATGATTATGGGAAGTCTTGCTGGACATTATTTCTTTTTTGTTATATATTCCTTTAAATGTTGTTAAATCTACTTCCAATGAGCTCTCCAAATTTTTTTATTAATTTTGATTTAGTAGATATAATTATAATTTTAATGTTATGAAAGAATCTCTCTTACTTCATCCTTGTAATTTTTTTTTGTTTAAAACTAATAATTTTTTAAATGATTATTGTATGTCTTCCTGAAGTGCTACCTATTATTACAATCAGTAATTGATTATAGTATATAATGCTATCAATACTAACGATGGTAGCATGAAAGAAAAACTAATCATAGCCCCATTAGTGACTATTTGACATCTTTGTTACTTCGTAAGATGTCTTCCTGAAGTGCTACCTATTATCATATGTGACACTAATATATGCATTAGTATGTAGCTCCGTATAATTACATGGATTATTATGTAGCTCATTATAATTACATGGATTATTATGTAGCTCATTATAATTATATGGATTATTATGTAGCTCATTATAATTTTATGGATTATTATGTAAAGCATTATAGTTATATGGATTAGTATGTAGCTCCTCATGAATTCTATCATACGACTCTCCCAATAGTATATACTGCTTAAGTTGAAGAATAATCCATCCACTATGATAAGATACACCCTTTAGCTATCTACTTTTGGTGATATACTATGCATATGTTGATTCTTAACAACTACCATGATCATACTCTTCTAGTTGTATCACCATTTTATCGATGATATTATCACAACATTCATTATCAACACTTTTATAAAAATCAAACTACAATGATTAGTTAATGCAATCTATGAAATAATTTCTTATGGTGTTTCTTCTTGCATCATATGTATTAAATAAGTTCTACTTTATCTCTAGATTTTTTCTAGAATAATTATACTTTTAGGCTTTTGTTCATTTCACTGTCTTCTTTCAAGAATCAAGCATTGGTGCTAACAATCATCTTATGATCTTTTGGAGTATAGAACAAGCTATTGTTTGTTTATCTTATAAATAAATAAACTTTTATTTTTGACGATTCTAACTATTCATTTTTCTTTCAGCTCATGAGCTGTGCTACCCCAGATCCAAACATGCTTTAGACTAGGCTTGTATTTTATCCACAATTCAATTGGAGTAGCATGTTCTTGACTACATGGTATCAAATTCAGAATGAAAGCTAGTGTTCATAATGCATGTCATTGATACCCCCATATTTACAAGAGTTTGACTTTTTCTTTCTACTAACCTTTCATTTTGTGGCATACTTAATGCAATCAACTATAATATTATTTCTTGTTCTGTCAATTAATCTCTAATCTTTCCCGTAAGGTATTAGCCATCACAATTAGATCATAATTTCTTGAGATATTAATTTAGAAGCTTTTCTATTTTTCCCCTATACTGTTTGAATTTTTCAAATGCATCAAACTTTTCACATATCAAATAAATATACCCATACCTTATAATTATTAAATGTGATAAACACTCAAAGCCACCTCTAGCTTGGATATTTACCAGTCTATACAAATCATATTCTAACATTTCTTTGGGCCGATTACATTTTATCTTAAATTGAGACCAACCATTTTTCTTTTTCTAAGTAGGACTCGCATATTGAATTGCCTTTTATTGTAATAAATCTAACAGCCCCACCTTAATAAATCTTGAGATCCATTTTAGATTTATGACCTAGACATAAGTACTATAAATACATTTGGTAAATTTAAAAATTATTTTCTATTACATTAAAAAATATTAGAGTTGTATAATTTATTTTGTTGTAGTATATGACAAACAAATTTAATATTATAATGATTATCTACTAATAAGCCAAAAAAGATAATTCTATTGAATTTGATTGTAACAAAATCAATGCACAAAACCAAATATCCCATCTTAGTCAAACTATAATCTAAAATCAAATTCATTCTAATAGAGGGTAGATAAAGTTCTTTTCAATAACAACATTTGTTTCCATATCAAAGATAGTAATATCCCAATGAAATTTATGTCACTTTCATAGCATTACCCAAGAATATTTATCACTCATTTAGTATGTTGCCTGATTTCCTAGAACCCCTACGTGGTATTACTAATATGATAAGTAGTTCATGTATCTATACACTAGGTTTCATTAGATAGCACTACTAAGCATGTCTCAACTACTAGTGAATAAGATCTACCTTAATTGTTCACATTATTGAGATAAACTAGGTACAACTTTTTAAAATATACTAACAACTTAAAGTGTATTTTTGTTATGCTTTTTCATTCATGCTTATGGTTTTGGAGTTGCCTATGGATTATGAACTTGTTTCTCAACTTTTATTTTCTTGTTTCTTTTTGGCTTATAAAAAGAAGCTTTTTTAGTTATAGGGGCATTATATGACTTCTTGACAAAACCCTTAACTAATAGCAATTCTATAAGCAATTGTGCTAAAGTATAAATATGCTTGTTCATATTATAATTTAGGCAAGATTGCATATATAAATTTAACGACTAGATAATAATTTAGGATCTCTAGTTTTTATAGAAGGCCAATCATTTTATTGGGGTAATTTTGGTCATAATTATATTTTCAAATATTTCATTACACTTGTCATAGAAGAACCAGTCTGATTTTCAAATATATATTTTTGGTTTAATATCATATCATAGGATATATACATTGACTAATGATAATGTTGCAAAATATTTGACATTGTGGCCAAAATATAATATCACAACATTTCATTAGTCTTTACCTACTTATCATAAGACTTGGCATCTCTTCAGTTTCCCCTTCATGGGATTTGTTCGGACAATAATATGTTAGTACAAACTTATTTCTTTTCCAATATATATAATTTGTTCCATCTAGTAGTTTTCTTTGAGTATATTGGCGTGTAGATTGAAAGCCATTTTTAAAACCTAAAAATAATACTGATCTTATTAACTATGAATTCTATTTTAAATATTTGTTTTTTTTATAATTTGTTCTATCTAGATTTCTCTTATATTTATTATGTTTTTAGACATTCTATTTCCTATTAATCTTACTTTCTAGGTAATAATACATACCAAACAAGATAAATTATAAATTATTATTCTTTAAATGAATCCCTCATGTGGTGAATGATTCATGTTAATAAATGATAAATTATTATTCTATTTTAAATATTAGTTTTTTTATAATTATCTTACTGGAAGTCTGTACTCACTATGTCAACAAGTGAGTTAGTCTGATAGGGAAACAATGTGGCAATACCCATCATTGAGAACGCCGGCTATTGTCATTAGGCCTGTCAAAATTCAACACGACACGATTAATCGACACGATTAATCGTTGATTAAACGGGTTTGGGTGATACCTAAATGGGTTTGGATGATAAACGGGTCAACCCAATTAACACGTTTAATAAACGGGTCGTGTTCGGGTGAGACGTGCTAACCCGTTTAAATAAAATTAATAAATTAATATTTTTTTAAAAAAAAATTAATCATTTTTTATTTTTTTAATAACAAAGAAAAATATATAAGGAAAAAGTTTCTTAACCTACCTAAACTTTGTGCCTCCTGCCTCGCCTCCTCCAGTCCTCCTCCTGGATCGGCTCCACCACCAGCCAACACCCACGCCTCCACCGGCCACTCCTCCCCCTGCAACACCTCCACTGGTAACTTAAAGTGAATATTTTTGTTATGCTTTTTCATTCATGCTTATGGTTTTGGAGTTGCCTATGGATTATGAACTTGTTTCTCAACTTTTATTTTCTTGTTTCTTTTTGGCTTATAAAAAGAAGCTTTTTTAGTTATAGGGGCATTATATGACTTCTTGACAAAACCCTTAACTAATAGCAATTCTATAAGCAATTGTGCTAAAGTATAAATATGCTTGTTCATATTATAATTTAGGCAAGATTGCATATATAAATTTAACGACTAGATAATAATTTAGGATCTCTAGTTTTTATAGAAGGCCAATCATTTTATTGGGGTAATTTTGGTCATAATTATATTTTCAAATATTTCATTACACTTGTCATAGAAGAACCTGTCTGATTTTCAAATATATATTTTTGGTTTAATATCATATCATAGGATATATACATTGACTAATGATAATGTTGCAAAATATTTGACATTGTGGCCAAAATATAATATCACAACATTTCATTAGTCTTTACCTACTTATCATAAGACTTGGCATCTCTTCAGTTTCCCCTTCATGGGATTTGTTCGGACAATAATATGTTAGTACAAACTTATTTCTTTTCCAATATATATAATTTGTTCCATCTAGTAGTTTTCTTTGAGTATATTGGCGTGTAGATTGAAAGCCATTTTTAAAACCTAAAAATAATACTGATCTTATTAACTATGAATTCTATTTTAAATATTTGTTTTTTTTATAATTTGTTCTATCTAGATTTCTCTTATATTTATTATGTTTTTAGACATTCTATTTCCTATTAATCTTACTTTCTAGGTAATAATACATACCAAACAAGATAAATTATAAATTATTATTCTTTAAATGAATCCCTCATGTGGTGAATGATTCATGTTAATAAATGATAAATTATTATTCTATTTTAAATATTAGTTTTTTTATAATTATCTTACTGGAAGTCTGTACTCACTATGTCAACAAGTGAGTTAGTCTGATAGGGAAACAATGTGGCAATTCCCATCATTGAGAACGGCGGCTATTGTCATTAGGCCTGTCAAAATTCAACACGACACGATTAATCGACACGATTAATCGTTGATTAAACGGGTTTGGGTGATACCTAAATGGGTTTGGATGATAAACGGGTCAACCCAATTAACACGTTTAATAAACGGGTCGTGTTCGGGTGAGACGTGCTAACCCGTTTAAATAAAATTAATAAATTAATATTTTTTTAAAAAAAAATTAATCATTTTTTATTTTTTTAATAACAAAGAAAAATATATAAGGAAAAAGTTTCTTAACCTACCTAAACTTTGTGCCTCCTGCCTCGCCTCCTCCAGTCCTCCTCCTGGATCGGCTCCACCACCAGCCAACACCCACGCCTCCACCGGCCACTCCTCCCCCTGCAACACCTCCACTGGTAACTCCTCCTTTGGCAACTCCTCCTCCAACCACACCTCCAGCGGCCACCCCTCCGGCTCCTCTCGCATCTCCGCCAACTGTGGTTCCCGTTCTAGCTGGACCTGCTCCGAGCAAGAAAGCGACCTCAGTGACCAGCTCCACCGGCCTTGGCTCCATCGCCTCTGCTGAACAGCCCATCGGCGCCACCAACAAAGGCATTTGGACCGACCACGGGGGCAACCTCTCCAGGACAAGCCGTGAACGACATGGTAATTGGTAAGTCATTCAACTTTCGATCCGATCAAATAGATCTGAGCTAACCTAGGTCAGATTCATTTGGTTTTGTACTACTACTTTGTCTCAATATGCAATGTGCATTATGAAAGAAATGACTTGAATGCTTCGTTTTCAAGTGTGAATACTATAACAAATTATATTTATGCAGTGTAGTTTGATCAGGAGGCATTTATTCAAAGTCCAAGCCATAATACAAGGAAGAAGATACATATAATATTATCTGTATTTAGTCTCAACTCCATGCAGAAGGGCATCACTTCAAGGGGATGAAAAGAAGATATTATATGGTGAAAGATTGTAAATATATATATATATTTTTTAGGGTTTGGTGGGTTGATGAAAAAACTAGAGAATGGGGTTTTCTATTGACTTACGCGACTGGTTAGAGCCAAGAAATCAATTCACATGTGGAGACAATTTGGGAGAAGCTCCCCAAGAAATTCTAAAAGAAAAAAAAAGGATAAGTTTTTTCTCTTTGACCAAACAATACCCTGCAATGATAGCCAAGGGATGGTCCTACTACTTTGTCTCAATATGCAATGTTCATTATGAGTGTTTTTTTGACAATAGATAGACCTAGGTTCTTAAAAGAAGACATTTGATTTTGTTATGAATAGGTATATATGTATTTTCATAATTGTGCTTTAAGAAGAAAATCATGGATGTAGAAATTTGATTTTGACATGGGAAGTTCTCAATGTGACCATAATAAATCCATTGCCAATGCAGGCCTAAAATTTAATAGTATCACCCAAAGATGCGAAAAGTAGTTGACACTATAATTTAGGATATATGAACATCATATTTACGAACAAATATATGTGTATTGAGCAAATGGATTCTATTTAATTGTATTTTTTTTGTCTTAAATAGATGGATTCTTCCGATCACAATATTATAATTTCTGATGAAGAAGATAAGGTTGGGCATGAATCTAATGTAGCTGAAACTCCGACAACACAGATATCAATTGGTACAACTACAGAAAAAGGTAAATCTAATCGTAAGCGACAAAAGACATCAATAGTATGGAACTACTTCACAGAATTAAATGAAAAATATCCAGACAGCAAGAAGCGTGCTGCATGTAATATTTGTGGTATCAAATATGTATGTGAGTCTAGTCATGGAACTGGTAACATGCATACTCACATGGAAAAATATGTGAAAAAAAATCATGGGAATATTGGACAATTGCTTCTGAGTCAAGGTCAAGGATCTCTGCTAATGCGATACACAAAATTTGATCCTGAAATGTTTCGTGAGTTAGCGGTTGAGGCAATACTTAAGCATGATTTACCATTTCAATTTGTCCAATATGAAGGTATTAGAGCAATGTTCAAGTATGCTTATGAAAATATCAAGATGCCTTCTAGTAAAACTGCAAAATCAGATGTGTTAAAAATGTACAAGAGAGAGAAGGATAAACTTAAAATTATGTTGGGTTCCCTTCCTGGAAGAATTTGTTTGACATCTGATTTGTGGACTTCTATATCGACTGATGGATATGTTTCTCTCACAGCCCATTATGTTGATCTAAATTGGAAGTTGCAGAAAAAAATTTTGAACTTTTGTCTCATGCCCCCTCCCCACACTGGTATTGCATTGTCTGAGAAAATTTATATATTTTTGACTGATTGGGGAATTGAAAGGAAATTATTTTCTTTGACTTTGGATAATATTTCTAGTAATGATTGTTTTGTTGAGTTGTTGAAGAGTCAACTTAACCTTAAAAATGCTCTCTTGAGGGATGGTGAGTTCTTTCATGTTCGGTGTTATGCACATATTCTTAATTTGATAGTCCAAGATGGACTGAAAGAAATTGATGAATCAGTGATAAAAATTCGAGAAAGCATCAAATATGTTAAATGCTCATCAGGAAGGAAAAAAAAATTCATGGATTGTGTTGCTCAAGTTTCATTAGAGAGTAAAAAAGGTTTGCGAGGGGATGTTCCAACTAGGTGGAACTCAACTTATGTTATGCTTGACAGTGCACTTTTTTATCGTCGTGCATTTATTCATTTACAGATGAGTAATTCTAATTATAGACATTGTCTTTCCCAAGAAGAATGGAGCAAAGTAGAAAAGATTTCTAATTTATTGAGGGAGTTTCATAAAGTTACTTGCTTATTCTCTGGTACATCATATCCCACAGTTAATTTGTACTTCCCTCAAGTATTCCTAATTCAACATACTTTGAAGGAGGCATTGACAGACAATGATAGTTTTATGAGAATAATGGGAAGTCATATGCATGCCAAGTTTGACAAGTATTGGTCAAAGTATAGTGTGATTCTTTCAATTGCTATCATCTTAGATCCTCGATACAAAATTCAGTTTGTAGATTGGGCTTATTCAAAACTTTATGGAGATGATTCCTATGAATTCAAGTTTGTTCAAGATACTTTATTTGAGCTCTTTGAATTGTACTCTGTCAACTTGTCACATGTTCTTGCTACTTCAAGTAGTGAGAAACAAGTTAGCGAGACTCATTGTCTTGATGATTCCGAAAGCCTTTTTCAGGTAAAATATAATTTATTTTGTTTGAATTGAATGTGATCAAGGTAGTTTATTGTATATTAATAATGACTTTGTATAAAATGTAGGATATTGAAAAACGTGAAGAAGAAGATGCTCCTATTTCTCGAGTGACTGAGTTGCAGTTGTATTTTAATGAAAAAAGGCTTGAAAGAAAAAAGGAGTTGGATATTCTAACTTTTTGGAAAGGAGAGCAGTTTTGACATCCTATATTATCTCGGTTGGTTTGTGATGTGATGGCAATTCCTATTTCTACAGTTGCATCTGAATCTGCATTTAGTACAAATTGTAGAGTTTTGAATAAGTATCGAAGTTCACTTTTGCCAGAAACTGTCCAAGCTTTGATTTGTACTAGAGATTGGATTCATGGGAAGAGTAGTAAGTTTGATTCCAGTTTACTAGTATTATTTTTCTCATTATTCTAATTCATATGATCGTTGATTCATTTATGTTTTATTGTGCTTAGTTGTAGATGATTCTAATGATGATTCAGAAGGAGAATTAGATGATGATGTTTTCAATCAAAATATGAAGTCTAATAAAATTATATCCGCTCAATGTTCTAATTCTATATCTATCATTGATCATGACTAAAGAGAGGTAATGTCAAGTTTTTGGTACTGATTTAGCTATTAATTTATTTAATTATTAATATTATATAATACTTCATTTTAATTTGTGTAGGGCATGGGAATTTGGTTGTTGAACCTGCTCATTGTCTTGGAGGTGGAGATTTGATATCTTTCACGGAATTTTGTGAATCATGGAATTTATAGTTGTTTGAGATTGTAATTTATAATATGATTGTTATTTCGGATTGTATTTATGATTTGTAATATGATCGTTGGTGGATTTTGGATACTTTGAATTTGAATATTTAGATTGTAATTTGTACTTTATTATATAGTGGTGTGGTATGAATGATGTCTCTAAATATTACATTTTTTGTGTTAGTTTGTTAGTTTTATGAAGTTAACATTTTTAAATAAATAGGTAAATGGTTAAACGGGTGGTTTAACGTGTTAAATGGGTCAAACATGTGGTAAATAGGTAAATGGGTCAATTGAGTGGTTTATCGTGTTAACCCGACCCGACCCGTTAAAATTAGATGTGTTAAACGAGTCGTGTCGTGTTACCCGTTTATTAAACGGTTCGTGTTCGTGTTTCGATTTTTTACCCATTTATTAAACATGTCGTGTACGGGTTTACATATTTTTCACCCGTCACCCATTTAACCCGTAACCATTTAACCCAACCCAACACGTTTGACACCCCTAATTGTCATGATATTGATTTGTTAAATCAGAGGCTGACATTGTGAATGCTGACTATTGAAAACAATGTGGAGATCCCATTACGCCCCTCGCCCGTCTTTCCTCGCCCGTCTTTCCTCGCCCCTCTACCCTCGCCCATCTTTCCTCGACTGTCTGCCCTCACCTCTTGCCCCTCTTTTCTCATCCCTCTCCCCTCGCCAGTCTCCAGGAGCTCCTTCGTGGAGCTCTGTCGGGCTCCACGACTGAGCTTCATCATAGAGCTCCTACGACCTTCACTTTGAGATCACTGGAGTTCCATAAAGGAGCATACTAGAGCTCTGTCGTTGAGCTCGACTGAGCTCCTCAGCTCCACAAAGGAGTTAACTGGAGCTTCTCGAGTTCCACATCGAGCTTGCTGGAGCTCACTGGAGCTCTCGGAGATGAGCGGGAGAAGCAGAGCGAGAGGTGAGGGGAGATGGGCGAGGGTAGAGGGGCGAGGGGCAGGGGGTGAGGGCGTGAACTGAGATAATGATAATGAGATCTCCGCAATATTTTCAATGGCCACCGTTCACAATGACGGCCTTTTCCATTCTATTTCCAGACATACTAGTTTGAGCATATTTTGAAAACAACATTATTTTTTGGATTTTTTATTCATAATGCATTATTTCCGTACAAAACTCCTTATCCTAAGACATTAATTAATTTTCATCATTTACAACCCAAAGATGGAGACCATGAGTTTTATTCTCGATGAAATATCTTAGCCACTTCAGTTATTTTGATGGATTGAGTGTTTTGACATATGTTTTTTAAATATATAAAACTAATAAATAGGAATATAATACAATACCAATTCCCTTATAGCCATTATTGTAAAAAAAAATTATTTCATTTTCTTATTCCATGATTTATGATCAAAATTGTGATTTTTAATTAAACATATATCTTCATGAGCATTACACGCACAACCGCCATACAAGTCGCTTATATTCATCATTCACTTTGTAATATACAACTACTATATGCACATTATCATATACAATCATAGTGTATGCAATTGCGTACATCCATAAAGCATGCAATCATGTACATCCATGAAGCATGCTATCACATATAACCATAATACATGACATCACACAACCACAATGCTGACATATAACCATGATGCATGCCATCACAAAGTAAATAAATTTAATAGCCCAACTATTGTGGCCTTGCATCATATCATTCTATCAGCTTTTCTTCTTTGAGTTGGGGTTTGGGGCAGTGCCCCACTAGGGATCAACTTGTTGGGGTTCAGGGAAAAATGTCCCAGAACCTATACAAAATTCATGTTAGAAATTACAATGTATTTGTTTTTCGTAATTGATGCTATCATATTTGAAATTATAATAACTCTATTTAGAGGTATCCAATGGGTTGTGAATCTTAGGCACGACATGAGATACAACATGAAATAACCATGTCTAGCCTAGCACAACTTTGTCCAAAATATGCATGGATCATGGATTATGGTCATGCTAGCCCATGACATGACTCATTCTATGATGGGTCAATTCCAACCATGTCTCGTGAAGAGTTAGGCATAACTTACATGAATGGTTTGTTGACATAGTCCACACGCATGGTGAGTTGGTGACCAAACATGAGTCATAGGCCATTGCCAATTTTTTTTTTAAAAAAACCAGCATCCTAATGAGGCAGCTACCCATTACATTTATGTTATGGGTCCCAACAAAGAAAGCTATAGGTAGTGCCTATTGCTTTGATGTCTGTTAAAAAAAATAAAACAAATTATCATTTTTTATATTACATTTTGTGATTTTCATATAATTTATTTTATTGCCTTTATAACATAAATCAGATGGTTATCAAATTTTCACTCATCTTAATTATAAAAAAAATTAAAAAAAATAAAAAAAATAAAAAAAATAAAAAAAAATAAAACAATAAAAAAATTAAAACAATAAAAAAATAAATAATAAAAACAATTTATTATAACATAAAAAATTTTATAAATATAGAACAAATAATTCTTCCACTTCATCAAATTTATTTCCTATCCCCTCCCTTATCTCATTTTGTAAGTCACAATTTTTTTTTTTTGGTTTTCCTGATTTCTTTTCAATTTCCTCTTCTCACTTTTCTATTGTGCTTTATTGTATATTATGGGCTTTGAGCTAGCTAGTTTATAAAAAGTAATAGATTGCAACTATTACTCACATAAAGTTCTGATATTATGGTACATATCTAATTTGTATTAATTAATTTGTATTCTTATTAATAATTTATAAAAATTTAAAATATACTACTTTTTAAATTTAGAATTATAAATAAAATAAGAAAATAAAAAATAGTGATTATAATGTTAAATATTTTGACATATATATAGACAATAAAGACTTCCAATCATAAAAGTTTGAGGTCGAAACTATATTCTTTCTAATGGCCCTGACAGATTTGTCTAAAAAATCTAAAATTTGGTGAATTTTAGTAAGTTTAACTTACTCTAATATAATAAAAAATAATAAATAGTATGTTTCTCCATAATATTTGTTGTGAGATTATCTATAGTACATTTTTTCATATTTTATGCATTTTAGTCTATTTTTATGTAATCCGTTTATGGGTTATTTTTGCTATAATTTTAATTTTTTTTAATAAAAAAATGATAAATTAAAAATATCGTATTAGTGACTTATTTTTACCCAAGAATTGGATTATGTAATAAGTGAATTGCACATCCATCCTCCATACCACATATATTTTTTGGTAATAATTTAATGTGCTAGTTATACAATTATAGCCAAAATTAGAGCATTGCATATTGATCTTTACTTTTTAAATTTATTTTGTATATTTAATTTTAATTTTCTAAGATATTTGAAAAAGATGTATATTTGAAAAAAATTGTAGTCGGATATATTTAAATTTTTAGATTAGCAAATGAAAAATATATAACTTCTCAAATTGATACATTCAATGCTCACTATCATGGATTCGTAAGGCAATGAATCGGAATAAATTTCATGGAGTTGAAGAAACAAGGAAGAAAAATATGCTCAAATCTACATAAAATAATGAGAATATCATTTTGTAATTACTCAATTTTTTCATTTCTTATCACATTACAAGTAAGATGCTTAAAAATATACATAATTTAGTCAATGCTTCCCAAATATTTAATTGAATTAATTCATGTAATGCTATGAATATTGGCATCTGCCTGAACGCATGATAGTCATGAATTTTCATCCCAAATAACTTATATTTTAATATCAACTCAACTTTCCTTGTTAGATATATATTCATCAGGGAACCTGAGCTCCATTAGCCATTTGCACAAAGATTCATTTGCATCCTTTTCAAGACTAAAATAAGCCTTAAGAAATTTATTTGTTGATCCATTCCTATGTAACTCTGGATATGAACATAACTCTGGATATGAAAATAACTCTAGATATGAACATAGTATTTAAAATATTATCAAAAAAGTTTTTATCAATATACATCACATCTAAGTTGTATATAATTAGACTAGTTTTCTAATAAGGTAAATCCCAAAAGATACTTTTTTTATTTCAACCACAATAATTCTTTGAAATTTGCACATTAATACTTTCTGCATCAACATTCATACATTTTTTAAACCCATATCTTTCAAATATATCTAATATTTTATCACTAGACCTCAAAGATGATGCACCTTTCACTACTTTATGGTACTTCTTAAATCCATCAATATTCATCCATAATTGATTTTCCATGTGTAAGAACATATGGTGGATATCGTATAAGAAGTCTTTCCTCATCTGCTCAAATAAAATACATCTGAGTTCTCTTGGCAATTAGGACAAGCTAATTTTCTTATAGTACTCTATCTTGATAATATTAAATATGAACGAAAGTTACTTATAGTCTATATAAGTGCTGCTCACATTTTGAAGTCCTACTTTCTAGATATATCATATGTTTCAACATAACTCTCTTACAAAATTTTGACCTAGTTATATGGAGCTATAATAAAATATCAAATTTATCTTTTGGATTTCTTGAATAATGCATGATAACAAACAAAAACATGTACTCATTTTTCATTCACATCCATGATGATAAATTATAAGTTGTTACTATATATGACCATGAGAGAAGTACTATTTCATCTACAAAAAATGAATAATAATCATCAAAATATTTCTATGAAAAATTTTTAGCAATGCCGCATAATGCCATCTTCACAACATGTACACAGATTATTAGTAGTGACTTCAGATGCAAATAATCATTACAAATGAGGAGCCAATGAAAAATAATGCATCTTCTTATGCGGAAACATAAACCTAAACCACATATTACTTTACTATCTATACAATTACTTTACTATCTATGCTGCAATATATCATGTAGCCATTAATGCAATAATATATTTTTTCCATCGGTTAACCTAAACCACATATTAACTTTCGTGTTGTAAAAACTATCTATTATGATATTATTCTTTAGTAATAATTCATATACATACTACCATATTTTATCAAAGAATCTTTCTGAAAAATAATATTTTGCCTTTAAATTCAAGAGTCTTGCCACCGTGGATAATTTTGAGTAGCCTTACAGATTACTTAGTCAAACCTCTTCTTCTGAAACCTTATGTATTTCATAAAATTGTTTTATTTATGATACTGGGATATCATCAACAAAATCTAGATTTAATAAATGACCAATAATATTCTTCAACATTACTTTACATGCATCATTGAGATTAACAGATTCTATTATAACATTTGAATCAACACTTCTATATACATAATACTTTGTTATTTGTGGTAAAACTAATTCTTAATATTTATACTAAATATAATAGTCTCTAACAAATCTATTTTTTGCAAGATAATATCATACTATATCTATATTTTGGAAACTCTGATTCTGACATTTATGGGTATTACACATGCATCTTATTTTTGTTTCATCAATAAATTCAAAATATTTTTCAGCAAAGTTAATAAACTCCTCTATCCTCTCTATAAATGCTTTAGTCAAAACCTGATTTTATAGTCTTACACGCATCCATGACAATTGGGTCATATAATGTTTTCTATTCTTGTAACATATAACACAAATATTTTTTGAATTATAATAGTATAAATAGAGATTTATTTGAAATAAATATGTAGTAATATTTTTATGAAATTACGTAAATCTAATAAATAAGTTGTAGTAATATCATTATTAGATAAATTTGGATTAAAATGAAAGAATAGAAACTAGAAATAAAGTGGTTCGCTAGTCGCTCAGTATGACTAGCTACATCCACCAGAAAATGCTTGTGTTACAAAGTAAATCAAAATATTCAGAATTCTTACAATATGTGTGGGACCTTCGTTATTGTGTTACTGCTGTAATTTTTAGTACTATCATGAATATGAAAAAAAAAATAAAAGACAATGTAAAATCAAGAGATGATTTGAAAGAATTATGTTCATGTCGAGAGTTACATATGGACAAATCAATGAATAAATTCTATAAAGCTTTTTATAGTCTTAACAATGATGCAAATGAAGTTTTGTACAAATGACAGATGGAGCTTAGGTTCTCTGATGCATATGCATCTAATTCTAATATGGGAAGATGTATTGATATGAAGAAGCATAAATTATTTGAGATAAAAGGTCATGACAACCATTTGTTCATGTAGAGGCTAATACCTATATTATTTCATGAATTACTTCTAGAAAATATTTGGGAATCATGACAAAAATAATTTTTTTTAAGAATCTCACTTGTAATATCATAACAAAGAAAGACGTGAAGTAATTATAAAATGATATGCCCATAATTATATGCAGACTTGAATATATAATAGAAATAATAAATAAATTTTCAATTTCGATGTATTTAAATTTGTCAAAAAATAATAATAAAAATATATCAACTATCAACGAAAAACATTAATTAATTAATAGGAATATCTTTTAATCTACACTAAGCACATATATAAATAGTCACATACCATAAATGACATAATATGATTTTTTATAATATTAAATAAATGGAGGTGTTATTTATTTTTTTGCATATTTAGTGAAATGTTGATCAAGCAAATATATAAAATTTGAAATGAGCTTATAATTTTTCATTACCTTGCATCTTTCCAATTGCATACCCTCATAATTTTGTAATGGTTTTCATTGTTATTACAAACAAACTTTTAGTATTTTTTATAATAATTATAAATTGTTTATTATTAAATTTGTACTATTACTATGAGTTATTCTTTTAAAAATTATTACATTTCATATAATCCGAGTAAGATAATAAAATACAATTTAATTACAAAGATCAAACTATAAGTCAATAACAAAATGAACAAAAAAGTTTTACCTTAATTAGCCAACACAAAAATTTAACAAATCCAAGCATGTTAACAAAATATAAAATGAATAATTCATCAATTAGAATTATAATCATTCAACAAAATAATAAGAGAAGCTAATAAGAATGTTAAAAATAAAAACAAACTAACTTAACATAAAAATGTACATATATAGATGCTATTCTCGAATACAATACACATAGTATAAAATAAAAATTATAATTCTATACCTCAATTATGAATAAAATGTATGTCGATCAATATATGGATGAAAGAAAATCCACAAATAGTTCGGACTTACACGAAATCTAAATGAAAAACTCCTGAATACCTAAGTTTTATCAAAGTTCTGAAATATTCTTCGATAAATTAATTATTATAATTTTGTGATGCAAATTTTTTCCATTTCTAATTTAGATTTTACAATGGAATAATATTCAGCCGCTTAATTCTTTTTAATGATATAGCGACGAATAAATAATATCATTTCTCATTTAGCGACATAAATTATTACCATCACTAAATGTAAAAATGGATATGTATTTCATTTCTAAAAATGCAATGACATATACATTTTTATCGTTAAATGCTATGCAAGAGTATAGCACCATACTTTGCATTATAAATAGTGGTGGAATTAAAAAATGCATACAAATAAGTTGATCATTAACAAATATTTTTTTTACATTTCTAATTATTTTATTTTTTATCATTTCCATTCCTTATTAGAAATGGAATTGTGTCGTTCTAATTTTTATTTCTAATCATTTCATTTCTTGTAGTGTAGTATACATTATTTATATATAATATGTTAACACACACACACACATTTAACAAGTATATCATATTTGGATATATATATAATATTTATATAAAAAATTGCAATATAATATTTACAAAAAAAAAAAAACATTACTAACACATTCCTATTAGATGCACAAAAACAAAAATATTAGTGCTCTCAATGCAAATGAGTTCTATATATATAAAAAAACATAAATCTACACAAAATAAAATGATTTTCAAATTGTTTAGTTTAATACGTGATCCTTGGTGTAGATGATTCAGCCACCTTCTCATGAGTTTCTTGTTTTCATGCCAGATTTATTTTGAAATTTTATTTATATTTTACCCTTTGATTTATATTGGAGATATCAGTCTATGTGTTTACTTGGCAGCCTTTTTGTTCATAGCTATTGACGTTGCTCTTGCTATTAACCTCGTTTCAGTCATTCTTATTTGCAGACTCTTCTATGTTTCAACACTTGCTTTTTTAACGACACTCTTGCTTTTAGAAAATATTGCACCTTTTTTAAAACATTATTTTACATAAAGCTGACTATGTAAAGTTACTTAACGTGTAGACTCTTCCTTTTGACTTTGATATGATTAATCTTAATATTTTATTAGTATACCCAAAAGTCCGACTATAATTAAGTTTTGTATGAAAATAATATACGTGGATATTCAACGTTAATTTTTAAAATAAGGCTGGAATTCTTAATGGTAACTATTAAAGCAGGGTTTCATCATCATTATCTCATGCCCTCTACCCTCACACGTCTCCCCTTACCCGTCATCCCTTACATCTCACCCCCCCCCCCCTAGTCTCAAGTAGCTCCTTTGTGTAGCTCTTTAGAGCTCCCGGGAGCTCCAAATGTTGCTCCTGTTTTGGAGCTCGACCAAACTCCACGAGCTCCATAGGAGCTCGATTTCTGATCATTTTAAAAAAATTGATTTGCACAGATATAGGACCACATGTCTGTGAATACGAAGAACAATTGCTATTTAAGTTAATTTCTTTCACTTTACAAAAAAATCAGTAGCACGATATAGAACATCGTTTGAATTCCAAAATATTTAAGTTCATACTCGAACAAAGTAAGATTGAAATCTATCTTAACTAAAGATGAATGATAGATCAAGCCAACGATGCTGCATTTCAAAAATAGAAAATGAAAAATGCGGTTCCACTGAGACTAATCCAGAAAAAAAAAACATCTGTTGGAAATTAAATTTGACGATAAAAATAGAGTGATTGATATTGATCCGTTACTTTGGGCCTTTGATAAAGCCGTGCGTGGAAATTATCTTTTAAGTACAAACGTGTGCAAAATTCATCATACAAGATGCCAAGATAAAAAAAATATGATGTAATTTTAGAGGTCAAACGGGCCGGCCCGACACGGCACGGCCCGTTTTTCATGAGCACGATCGTGCTACCGTGTCCTGCCGGGCATGACACGGTTTGAATATAGGCGGGCACGGCATGACTCGTAGGCACGGCAAGGCCGTGCCGTGCTGGGCCTGCTCGGGCACGCCTTGGCCATACAGGCCAGGCGGCAGGGCCGGGCAAGTGGGAGCCGGGACCGGAGTCCGGGAGGCCGCACGGACTCACGCGGCACGCCCACGCCCAACGCGTGCCTGCGTGAACTGGCATGGGACGAACCCGTGCCGGCGTGCCGTGCCACGGCACGAGCCTGGGCACGCTTTAAAAAATGTGCTGGGCCGGCCCAGGCACGGCCGAACCGTGCCGTGCCTCGTGCCGGGCCGGGCCGGCCCGGCACGTTTGACACCTCTAAGTAATTTTATCAGAATAATAGGAGATAATACATCGCAAGACAAGAACAAGGACCTAATTCAGAATATTAAAAATCATTCAAAACTCTTAGATATTTATAGGCGATAGTTTATAGGCGGTAATATATATTTCTGAAAATATAATTTATTTAGTCGGTAGTTTTAACAAATAAAACTTAAAATTAAAAATCATTACTATTCCTATGAGAGTAACTATAGACTCTTAGATATTTTATTTTACTTGTTAAAATTAGATATTTAATGTTTAACAAAACTCCTCATTAAAAATGAATATTTAATGTTTATTTAATAAAATACTCCCATAAACTTAAATGATTTTGTCATCTTTCATGCTAAGTAATATTTTGTAGTAGTCGAGTAGTATCATAGGTAGTGGTTTGGTGAATATATTTGCGACTTGGTCCTGACTTGTCACGTATACTAATTTTATATTTCCTTCATTCACTTGATCTAAGATGAAGTGAAAATGAATGTCAATATGCTTGCTTCTCTAATGATTCATCTGATTTTTGCTCAACTCAATTACTGATTTGTTGTTAACTTGTATCTCAATTGCATCGAGTTGTTGCTCCATCTAGCCCAACAAATATCTAAACAATATGCATGACGTATACACAAAGATGCTGTCACATAATCAAATTCAACATGTCGAGAGTGTCACGATTGGTTGCTTCTTTAAAAGTCAAGTAAACGTCGTGTCACCCATAAAAAACACAACCCTTTTTCGATCATCCAAGTATCTACACTAATCACTGTCGCATTATCCGACCAACTTGTAATATGTCGTATTTGTATAAAATAACACGAGTAACATTGTTTCTTTGATTTATCGAAGGATTTGTTTTAACGCATTCCAATATGAAAAGACGGGCTCCCCCATGAACCGACTTATAATGCCAACACTTAATGCAACGTCCGGCCTTGTGCATGTGAGATAGCGAAGGCTTCCCACTAAACTCCGGTATTTGTTTGCAACGACTCGTTCTCCTTCATCAAACTTAGAGAGTTTTGCACATGGTTTCATTTGTGTTGAAATTGGATTGCAAGACTCTATCTTGTACTTCTTCAAATCTCTTTTATATATGCCTCTTGGGATACAAAGATACCCGTTTTTTCTTGGCTTATCTCTAGACCAAGAAAAAACTTCATCAAGCCCAAGTCAGTCATCTCGATTTCCCGTGTCATTGTGCTATTGAACTTTTGTATCATTTCATTATTATTCTCCAAAAAAAATGAGATCATCAATATAAAGAGCAACAAATAACATATTACCTCTGCTCTTCTTCACATAAAGGGTATGTTCATAGGGACATTGCTCGAACCTGTTCTCTTTGAAGTATGTATCAATACGAGTATTCCACACCCGTGATACTTGCTTCAACCCATAAAGTGTCTTCTTTAATTTCAATATATTCTTTTCTTCTTCGATTTTCATGTACCCGGGTGGTTATTTACTATAAACTTCTTTTTCAAGCATACAATTCAGGAATGCTGATTTGACATCCATTTGTAATATCGGCCAATTGAATTGAGCCGCTTGTGAAATGAGCAATTTGATTGTTTCCATTCTTGCAACGGGAGCAAACACCTCGTCATAGTCAATTCACACATTTTGCTTATATCTCTTTGCTACAAGTTTCGTCTCATACCATTCTATCTCCCATTGATCATTCATCTTTCTCTTAAATATCCGCTTGCATCAATGGGCTGAGTTCCTTTCGGCAATTCTGCTAACTCCCATGTATTGTTGTGATCTATTGCTTTAATCTCTTCGTCAATAGTAGTTTGCCACTTTTTGTCTAGCACCGCTTCAAAACTTAAATTTTCGAAATCTACCAAAAGACATACAAGGTGTACCTCATTTGTTGAATCATACAAATCTTGTAAGCTTCGTATTTTGGGTTGTCTCGGTTCATCTTCATCATCAATAGTTTCAGAATTTTTCGGTATAAGTGTTGGCATAGCAATTGATGATTCTCCAACATCAATAATATCTTCTGTTGTTTTATTCTAATTTCATTCATTTGCTTCATGAACTCGTATATAACGGCTCACTAGAATCTTCTTGCTTATCGGGTCAAATAGCTTGTATCTTTTTGTTTTCTCATCATACCTAATAAAAATATATCTTTTGCTTTTGTCTTCGAGTTTCATTTTTTACTGATCCGGCATGTGTGCATAGGCCAAACTACCGAATACTTTGAGATGAGAGACTATCAGTTTTTGTCCACTCCATGTCTCTTGTGGTGTTTGATCATACAACTTTGTATGTGGACACCGATTTTGAACATAAATGACGGCACATTGCATGGCTTCTGCCCAAAATTCCTTTGGTATTTTCTTGCTTTTGATCATTGACCGAACTATGTCAAGAATGGTCCGGTTCTTCCACTTGGCTATACCATTTTGCTGTAGAGAGTATGATGCGGTTAAAAATCACCTTATGCCTTGCTCCTCATAATACTCTATGAAAATCATCGAAGTGTATTCGCTGCATCTATTGGATCGTACAGATTTAATATCTCTACCAGTTACCTTTTTCATCATCACTTTGAATTTTTTGAACACCTCAAATGCCTCGGATTTTTTTTTTCAGAAAATAAACCCAAGTTTTCGTGAGAAATCATCAATAAAGAAAATGATATACCTTTTGCCGCTGAAAAATTCAGGGGTGATTGGTCCGCATATGTTTGAATGAATCAACTCGAGAGGTTGCTTAGCCCGATATTCTGCCTTCTTTTGAAATGAGATTCTTGTATGCTTCCCGAGCACACATTCTTCACAAAATTTTCCCTCGTATTCCATGTCCGGTAGTCCGTGCACCATGTTCTTCTTTGCCAACTTGTTTAGGCATTCATGATGTAGGTGACCAAAATGGAGATGCCACCATGACACTTTGTTTTCCATGTTGACTTGCAAACATTTTTTTCGCACACTTTTCAGATTCAGCTTGTATATCCGATTTTTTCCCATTTCAACTTGTACGATGGAATGCCCTTGCTTGTCTTTCAATAGTATATCCGGTCTTTCATAAAAACCGAATATCATTTCTCCATGAGTTGCCCCATACTTAAAATGTTGCTCTTGATGTCTGGTACGTAATACACATCTTGGATTGACCCAATGAAACCATCCTTTTGTACATAATAAATCGTACCTTGGCCTTTTATCTCAACCTTCGAGCCATCTCCAAACGATATAGATACAACTTCAACCTTTCGTATCTTTTTGAAACAATGATTGTGCCCACACATATGGTTGCTTGCAGCTGTGTCAAGGTACCACACCGTGTCATTGTCGATATTGACTTTATTATATGCCATTAAGAGAAAGCCTTCTACTACCTCGTCATCTATGACTAGGTTGGTTGTTTCTTCCAATTATTTTTTCGACTCGACATTCTTTTGCAAAATGCCCCACTTTTCACAATTGTAATATTTATCAGAATTGCAATCATTCGTATATTGACCATATTTACCACACTTGTAGCACTTGAAGTTGGAATAATTTGACCGACCGCCTCTTCCACGACCACGTCCTCTTCCAGGCCAAATTTGTTGGTTTGATTGCACATTCTCCTCATGATACCCTTCTTGACTGTGGCTTTTCACACCGTGACTATTTTCTCGACCACCACGACCACTCATTTGCCTCGAAAGTTTTGAGAATAGAATACCTTTTCGTCATTGAACGATATTTTGGTTTGAAGTGTCTGCTCAAGTGTCTCCTCCTTCTTCTTCTTACGATATTCATGTACCATTAGGGAACCTACAAGCTCATCGATTGTGAACGTTGCTAGAGAAAAAAAATAGAATTGGAGAAGATTTTCTAAAATAGATCTGTTTATTGAATGATTCTTGCTGTCTTTAACACAGAGAGTGAAGAATATTTCTACAGCTCATACACGTGACAGATTTATACAGCTCATACACGTGACAGATTTATACAGCTCATACACCACCCATATTCAATGAATAGATTTTTTTAATGAGTATAATCACCCTTATCTCTCCATAAAATGTGGGATACACCTTATACGTTTGAATCGGAGTTGTCAATATCCTCCCGCAAACTGAGCCGGGGCTGAAGACACAATTTGGTGCGAAATGAAGCTAATGTAGCTTTTGGGACAGATTTTGTAAAGAGATCAGCAACCTGGTTAGTCGAAGGAATATGTTGAGTGACAAGAAGCCCAAGAGCAACGCGTTCACGTACAAAATGATAATCCAATTTGATATGTTTACTTCAAGCATGGAAAACTGGATTTATTGTCATGTAGAGAGCTCTAATATTATCGCAGTAAAGAATTGGCGAGGATGGAAGTGAAATGCGAAGGTTGCTGAGAATATAAGTTAGCCAGGTAAGTTCAGCAGCAGTATTAGCCATAGCACGATATTCTGCTTCAATACTTGAGCGAGAGATAGTGTATTGCTTCTTAGCGCACCAAGAAATAATATTAGAGCCAAGAAATGTGCAGTAGCTAGTAGTTGAGCATCGTGTTGTAGGACAACCCGCCCAGTCAGCATCAAAAAAGGCAAACAATGTAAGTGTAGTATGAGAGGTAAGATGAAGACCAGTAGAAATCGTGCCTTTGAGGTACCAAAGGATGCGATGAACTAATTTCAAGTGAGCAACCATAGGAACATGCATGAATTGTGAAACATAGTTGACACTGTAGGAGATATCTGGACGAGTTAGTGTGAGGTACTGGAGAGCTCCAACAATCCCATGATAAAAAGTAGGACCCGCAAGAGGAGTTGAATGTTCAGGAGGTCTGAGCTTGACATCCAACGGTGTAGACATAGGTTTGCAATCTAGCATTTTGGATCGCTCAAGGATAGTAAGAGCATAGTGGGATTGAGAAAGATGCAGTCCTTCAGATGTATGAGAGATTTCAACTCCAAAAAAATGATGAACAGATCCAAGGTCCTTCATGAGAATTCATGGCTTAAGGTTTGAACAAAAGAATTGACAAGCACAGTAGAAGATCCTGTAAGAAGCATATCATCAACGTATACAAGTAAAACAAGAACACCCTGATTGGAGTGACAAACAAAAAGAGAAGGGTCAGCAAGGCTACAGAAGAAGCCACAAGAGATAAGAAAAACACCGAGTCTATCAAACCAAGCACGGGGTGCCTGTTTAAGCCCATATAAAGCACGTTGAAGCTTACAAACGTGTTTTGGAAATTGAGGATCAGTCATACCTGGGGGTTGTTCCATGTAAATATCTTCAACAATATAACCATGTAAGAATGCATTTTTGACGTCCAATTGTCGAATTGGCCAATGCTTTACAAGAGCAACAGTTAAAATTAGACGAATTGTACCTGGACGGATGACTGGAGAAAAGGTCTCTGTATAATCAAGTTCATTGATTTGATGGTAACCTTTCGCAACTAAGCAAGCCTTAAGACGATCCAGGGTCCCCATTAGGTCTAAGTTTGGTCTTAAAACCCCATTTTGAGCCATTCACATGCATGTTGGGAGTGCGTGGAACTAGTCGCCAGGTCTCATTTTGATGAAGAGCAGCAAGTTCTTCAAGCATTGCAGTTTTCCAGCCTGGGTAAGAAAGGGTTGTTTTAATTGTATTGGGTTCACGAGGTATAATGCTAGACATGTCAACAGCTAAGGCATATTTAGGATTGGGTTTGACAATTCCATGTTGCGACCGTGTAGTCATAGGATGATGGACAGGGGCAGAACTTGACTGTGATTCAGAGATAGCAGTTGCAGACATTGGTTCAGATGTTGTAGGTACAACAGGTGCTGTCATTATGTCACCAAGGGGTAAGAAATCATGAGGTTCAGATGAAGTAGTAAGTGAGTTGCTGGTTGAAGGAGGTTCAACTAAACGAGAGTTGGATGGTAGCGTAGAATCACTTGGCGAAAGGATTGTCATAGCGAGTGGTAGTGGAATATGGGAGTGCGCTAGCGGGATAGACTCCTGTATGGGGGGTACCTGATTCAGAACAACTAGAAGAAGGCATTCAAGAATCAAAAATATGATGCACATAAGAGGCTGAAATAGACGACGTAGATAATTGGAATGGAAAAATAGTTTCATCAAAGACGACATGGCGAGAAATAATAAACTTGCGGCTAGGAGAGTGAAAGCACTTATATTCTTTATGTTTCTCACTGTAACGTACAAAAATACACAAGGTAGATTTAGGATCAAACTTTATATTTTTAGTATCCCATGTATACGGAAAACATTTGGAGCCAAACACTCGAAGAGAAGCATAATCTAGCTGAGTCCCATGCAACATGAAGTATGGAGTTTCAAAGTTAAGTGCGGATGAAGGTAAGCGATTAAGCAGAAACACAGCAATGGAAAAAGCTTCTAACCATAGATATAGAGGAGCATGACTATGAAATAACATTGTCATACCTAGTTGACATATAATACGGTGTCGTCGCTCAACCATACCTGTTTGTTCTGGTGTATAGGGACACGAGATTTGGTGAACAACTCCTGTGGCAAGAAAATGAGATACTAATCGAGAATTAACAAATTCTCCCCCACCATCAGAGTGGAATATTTTTATTTTTTTATTGAATTGTCGCTCAACATATTTTTCAAATGCTAAATAAGCAACAAAAAAATCAGATTTGTTTTTCAGAGGAATGATCCAAGTATACTTAGAGAAATCATCCACCAAACATGCATAAAATCGAAACTTGCTAATAGATAAAACGGGAGCAGGCCCCATAAGTCACAATGTATCTTGTCAAACACATTAGAACTGGAGTGTTCAGAAGAACTAAATGGAAGTTTACTCAATTTGCCTAAATGACAACTATCACATAAGTGATCTTCCTTTGAAGAGCCTACAACTTCAATTAACCCTTTATTCTTTAACAATTGAATTACAGAAAATTGTGGATGACCTAAATGCTGATGCCAGATGTCTGTAGTACCAGATTTAAATCGATAAAAAAAATATGCTTCTGGTTCATTGGACAAGACATATAAATTACCATTCCATTTCCTTGTTATGAGAATATGACCTATGTTCCATGCCTTCACACAAAAATTATCATTTGAAAATTCACAATTAACAGGAAATTGAGAGGTGAGTTGACTGACAGAGAGTAAATTTTTCTTGAGATTTGGTACTAAAAGAACATCATCAAGAGGTAAAACGTTGCCCTTTTGGTTGATAGAGGAATTCCCAATGCCTGTTATTGATAAAAAGGATCCATCTCCAATGATGATGGAATCAGTCCCACTATATTTATAAACATTTTTTAACATACCTTGCCGTCCAGTCATATGATTTGAAGCTCCGGTATTTGAAGTCCATTTTATGTCAAGAATTGAATTGTCTAGTGTGAGTGCTACAAGAGCTTGTGGGAGATCATTGTTCTGTTTTGCTGTCTTCAGTAACCACCAGCAGATTTTTGTAATATGACATGGTTTGTCACAGTATTGACAGATTGCATCACGATACAATTCTCTTTCTGCAGTAGTCATTTGTCGTTCTCCAGGCGGTGGTGGTCTGCGTTGTTGTGTATTTGGACTTCCTGAATAGCCTTGTGTTTGACTACGAGGCTGTTGTACTTTAAAACCATGACTTGTAGAGGTGAAGGAGTTATTTTGGTTCCTAGGTGTGAAGTTTCGTATCTGTTTTTGCTATTGTCCATAGAAGCTAAATGTGGAGTGATAGGAGAGAGAGAAGCATCGGATTGAGTTGAGAACCAGTTTCGGCGGTGGTCTAGATTTTGCAATTGTGAAATCAGCTCTGTGTAGGTTGGTCTTGGGGGTTTTAGCATTGTTGTGGTGAAGGTTTCATATTGTGGTCCAAGGCTTGTGAGAAGACAACACCTTTTCTTGATCAGGGATAGGCTTGCCAATGGCAGCAAGGTTATCGCACAAGTTTTTGAATATACGTATATGGTCTGTAATAGTTTTATTTTCATCTTTGCGCAGATAGGTTAACTGTTGTCGAAGTGTGAATTCTCGCTCTTGTGAATCTTGTGCATATGCTTCTTTGAGCGCTTCCCAGACTGCAATTGCCGTGTCTATACCGATGATAAGTCCAAGCGCTTCTTCAGAGATAGTTCCGATGATCCAACCCCTGAGAAGGCGATTCGACTTTTGCCAAGCAACAAATTCTTTTGTTGGTGTTGATGAAGTATTTATTGTGGCTGTGGTATCAAGATTTTGAGTGGCAAATTTGGGTGGAATTGGAGTTCCATTAGTGAGATGGTGAACAAAATCTTGACTTTCTGCCAACCCTAATATTTGTTCTCTCCATAATGGGTAGTTGGATGAGGTGAGTTTTAGAGTAACAAAGTTACCAACATTCAAGGATAGTGAGGACATGATGTGAAGAAGGGAAAGATCATTCTTCCTCTGATACCAAGAAAAAAAACAGAATTGGAGAATATTTTCTAAAATAGATACGTTTATTGAATGATTCTTGCTGTCTTTAACAAAGAGAGTGAAGAATATTTATACAGCTCATACACGTGACAAATTTATACAGCTCATACACGTGACAGATTTATACAGCTCATACACCAGCCATATTCAACGAATAGATTTTTTTTAATGAGTATAATCACCCTTATCTCTCCATAAAATATGGGATACACCTTATACGTTTGAATCGGAGTTGTCAATAGCTAGATCCTTTGACTCTTCTATGACACATATCACATTCTCAAAACTGTCAGTTAACGACCTCATAATCTTTTTCATGACCCGCACATCGGACAATTTGTCTCCGTTTCAGTTGAGTTGATTCACCACTGTTTGAATACGCGTGATATAATCAGACACACCTTCTGACTCCTTAATTTTCATGCATTCAAACTCATTGGGAAGAGTTTGAAGACGAACTTATTTAGCTTGGTCGGCTCCTTTGTACATAGTCTCCAAGATGCCCCACACTCTTTTGAAATTTTTATATTCGCAATCTTCTCAAAGCCCGACTCATCAACAGCTCAGAACATGATGTACAATGCCGTCTTATCTTTTGATCGCGTCTCTTTCAACGCCTTATTTTGAGCCATCGTATGTCCTTCGGTAGGTTCTGGTTCTTCGAAACTTTCTTGAACCACCTCCCAACAATCCACAAAAACGAGAAGAGATTTCATTTGGATGCTCTAATTCTCGTAATTCACCTTCGTTATTCGGGGCAGCATGATATTATTGATTATACTCTTCATGCCTCTGATACCAAGTTGTAAAAAAAAATTGGCTGCAAACAATAACCGAGAAAAAAATATTTCTGAAAAGCGACTCTTTCTTTTTTTAATTTTTGTTTATTACAATTAATACAATGATTTATTTATAGGTGATAGTTTACCCTAATAAAACCGAAAATTAAAAATTATTATCACCAATAAGAGTAACTACTTACTCTTATATTTCATATTTAACATCTTATAGGAATCAAAAAATTTCACGTAATTCTCGATACTTATATATGCTCATAGTCATTCTACACTTCCGGATCGCCCCTCCTCGCTCGGTTGTTGCCTGCCTCGTCACATCGAATTCAGCTTTTAAATATGGTTTGTATATCGAGCACGAGAATTATGCTCATTGGTATTACACGGTGCGCTGGCTTCTGTGCACGCATGTCCCGAGCCATGTATGGACCTGGACCGTTCCGGTCAAAGACACTGTTCATGTCGAGCTTGATTCGAGCGACCAGTGTGCATGACCCATGATTGGGCACGAGTGGTTCACAACGACGGCCGTCGTTGACAACGACGATTGAGCCATGTATAAGTAACGTTTTCTGATTCCTATTGATGATCATGGAAAAAGAAATCGATGCCCAGACGCACTAGTTTAAATCAACGGTCGCCGTTCACATAATTTGTTAGGTTAATTTAGTTTTGTGGAGCAAAAAATCAATAAGAAGAAATTCTATTTTTTTTGAAGGAAGAAGAGGAGAGGATATATATTTCAGCGCGTTTCATTTTTCATACGTTGCGCCGATTACAACACACACATACGATATACTTCGGCGCGTTTCGCTTCTCATACGTTGCGCCGATTACAACACACACAACCCCTTAATTTAAAACATTAATTTTAACACTCCCCCTTAATATTTTTGTTGGTCATTCCCAACAAGTCTCGCAAATAGACAAACTTGTCACAAGGAAGTGCTTTCGTGAAGATGTCCGCTAGTTGATCATCAGTCTTCAAGTGTTTGATCATCACTTCATCATCATCCACTACTTCTCGAATGTAGTGATGCTTGAGGTTGATATGTTTTGTTCGACAATGAAATACCGAATTCTTTGACATAGCAATTGATGATTTGTTGTCGCAAAAGAGAACCATTGTCATGGCTTGTTTTTCCCCCATGCCTTCTAAAATCTTTCGTAACCAAACCACTTGTTTGGTTGCTTCGCTTGCCGATACGTATTCTGCTTCGGTGGAGGAATGTGCAACTCTCTCTTGCTTCTTCGAG
This sequence comes from Sapria himalayana, assembly GCA_029783825.1. Classification (NCBI taxonomy): domain Eukaryota; kingdom Viridiplantae; phylum Streptophyta; class Magnoliopsida; order Malpighiales; family Rafflesiaceae; genus Sapria; species Sapria himalayana. The sequence continues at coordinate 1,332,035 of JAREIK010003611.1, read as the reverse complement.
ACCCATGAGAAAATACCCGTACCGAGTGAAAAACCATATCCGGACGTACTCTTCATGTCGTCCATACTTCCAGCCCAATCGCTATCACAAAAACCAAACAACTCGATATCTTCTCTTCCATTTTTTTCAAACATGAGACCATACTCTATGGTCCCTCTTATATATCGCAACAATCTTTTTCCAACCCCAAGATGTATCTTGCTCGGTCGGTGCATAAATCGAGATAATAGACCCGTAGCATACATGATATCGGGTCTTGTATTGGTAAGATATAGTAACATCCCAACCAAACTTCTATATTGTACCGCATTAGCATCACCACTACCATCGTCTTTCACCAACTTCTCATTCACCACCAACGGAGTCATCACAGGATTACTATTCTCCATTTTGAATTTTGAGAGAATATTTTCGGCATACTTCTTTTGACAAATAAAAACACCTTCTTCACATTGACCAATTTCAATGCCCAAGAATTAATGCAACAATCCCAAATCATTCATCTCATATTTCTTCATCATATCAGTTTTGAATTCATGCATCATTTTTTTATTACTCCCGGTAAAAATCAAGTCATCAACATATAGAGAGACAATGAGCATACCGGATTCTCCATGTTTGATGTAGAGTGTCGGCTCGCTAGGGCTCCTGATAAAGCCTCGTTCGGTGAAGTACCCATCGATATTTCCATACCAAGCACGAGGTGCTTGTTTCAACCCGCACAATGCTTTTTTCAGCTTGTACACTTTTCCTTCTTCACCTTCAACTTCGAACCCTTGTGGTTGTACCACATACACCTCTTCTTTGAGAATACCATTCAAGAAAGACGATTTCACATCAAGTTGGTGGAGCTTCCAACCTTTGTGTGCGGCTAATGCAATCAACATTCTTATTGTCTCATGCCTCGCAACGGGTGCAAATGTCTCATTATAATCAACTCCTGGTTGTTGAGAATACCCCTTTGCAACCAATCTTGCTTTGCGTTTTTGAACGAAACCATCGAGGTTCATTTTCATCTTATAAATCCACTTCAACCCAACCACATCTTTTTCTTTGGGCTTCTCAACCAACTCCCAAGTTTCATTTTTTTAATCATGTTTATTTACTCTTCCATTGCATCCACCCAGACCTCTTCTTGAATAGCCTGTTCAAAGCTCTCGGGTTCAACTACACAAAAATTGCACCTAGCATATACATCACTCAACCTTCTCATTTTTACTGGAGTAGAGCTCGGCGATGATGAACTCGACCCAGGTTGCGTTGTCGGAGATTGTTGATGTTCATTTTCTTCAATTCCACCTTCATTGGCTCCACTCGATTCCTCCCTCGGATCCTCTTTGTAAATCGGCATTGACACATTCTCAACCTCTTTCTCTTTCCTATCCCATTGTTCTTTTTCATTGAAAATCACACCCCGACTTTCAATCACTTTGTTCTTCTTCAAGCTAAAAAGTCGATATCCCTTTTACTTAGTGCTATAGCCGACGAAAACACATTTCTCGCATTTATCTTCAATCTTGTTTCTTATTTCTTTCGGGACATGAGCATAGAAAATTGATCCGAACACTTTTAAATGATTCATCGACAGTTTTCTACCCCCGGTCCATGTCTCGAATGGCGTCTTGTTTTCAACTGCCTTTGTCGGGCATCGGTTCAACAAATAAACCGCTGTATAAGTTGATTTTGCCTAGAAGGTCAATGGTAACCCTTTTGCATTCATCATTGTCCTTGTCATCTCGACAATTGTGCAATTCTTTCTTTCAGCAACGCCATTTTGCTCTGGCATAAAACTCGTCGTCAATTGTCTCTCAAGCCCAATATCTTCACAAAATTTTCCAAACTCTTTTGAGTTGTATTCTCCACCTCTATCACTTCTTAGCCTTTTAATCAATTTTCCATTCTGTCTCTCAGCCATTCTTTGAAACTTCTTGAAGATAGACAATGCTTCCGATTTTTGTCTCAAAAAATAGACCCAACACATTCTTGAGAAGTCATCTATGAAAGTGATAAAGTATCGATTTCCTCCGTGAGAATTAGTTGACATCGGACCACAAATGTCAGTGTGAACAAGCTCCAATGGTGCCTTTGCTCTCCAGGCTTTCTCTTTAGGAAATGTCTCTCGATGGATTTTACCGAGAGCACACGCTTCACAAATATCATGTTTACCTTCAATATTTGGTAAACCATATACCATGTTTCTCTTACTCATCAACTTCAAGCTCTCAAAGTTCACATGACCTAACCGTTTGTGCCATAGCCATGACAGATCTTCCATGTTGACTTTCAACGATAACCCACTTGCAGGTTTGAGAGTAAGAGGAAAATTTCGATTCCTCTCCATCTTGACAACGGCCATTAATTCTCTCTTATTTTCTTCATTGTCAAAAATCTTGCAAGAATCATTATCGAAGTAAAGCACATGACCACTTACCATAAGTTGTCCGACACTTAGCAAATTTTGAGCTAAGTCCGGAACAAACAATACATCATGAATCAACAATCTACCTTTCTTTGAGGATATGGTAATTGTACCTTTCCCATTTGATTTTATTACGGCACCATTACCCATTGTGATTCATGTTGTGTCGCTTTTATCGAGTTTATAGAAAACTGACTCGTCTCGGGTTAGAGGTGTCAAATGGGCCGGCCCGACATGGCCCGGCCTATTTTTTTAGGGCACGTTCGTGCTACCGTGCCGTGCCCTGCCCGGACGGTTTAAAAATAGCCGAGCCCAGCACGGTGGGCCATGCCGTGCCTTGCCTGGCCCGCTCGGGCTTGCATGTCCGAGCGGTTGATGATACGGGAAGACCGCGGGTCGGGTCGAATCAGACCCGACCCGCGGTCTTTTTTTGTGGGAGGGGCTTCCTGGGGTCGGGCTCACGGGACACCCGGCATGGGACTGACCCGTTCCGGGGTGCCGTGCCGGGGTGCCGTGCCGCGTGCCGAACTGTGCCGAGTCAGGCACGGCATGGGCCCGGTCACAGAATTTTTCCGTGCCGGGCCAGCCCCAGCACGGCTAAACCGTGCCGTGCCTCGTGCCGGGCCGGGCCAGCCCGGCCCGGTTGACACATGTATCTCCGGTCATGTGATTGCTACACCCACTATCAACATACCACTCGTTGTCATTTTTCCCGACGGCCGTTTGACATGCATAGAATGTACTTCCATCACTTTCACACTTCATTTCCTCCTCAGTATAATTGGCCTGTTCTCTACTTATTTCTCGACAATCCCTTTTTATATGACAAAACCTCTTGCAATTATAACATTGAGGCTTTACTTTGTGATAACAATTTTCTTCAATGTGACCTGGCTTCTTATAATGATGACAAAATTTGTTATCACCAGAGTTTCTTCCTCCTTTTCGGCCTCGGCCACGACCTCTTGTATAACTTTTATCACCACGAAAATATTGTCGTTTACTCGAGCTTCCGGTAGAATCTTCTTTTACGCTCTCTTTTGATTGAAAAGCACTTTCAAGAGAAGCTTCACTATGTTGATTCATCCGTTGTTCATGCATTTCGAGAGAACCCATCAAGTTATGGACACTAAGTGATGAAAGATCTTTTGTTTCTTCAATAATGGCGACAATATTATCATATTTCGGAGAAAGACTTATCAATATCTTCTCACAAACTGACTTGTCAGTCAAGATGTTGCCCAAACTCTTGATTTGGTTCACAACTTCGATCACCCTCGAGAAATACTCATGTAGAGTATCTTTCTCCTTCATCCTGAGATTTTGAAATTCTCGTTTGAGCGTCAAGAGCTTCACCGTCTTCATCTTGTCGGTCCCTTGAAACTCCTTTTGAAATATATCCCAAGCTTCTTTTGATGTTCTTGCTCCAATTATTCTTGGAAAAAGTTTACGAGAGATACTTTGTTGAATAATGAACAAAGCCTTCGCATCTTTCTTCTTGAAATCCTTTAACATCTCATCGAACGTCTTTCGGTCATCCGGTGATAATGTGTCTTTTGGTTCTTCTTCATACTTATTTTCCATCAAATCCCACAAATCTTGTGAGATCAAGAGTGTCTTCATCATCACACTTCAATAATCATAATCTTCTCCATCGAAAATGATTTGGGCTCCACGCATCGGCCAAGCTTCTCCTTGCATTGGTTTTGTTCTTCGCGCAGCTTCGAAAATTTACTGCAAAAATCACTAGATTGGTCCTTGAACCATCCTCTAATACCACTTATGTTAGGTTAATTTAGTTGTGTGGAGCAAAAAATCAATAAGAAGAAACTCTATTTTTTTTTGAAGGAAGAAGAGGAGAGGATATATATTTCAGCGTGTTTCGTTTTTCATACGTTGTGCCGATTACAACACACATACGATATACTTCGTCGCATTTCGCTTCTCATACGTTGCGCCGATTACAACACACACAACCCCTTAATTTAAAACATTAATTTTAACAGAATTTTGAAGACTAAACAAACAAGTTCGCTCAAAAATAAAAGGGTACGACTGTTCTTCTTTAAATACATCGTCCAGCTAGGTTTTATTTCTTGAAATGCACTAGCTTATATAGCTCTTATTTTGGGGTTTAAAACGAAGTACCCATATGAAACTCTCATGCTTCACTTAATTGACTGTTTTAGTCTCTTCATCCTGGGTCTGGACAGCTGCTTGGGGTTGCTCTTTTGGATGCCAGTGGTCATGATCCTTTCCATGTTGGTAATGATGCTGTCTGTGTTCATTGTATGACTTAGCCTGGACGTTGTCGCCTTGTCCTCTTTTCCCTGGAATCGATACAAATCAACATGAATTCGCATATTTAATTAAAAAATATATACATTAAAAAAACAGCAGTTGCAAGTTATCAATATAATATATCCCTCGGGAAGTAGAGTTTGTAGAGGATAATTTATTGGTTAAAAGGAATCACAAAGTAGATCATTTTCACTCAGCTCACGAGCACGTGTGTGGGAAGCAATGAGGAGAACAGCGAAGAGAACGGCAAACAAGAGATTAAATTTTGCAGAGGCAATTGTTAGCAAACCAAACACAGCAGGAAACGAGAGGTTCTCTTCTGAATTGTGGTGGAAACTCACTCTTCACTTATAAAGGCTGTATGAGCTAACCATGGTTGCTCACTCATCTCTTATAGTAGTCCTCTTGAGGCCAACAAAGCCATTTGTTTTTCAATATAGGAAAGATGGAGGGGGGAACGAGAAGATGAAAGAAGCTTTGTTTAACAGCAAGGGAATACCGGCACCATGCGAGATGACGACGTCGACGACGCCACTCGATGAAAACACGAAGATCGTCAAAAGCGACACTTGCAAGACACGATCCAGATCCCAAGTTCATCGACATCTAGTCCGACTGCGGCTAGGACTTCCCCAGCATTTATAATTAGCAAAAAAAGAGAAGGTGTTGTTTGATAACAAAATTTTTTTTAAGTGCATTTTGAGATGAAAACCTAAAATTTTAATTTAAAATATGTTATAAACATACTAAGTATGTTACGTTAATATTGTGAATCAGCATGTTTTGATTTCGATTTGTTCTTCTTGAAACTGATGTATTTTCGGGAATTACAATTTAATCGTAAAAAACGAAACCAAATTTTTGTTTATCACAATACGTCGATTTCCCCAAAGGTTACAGGTTAGAATCCTAAATGTATTGTTAATCCCGAATTATTTTTGAAATCCAAATTTTTTATTCTATGTTTGTGTGTAAAAATTGATTCCCAAATTATTTTTTTGTGTGAAAATTATAGTGCAATGTTTTTTTTTTCATCCACAATGTTAGTTTTGTGGTTATGTCGTGGATATTTGCATTATGTGGGTTAATGTATTTCATCCCTACTTCTCTAATACAAAGTTTTTGTTTTTTCTTTATTATGTAAAGTATTTCATCACACTTTGTTGTTTTGTATATTTTGGTTATGCTTGTAAATGAGTTGTATATTATATTTTGTGCATTAATGTGAGTTTTGTTGTTGTATTGTTTGTTTATGCATATAATTTTGTATTTATTGTCTATTATTTAACTTGATGAAAACTTATATTTAAAATAATTTTTGGTTACTTATCTTATGTAGGAATGACTTCTTTTGATTATACTAGAGCAAGTTGGAAAGACCCAACACAAGTTAAACTTTTTTTAGATTTATGTCTTGACCAGAAAGATATTTTAGGAAAAATGGGTGAGAGCTTGTATGCTAAATCATATGATAAAATTTCAAAAGACTTTAAATAGATCAAAAATTTAAACTTCACTCAAAAATAATTTAAAAATAAATGGAATTAATTATAAATAAAATACATGGTGTAGTCGAATTTAATTGGAAAGTCTGGTTATGACTATAATCCAGTAACTAATACAGTTGACTAAACTTCAGAAGAGTGGGAAGAGTATATCAAGGTGTAGCTCATTTCTTTAGTTAATTTTTTAAAATTATTAATTTAACTACTGTTGCTTAATTATAATTATTTGTTTAACATAAAATTATGGATGCAAAACAATTTCGATATAGTGGGCTACCATTTGCAGATGAGATGAGATCACTCTTTGATGGCATTACAGCTACCAGGCAAGATTCATGGGGACCATCTAGACAGGGGTTGCCTAAAAATGGTGCCGACAAATTTTCATAGAGTACTCATTAAACTGTAGAGAATTCTTGTACATACAAGGATATAGAGCATGAATCTCCACCGAGCCCTTCATCATAAAAAAAAAGTCTTTGCCAAAAAGGAAGAACCAAAAGAAAACCAAAGAAGGAGATCTAGATAAAAAATTATTAGCTGTTCTAAGTACATTGGAGCAATCAGATGGACCTAGCATTGAAGATTGTAATAAGAAGTAGGATGAGAATGCAACTTTACTTATGGATGACCAGTTGCACATTGTAGCTTCAAACATTTTTTTGTGAACATAAAGCACACAAAGAACAGCGGGTGATGTTTTCACAAAAGCCTGAAGCAATTAGAATCGCTTGGATCTAGATGAATGCAAAAAAAATTGGGATTACTTTAGTTTTTTTTTTGCTTCTTTGTGTTGAAACAAATACAATTTCATTTGTTATTTTTTGGGTTTGTTTCATACATTGTCTGCATGTTTGTTTGTATTGACATTATTTCTTTTTTTGACAATATCTTGTTGTTCACTTGCTTTTAATTATTTTATCTTTTTTTTTTATTGATTTATTTTGAAATGTTGAATATTGTCAAAAGATGTTAAATGAAAATCAAAGAAATATATTAAAAATCACTGCACTGATTCTAGTCAAGAAGATTATTAGGAAAAAATGACTTGGAAGAAGACAAAATACCGACTCAGTACTGAAAAGTTTTGCATATGTGCAAGAAATTTTAAATGGTAATCCAGCACTTTGTCTTGAAATTCTAAAAATGAATAAGCAAACTTTTTTGGGTATTTGTGAGCATTTCAAAAATAGAAAATAGTTGAAAGATAGTCGTTACATCAAAGTTGAAGAAAAATGGTGATATTTTTTATGACTTTAAATCACAACGTAAGAAATCGTGTTACAAAAAAAAGATTCAATCATTCAACTCAAACCATACATCATTACTTTCATAATGTACTAGAGACAATGTTTCTCTTCGAAAGAGAGATGATTGTGCCTATCCCGGTTAATGAAATATTAGAAAATCATCCCCATCAACAATTAAGGAAAGTGTTCAAGGTAAATAAAATTACATATTTATTATTATTGGTATTCATATTGTTGTTATAATTATTGTTATATTCATATTTTTTTAATGAATAGGGTGTAATTGATACACTTGATGAGACACTTGTTAATGTTGTGATACTACCTGACAAACAAGTCCCTTATATAGAAAGAGAAAGAGGAGAATGTTATCAAAATGTTCTAGGAATATGTGATTTCAATATGATTTTTACATTTGTTTGGGCTGGATGGAAAGACGTAGCACATAATTCAAGAGTTTTATCAGAGACTATGTGTAATCTAGAAAATAATTTATCAATACCTCCATCAGGTAAGTATTATTCTCTTCTCTCATCTTTTTTTAATTTATTAATAAGTTATTTTAAAATTATATTTTTTTGTAGATAAATATTATCTTTGTGATGCTGCATATCCATATACTCGAGGGTTTATGGCGCCTTACTGTAATGCATGATATTGGTTGCCTGATTTTCACAATGATGTCCATCCTAGTACATAAGAAGAGACATTCAATTATGCACATGCCAGATTGAGGAATGTCATTGAGCGATCTTTTGGTATTTTGAAAGCTCGTTTTCCAATCCTAAAAAGGATGGCACCATATCCTTTTCAAGTTCAAAGAAATATTGTTATTACTTGCGTAGCTATACATAACTATATTAGGAAATTATGTATTGCTGATGTTTTTTTAGAGTAGGGTGAAAATGATTATGGTGAAAATTCAGAAATACCTCAAAATGATAATGAAGGTCTACTACATATTGGAGGAAGAGCTGCATAAGCTGATCAAATCTGGATGATTAATTTAATAGAGAAAATAGCAAATCAACTTGTTGCAAATTTATTTTTTTTATCAACATTTTAATGTTTTTTTTTGGACTTTATTATATAATTATAGAAATTTTTGTAGAAATTTCTTATAAATAATAATTAACAATAGCACTAAAAAATTAAATTTTATTAGAAATTCTATTTAATTTGAATAAACTAAAGTCTAAACAACATTAATAATAAGGGTAAAAATGTAAAAAAAATATCATTTTCAGCATTCAACATTTAAAGTAATTAAACAGAATTATTATATTCATCATTTAATTATTAGTAATTTATCAAATAATTTTTCAATACAAATTAAATACTTATAAAACTCAGTACTTAATTTTTCAACACTTATTTTTTAGCACTTAATTTTTTTTTAGTTTTATCAAACAGACCCGAAGTGATTATGGAGCCCTCAATGAGAAACTTATAAAAATGCCGGCCTTTGAAAATTATAAAAATTCAAAAACCTTAAAAGAAGTGGTTATATTTCTGTCATCGCCATGAGAGAAAGAAGCATTTGAAAATTATAAAAATATAATATCCAGGATTGTGAATGTCGGACTTTGAAACGAGTATTTTAAAATTCAAAAATCTTAAACAGAGTAGCAATAGTAGTCATTCACAATGATTGCCATTGACATGCTGTTTCCAGACATACTAGTTTGAGCATATTTTTGAAACCAGCCTTAAATTTTAAAATTTTTATTTTAAAAACACTATTCACATCTAAAACTCCTGAAATAAAACCATAAACCTTGGTTAATCAAGTCATTTATAAGAAGTTATGATAATTATTACTTTAATATTCTTTCGAAGTGATACCAAAACATAAATCAAGATTATGCAATAAATCCTTCCATTTAGTGATGAGGTTGTCATTCTTTTGTAACCATGCTGATTCTAATCGTGCAGGGCCATTATTTAGTTAGAGATGGTAATGGTACTAAGAATTTCAAAAAATCTTTAATTCATAAAGCCCAATCATTAGGATCAGTCTCATTTAATTTGGTTTATTTTCATTCTTATGATAATTTGGTTGATATCTGCCAAATGATAACTGTTGGTGCAAAGGTATATTTAAAAGTATTGGATTGTGACGGAAGTTTTTGGCAGTTTTTTTTGGTGTAACATTTCCCACTATTTATTGAAAAAACCTACAACATTCTTAAATGGACAATTTCTTTTTCAAAAACCAATCTATTTTTCTATACATAGAGAGGTAGGAAGACAAAAAAAGTGAAAAGAACACTACAAAATCGATCAGTATGTGGTGGTGCACAAAATATTGAGACAGAGAGTATCTGGGTTTGTTTATCTTGGCGACGATGTTGCTATTCAACTGCATGCATAAAGGAGGCAGAGCCATGAATCATCTTAAAGAGAGCAACCTAGTTTGTGACTCAAGCCATTATTCTTCATCAGTTATAGTTTTTGTTCCCTTTTGTTGGTATTGCAATTCCTGAGGTAATATCTTTAACAACAACTATCATTGTTTGATTATCAAATTGGTGTTACTACTCCCCAATCAAGTGTCAAATACTAAAATTGAGGAATAGATCAGTGAAGGTTAAAGGAATATTCAAAGAAATGAGACAATGGATCCATGTATTTATCATAACATACCTAAGAGCGCTTGGGATTCTATGCAATAGTAACTGACCTCGAGAAAAAAATATAATAAAACTATCAACAAAATTAATAGTAGGATACATATTTCCAATTCATCAATTGAATGATATATTTCTATAGTTAAATAAATCTATAATCATTATCAAGAATAATTTTTATAGAATGTCCAAAAATGTCATAATCCAATTTGGAGATAATGAAAGAATACTTCTAAAACCTTAGTTTAATTGTATGATTGGTTAATATTTTTATATAGTATCAGCAATACCCCCATAGCACTTGTATACAACTCATGAATGTCTTATGTTAATTCTTTGGCAAGTTTTTAGTTCAATGTTTTGAAGATATCTTAATACATGGTTATACTCAAAAATAACAAATCTAACATTTATAGGAAGGATTGAAAATGTTATAGTTGATCAAACTCTATAACAATCTCATGGAATCTAGTTTATGACCTAACTACAATTTTTGGGGTTCACATTACTTGTTGGAAATGTTCAAGTTGATATGGATAATGCATATTATTAGAAAATTGTCTTATCCTAAACTATAAGTGAAATGCTTTGTCTTGGTTTAGCAACTTTTTTATAATTATTTAAGTATCACTTTAGTAAGATTATGATTCTCATTTTCAACCTTGTGAGAAAATTTTTGTCAAATGAAAATGCAGAGAAAATGTTTAATGTTATTGTTTGGCATTCCATGTATAAATTTTACTAAATAGCTATTTTGATGAAATTTGATGATTAGTATTGAGATCAAAGCATTTTTGGTGAAATTGGTAGATTTGGTAGAGTAATGAGTTGCAAAAAAAAATGGAGATTCATAATATTTCTCATATTATAACTTTGTAACACCTTTCATATTCATATATTTAATGGAGTTCATCCACATTCTCTCTAAAATATATTGGATGCATACCTGTCAACTAGGCCATGTGGCCTGGGCCCAGAATGAAGCCTAGCCTGGTTCAACTGTGCCATTTCATTTGTCAGGCTCACTCTCGGCATGACTCATGTAGTGCCAAGTTGAGGGTAAATGGCCCATGTATCGTGCCAGGCTTGGCTCGGGCGCCTAGCACGTGGGCACGACACATGGTGACAGATGACATGATGATTGGCGACGTCTAACGGGTGATGTGGGGATGGCTCGATGCTCGATGGTCAACAGGAAGAGCCGAGCCGAGTGGGTCAGCAATAGCACTCGCTCGGGTTCCGAGAGTACTTGTATCCCAAAATCTTGACATGAATTGGCCCGAAATTAGGTTGATTTCAAGCGAGGGGCCATGCTGGGTCTACCCTCCAGTGAACTGTGCCATACGGTTACTAGAGCATGTTGTGCCAAGCACGACACATGGGCCAATTCGGGCCTTTAAAAAAAGTTATGTCTACTCATGTGTACTTGTATAAGAGTTGAGATACTATTTTTATCTCATAGCTGCCACGTATCTCATGAGTACTTGTAGTCATGATAATTTCTAGTATTACGAATTATTTGTTATAGATTTTGGAGTAATGAAAATATTCTACCACACATTTACATTCCAAAGAGCATTTACGCTTGTCATGACTATTTTTTTTTTTTCGATAAGTAAACTTAGCTATCAAAATCTTTACATCCTACGACATGTTCATTCTATTACATTCTCTTTGAAAAACAATGAAAATTTCCACTTTGATCATCCTAACAACCCATTCTGGATTCTGAAATTTCTTTTCGTGAAGTCTTCTGTTTCGTTCTCTCCAAATGTGGTAAGTAGTTGCTGCGAAGCAAGCTTTCCGAATTATATTCTTTGGAGTGTCATTGCAATACCGAGTACTCAGTTCCTCGAGACCAGCAGAAAGTGAGGTGAAGTTACCTTTAATTCCTGTCCAAGCTTTGATATCTTCCAAGATGAGTTTAGAGAATTCGCATTCGAAAAACAAATGCTTAAATGTTTCTGATTTGGAGCAGAATTTACAGTTGAGGTTCGTGGTAGAGTAGGCTTTGTCCTTAGTTCTTAGTCTCCCGTAACTCGCAATCCAAAGGGTGACTGCGTGCTTAGGAATGAAGCCTTTCATCCAGACGGTTCTAGTCCAAGGAATCGTCTTCTTCAAATAAAAATCCGCGAGATATTGGTCGGCGTTAGAGACCAATTTGCCGCTATTGCCCCATGCCTCCATAAGATCTCGAGCACAATTTATAGAGCCCGTTTTAGAGAGGAAGAAATCTCTGACTATTAATAGGGCTTTCCAGAAAGGCGAGTCCCCTCTAGAGATGGGGCAATCCCAGATTGAGAAGGATCTTAGGTAAAAGTGGTGAATCCACTTAATCCATAAAGAGTCCTCTTTGCTATCAATCTGCCAAATGGTTTTGATGAAGAAGGCCTTATTCCAGAGAGAGATGTTTAGGATGCCTAGGCCTCCCTGGTGTGTAGGAGAGCACACCTTATCCCAAGACACTTTCGGTCTATATCTACCCGTGGAAGGACCGCCCCATAGGAATCTTCTACAGGCACCCTCAATGGCATTAATCACGAAGGAGGGAAGTAAGAAAACTGAGAACCAGTAATCCTCAATCCCTTGCACGACTGTGCATAAAAGTTCTAGCCTACCCGCCATTGAGAAAATTTTCCCGGTCCATTGGTGGATGGCCGAGGTAATCTTAGCGAGTAGGGTAGAAAACTGAGAAGTAATCAGCCGGCTGGAAGAGAGGGGAACGCCAAGGAAGGTGAACGGAAGGGTCCCTTCCTGAAATCCAGAGTTCTCTAAAATCAGCTTCTTGGTGATAGAGTTTACTCCTCCAAAGAAGATGTTCGATTTGGAGGAGTTAACCTAAACCAGAGACCCTCGAGAAGGTGTTGAGCGTGTCCAGTATGATAGAGGTGGATGGTATATCGCCGCGGGAAAAAATGATCAAATCGTCTGCATACATAAGGTTCGATAATTTGAAAAAGTCACACCCTGGATGATAACCAAAGACCCCTGAATTTGTGTTAGAGGCTAACAACCTTGATAGGTATTCCATGCAGATGACAAATAGATAGGGGGAGATAGGATCTCCTTGCCTAATTTGAAAAACCCGTGCAGTTGGCCGTTTAGCGATATCGAGAAAGAAGTAGTGCTAATGCACTCATAAATGATATTAATGAATGGGGGTGGGAAGTTGAGGGCGTGAAGCACCTCCACCAAGAAATCCCATTCCACCGTGTCGAAGGCTTTCTGGATATCGATCTTAAAAAAACAACGTGGGAAGATTCTTCTTATCGCGTATTTCCTGATCAAACCTTGGGCAAGAAGAAAATTATCAGAGATAAGCCGCCCCTTGATAAACACTCCTTGGGAGGCGCTGATTAGGCTTCCCAGAACCAATTTCAATCGTGAGGCGATCAATTTAGAAATAGTCTTGTAAATGACATTGCAGCAAGAGATAGGATGAAAGTCTTTCACAGTGGAGGCATTGGGTGATTTCGGTATTAAGGCAATATAAGCATGGTTTATTTGCCTTAGTAGTCTACCGGTGTAAAAGAATTCTTTAATTGCTTTTACAACGTCTTCACCAATATACTTCCAGGCGGCTTTGTAAAACTCCGCAGTAAAACCATCCGGGCCAGGAGATTTCGATTCACCCATAGAACAAACGGCAGCTTTAATTTCTTCAGGAGAGAAGATTAAGGAGAGGGTGCCATGGTCGGAGTTTTTGAGTAAAGGCCCACTTGAAATCAAACCCTCTTGGAGGGGGGGATCTCGTTTTAGACGAACCCAGCAACTCTTTATAAAAAGATAGGAAGGAATCAGCTATATCAGCTTTGGAGGAAGAAAGGCTGCCATCAACCTTAGTGATTGTAACAATTTTACTCCTTTGGAGCTTAGAGCTAGTCAACGCGTGAAAAAATCTGCTACATCTATCACTGTTTTTGAGGTACCTTATCTTTGCTTTTTGCCTCAAAAATGAGAGCTCGCATTCTTCCAGCCTCCGTAAATTGAATTTTAGCTTTATCTCCTCTTCTCTTAAAGTGGGATCCGGCCGGGTGAGTAGATTTGATTGAATCACTGCTAAAGCATCTTTAGCAAGAGCAACTCTGGTGCTAATATGGCCGAAATGCTTCTCGTTTAGTTTCCTGAGAGGGGCTTTTAACTGCTTTAGCTTTGATGCAATTTGAAACATGGTGGAACCGAGAACCTTGGTTTTCCATTTATCAATGAGGAGCGGAAAGAACTCGTCGTGCGTAAGCCACATATTGCAAAATTTGAAGGATACGAGTCTTCCCTTCTCCGCAAGCTCGGTTGATAATAGCATTAAGCAATGATCGGAGAAGACTCCAGGCACCAGAAATCTGACATGTCTATCCAACTGAAGCTTTGCCCAATCCCGGTTAGCCATTGCTCTGTCTAACTTGCTTGAGACCCTCCCGTTAGTCCAAGTGAAAAATTCTCCAGAGTAGGGGATATCTTCCAGACCAATGTTGGATATGCAATTCAAAGCGTCTTGGCATTCATAATTCGTGATAACTTTGCCCCCAACTCTGTCCAGGCCGGACAGGGGAGAGTTGAAATCACCGATGAAAATCCAGGGGGAAGAACGAAGGCTTTTAAGATCAGCTAAGCTTTTCCAGAGGGCCCTTCTATTGACAACCGTGTGTAGTCCATAAATAACCGAGAGGTGAAAATTAACCCCTTTTTCGATATCGCTCACAAGAAGCAATATGTGTTGGGAAGTGCATGAGAGGATGGAGACATCGGCTGTTTGGCAGTCCCATAAAACAAGCATTCTTCCGTATCTATAACATGAGAAGTTATCAGTTACATTGAAGCCTTTGTACCTTGTTTTCATTAGCCATGCAAGTTTAGCATGGGTGATTTTAGCTTCCGCAATGGCAAACACGTCAATCGAATGTGCTTTAAGTAATCGGGAGACTTCATTATGCTTGAAAGGAGAATTGAAACCCCTCAAATTCCAATATGTGATCTTCATATATAATGGAGGTTTAACCTCCACTTGAGAAAATCAACCAGAAAGTAGGTGCCTCGTCGGCCGCTCCATCTGCATGCTTTATACGGACTTGCCAGAATTTGAAGATATGGGTTAACCGACTCACTCACCCTTCTAAAACTAGTGACGTGCAACATCATAGCCTTATAGGCCGTGCTAGGAAGACCAAGTGGGAGGAAGAGTGACCCATTCACATGGATACATACAAGCCTACCCATACAATCATGAACTACCCTTACAAGAGGCCCCTTCTCAAATCCCATATCGCGAAGGCAGTTTGTCCATTGGCAATAACAAAAAGTTATCCATAAACAAGCAGAATGCACGTGCAAAACCAAGCCTAGAGGTGCCCACACATCTCCCAAAAACCCCTTAATCAAATGTACAAGGAGGGGGAAGGAATCACTCCGTATCCATCCTCCAAAACTCCAACATAAAAACCCTCCATAGCAAGCCAACAACATAAAAAAAAAGCAGGAAAATAAACTCAAAAAAAGGCCCTTTTTGGATGAGGGGGGGGGGCACCCCTTTATTCTTCTAAGCCGGACCATATGGGGCATTGCCCTTAAAGGATTTGGAATGGGCTTTATTCCAGAGATTAAGGGATGGACCTCCCCGAGTGTTCATGTCCTTCTTCCTCCTCCGGGCCTTGACAATAGTGAAGTTCTCCATCTCCTCATCCGGGCGCAGCAACATCATCTCCGGACCACTATGGCTTTCAGCCTTTTCACCCCTAGCTGGTAGCTTGTCTAAGGGGGGGGGGGGGGGGGGGGGGGAGGGGGGGGACTTTGATACGATGCCCAGTATGTCTTCTTGGGAAGTCACTTGGGGTTTATCTTCTTGTATGTGAGAGTTTATTTCTGTTTCCACCGGGCAAGGAGGAGATGAAGGAGCTCCATTAACCTTCTCAACTACGATCTTGGATTTCCGACAGACAGATATAGAGTGGCCGAAAACGGAGCAGTGGCTGCAAAATAGTGGAAGGTTCTCGTAGATAACAGGCTGAATAATCTTGGAGCCGTCGGGAAATTCCAAATAGATTTCATCGATCAGCTTGCTTCCAAGATCAATCTCTACAAGAACTCTTGCGAAATCTATCTTTGAAATGTTAGCCATTAATTTGTCCATGTGTAAGGGGCGCCCAACGCAGCTAGCAGCTTTACTGAGCCCGATAGGATTCCATAGATGTAGCGGGAAGTTTGGCAATTTAATCCAGAGGGGGATCTTAGCCATTTCTTTTAGTCCGTAATGAAATCCAACTGGTAACGGCTTTACATATAGAGGCCGGCCATAGACCAAGAAAGGGCCAGCCTTCAAAATACGGTCGCTTTCCTCCGGACTACCAAATCTGAAAACGAGCCAGCCACTAGGGTGCTGGATTGTTTGGGCGGATAAATTCCATTGATCCTCCATGTATTTCTTTAGCAATGTCTGGCCAGGGCTTTTTGTGACGAAATAGCCAACCAAGCAATTCCTCCAGTGCTCATGGAGTATATCTTTTTCTTCAAAGACTGCATTTCCTGGCTGTGAAGGGGGGATGAAATCGAGTTTTGAAGTATTGGCCAATGCCCTATTACCGGCAAATAGGCTGCTCCAAGGGGCTTTAGTTTTGCCGAAGGTTCTAGGGGGGATTCTGTCCAGTATAGGTTCGGTTTTATTCTGAAGATCATCAAGACTTAACTTTTTTTCTCCAAGACCAAGGGATTTCTGGATAGCCGATACAGGCATGGCTGTATCATTTGAGGTCTTAATAGGAGGCTTTGTCTTGGATTCCAAGGCGCCATTAAGTGGGTGCCCGATAAAACTAGCAGTTCCATTGGGGGTGGGATATCCAGCATTGTCGGAGACATCGTTGTTGGAGGTACATCCCTCACTAAAAACAGAACCAACAGAGACATTCTTTTGAGAATTCGGAGATTTATCATACTCACTTGCGCTTTCCTTTGAAGAACAGAAGGAGGAAGATGGCTGAGATACTGGGACTGAGGAATTGGAGCTCGACGAGTCTGGTTCCTTTGTTTTCCCTTGATTCGACATATCTCCAGTGTCCTCGTTTCCTTTGGGAGTCGAAATGCAAGGAATGTAAGGATGTGTTAGGTCATCGACGGGAAGCTTACCGTATATAACCTTGCAGTTTTTGCCATCATCAACAATAAATTCCATCGCGCTTGAGTCTTCTTCGGAGCAGAGGACAAGGCGCCTCTGAATTCGCTTTGCAGAGGACTTTGCGCGAGCAGAATGCTTGGTATCGGGGGAGACAGCCGGGGGGCAGAAAGTTCGGCTGGCCTCTGTAATATTGTTTGAGGAGTCGGGCGGTCCCGTCATGGCCTATATATAGCTGCGGGGGCAGAACCTAGCTTGGATACTCCATTTCCTTAGCAAATCCAAGCTCGGGAAGCTGAAAAGCGGGGAGTTAGCAGGGGAACTAGGGCAGAATTTTAGTGTAGTGACTTTGTGCTCTAAAGAGAAAACAACTAAAGTTGTAGGCATTTTAAGAGCCATTAAATTGTGTTCAAAGCCATGACAATTCCTAGCACTATACCATTGTGTTTTAGAGAGATATTATCTTAGTCATGATACTCAAGCTACAATGATATTGTACTCCCAAAGGGGATTTACTTATTCATGACATTCCTTGCTATAAAGATATTCTTTGCTTCCATGACATTTGTACTCCATCAAAGATTCAAAAAGACAATAAAGACACTGCATCAAGTCAACATCATGACTTCTAGCTTAAAGCATTGTATAGAATTTCAAAGCATAAAAATAATATCTAGAGAAATTCAAAATAAAAGAGAGAAGAGAAGAGAGAAGAGAATTGAAAATTCAAACTAAGTGCATTAAAACCATAGGAAACACAAGTCTCAGTCCCCAATTAGGGGTAACTCCAAGGTGAACATGAGTAATATTTATTTGGAAATTTATTTTGATAATTAGATCCTCACTATGGTCATCATAGAAATCCTCAATTCGATGAGATGTATGTCCTAACATCTTTTTTGAATTCTTCTCTAATGTTATGCAAAATTAATATCTGAAGTTAGTTTGATGTACTTGTGTTTGATGAATATTTGATTTTATATAGTTAATATTTGTGTTAATATTGTGTTATAAATATTGATGAATATTGATATTATTTAGAACTAAAATTTAGGATTTTCACTATTATTCATTTATACACGTTGGCTATAACAGATGATAATTGATATGCCATAGGATACTCAAATAGTAAGATAAGAAAGGAGTGAAAATCATTCTCATCTTAACAAATGAGATAAATCTATGAGTGAGAACACAAGATTGAGGAAAGTTTAATTATGTGAATATTTACAAAACTAAAGTATAAATATTTTAAAAATCAATCTATTGTGCATATTCTAGAAGAATTGACTTTTGAGTAATCTGAAAAGAATAAACAAAAAATCTAAATTTATTATGTGAAAATGTCTCTCTTATGGGTTTCACCATATATAGTGTGAGAGTTACGTGTAAATTATGATAGAAGGTAATAGGTAAGTCATGAGACACATGAAAGTGGAGGTATATGGTATGGTGCTAATATCCTTGCGAGTCTTTACCTCTTATGATTTCTATAAATAAGATTAATGAGAAAATGTATATTAATTACCATGAGTATGACACTTACAAAACAAAAAATCTAAATATATTACTATATCATTTTTGAAATTTTCAAATATTTGTAGTCGTTAACATAATCATAATAGGTAATTAATTGATACTTTGTCTAAAAAGAATAAACATGTGGATGATCCATAAATAAAATGATATATAATTTTGATAGTAAAATACCAATGACATAATATATACCTTGTATGCCAACATGTCACAAGAGCATTTACATACTACTCTATCATTCATCCAAAATATAAATATAATATTACTCAAATCCTAAACAAATATTATCATATATAAAGAAGTAAGTTAACTCTAGAGTCTAATATTTGTCAAAAGCACTAGTTTATCTACCAAATTTGAATAGTAGTTGGTTCATTATTTTACTACATATATAACAAATAGATTTATGAAACTATGTTAGATTAGCAGTAGTCATCTAATAAGCTTTTGGGATCATATTATAAATATTAAGTTTTATCACATATAACACAAGTATAATAAGTTGGCTTCATCATCAAAAAAATATTTGGTTTGATTAGTCAACTTGATTTGACATAATTATCTTTGAAAAAAAAATCTTAATTTTATTTTTTTGGATAATAATTGTTCATTGTGCTTGTATTGTATTTATGTTTTGTTATTTTTTTCTTTGTTTATTTTTTAGCAACTAAAATATATGAACCAAGATAATGGGAATCATTGGCAAACTTAGAGATGTGCAAGAGAGAGAGAGAGAGAGAGAGAGTGTGTGTGTGTGTGTGTGTGTGTGTCTGTGAGGAAAAAAATGACAACAATGGGATACTACTAAGGATGTATTGGACAAGTTGTCCAACTATCCAATCCTCTTAGTACCTTGGGGAATCATTCATAGCCAACTATGATAGATAGTTACTTTGGGATTCAGATGTTACTTGTACAAGTAATCTATTTTAAGTAAAAGCCTAATTTGATTGCTTTGCTACTACTATATCAATATTGTGAATAATTTTCAAAAAGATTGAATTTTCTTGTCACATCTTTCTTGGAGTTGTGTGATATGGTGAAGATGAATAAAGTAAATTCAGATACTAAAAGGTTGAGGCTTTTTCTCATTTTATTTAAGAGATAAGACCTAAAGTTTGTTTTGGTGTGGGCTAGAGGGTCAATTGAGAGTTAGATGAGCTTGTACAGGCTTTCCTCACTAAGATTTTCCTAATTATATCAATTCTCAATTAAGGGAAAAAATAAATTAATTCTAACAAGATAAAAAAGAGATTTTTATGATACTTGTGATCAATTTAAAGATCTTTTGATGATATGCCTTCAATAAGAATTTGAATTATGATTCTAAACTCAAATTTTCTATAATATGATAAACTGCATGATGTTGTGCATAACTAATGTATCACTATGTGGTTTGATTATGAATAAGTCAACCAAACAAGCATATTATTGTTAAAAGATTATAAATAAGTTATTTTAATTTACATAGTAGATAATATGGTACATAAAGTTGAGCTTAAGCACGTGAGATTAAATTTTTGTTTTGTAAAATATAAGCTTATTGTTCACAATTTAAATGAGATTAAATATACTATTGTTAAGATTTTAGCACAATATTTTAGTCGGTATGTCTTGGTTATGATGAATTCTACAATTTCTACTTCTTGTACTAGAGCACTTGTGTATTAGATGAGATTATCTTTTGGTGATTATTTTATAATAACACATAAGATAATAGATACTCTATGGTCTTTGTGAATACTGTTACTTTGAATTTTAAAGTAATTAATAACCATATCTACTTATTAATAGTTATTTTGATTCATATAAGTTGAGTTTTATAAATAAATTAATAAGCTTGGTAAGTTAGATAACTATTTCAACTAAATAGTGAATATTAATTACTAATAGAATTTATATCCTATAATAAATAAACATTAATGATGCACCTCTGAGGATACTTATAAATTTTGATATTGTAAAACTGTGCATCTAGATTTTAATCTAATATATCAAATAAGTTAAGCAAAAAGCCTTAAGAAAATTACAAGTTATTGATTAAATAAAATTATTAGTAATTGAATTTAATTAATGAATATTAATAATATTAACTTGAAAAGATTAATAAGTTATAATAGATATGTCAAACTGGTCATGCCATATTGGAATGACATTTATTTTATAGGTCCTTCTAAACTACTGTGTTGTGCTTAGCTTTGGCATGATTTTTTGCAAGGGTCATGCCATGATGGAATGACACTAAAAATGGGCAACCTAACATGGCCCAATGACATATATTTTTTGTGGGACATGTTTGGTTATGCTAGGTTGTGCCATGCTGGGTCTAGCCCAAGTTAGGCTATCATAGTTCGTTCAAAGTTAGCCTGGGTCAAGATTAAGATAGTTTGTTTAACTAGTGGTGCTGAAATCAACACATATAAGTCGTCATGTCAAGTCTCACCTCCCATGCTAATAACTCTAGCCTGGAAATGGCTAAGCAATGATGCGGGACATCACGAGTTGTGTCGTCTCTAAATTGTGTCGTGTCTCATGTTATGCTCGAACCTTACCGCCTAGTTGACACCTCTAAGTATTAAATGATAAAAAGTTTGAATTGTATTTTGAATAAATGAGAGAGTACAATTATATCTCTATATTGAAACTAATTAAAATGAATATAAATGACATCATTTAATCTATACTGAAAGTTCAAAATTATATTTAAGCTTGAGGTTCTATCCATAGCCTTAACATGTTACATGCGTGATAGCTTCATAAATCAAGACAAAAAATTTTATTTATTTGTTTATATGTAGAAAATAATTTTAAGTGATTTGGTTTAAGATGTATATAAAACAAACTAATTTTTATTTTTGAGTGATTTAATGAAAAAGTCACATCACTTCGTATGATGTGACACATAGGCTTGTGTAAAAGGGAAGTGTAGGAAGAGAACCGATCTCTCTTCCTCATGCGATTTTTGGATTGGGAAATATGGGAGAAGGCTTTGCTCTTGCGAAGGAGGTCTCTAACAATATTTGTCATCTACATCTTCATCTTAAATTTCATCCAACATTCTCAAAAACAAATAATCTTTTTGTATTATCATGAATAAAGATTCAGGTTCTAATAATTATGATTGCCATACTAAATCATGAAGATTGATACAAGAAAATATGGGAACAAACAACTCAACAAAGTTTTTTGAGTTCATCTAAGAATATCAACAACTACGAGCATAATGGGAAAATACTAAACAAAAGTCACTTTTGAAATAATTGACAAAGTCATAACCAAACTATTAAATTTTGACATCTAAAAATCTATCATCTTTAAGGACCAACAAGTTAGACGTACATCTCCTTTACCACCATTGAAACAAAAATAAATGGAAAACCTAGAAAGTATTTCTCACCAACACCAAACAATATCAAGCATCAAACAAAACTCTCTATGCTAACAACATTAACAAATAATATAATTATAATGTATAAAATAAAAGTTTCAATTGCTTTTGTTAGACATTGTTTTCTTACAAAGGAAGCATCACTATTCCTTTCCAACTAGAGTTTTTCTTTATATAATTGTGGCTTGACAAATAAAAAAACTAATTATCATTTTAAAAATTAATAAACTTTTCATAATCATAAACTTTTATAAAGCTTCAAAAAATATATGTTATTTAAAAATTATAAAGCATGGAGAATTAGAAATAATAAATATAAACATAAGGTTTGGTGAAACTTAAAATTTAAAATAACTATAAAAAATTAATATATAAAATTTTCAAATTCATACAAATTCGAAATATATATAATATAAGTATATCAAAATTATAATTATTAATATTAAAAAACTTCAACATAAAAAATTCACAATTTGATGTTATAAAAAAATAATATTTAAAATTTAAAACTAAATACAATAAACTTTTGAATAAATCTTATTATGACTTTTAAATTTAATATTAAAATGTAAAAAGAAAATCAAAATTATATAATTCATCTCATCGTTGATTGCATATCAAATGTAATAGAATTGGATAACAAACTAAAATCTAGTCTTTAATACATTTTTTTACAATAAATTCAAAAATTATAATTGGCAATATTCTATATAGCAGCTAAAAATATTATATTTCAAATAAAGCATTTTCTTATTTTTAAATTTTTTTCATCCTCTCCCAATCGCTCCTTACCAACATCACGGTAGATACATATGACAAACTTCCATACTGGCCAACCATTTCAGTAATGATGACAACCAACCAAATTTAACTTTAGAATTCTTATGAGATATAGTGCATTAGTGAAGATTTAAATACATCTAATAATGCATATTTGTGTTATTAATTATAATCAAATAATTATGAAAGATGCTAAAAAAATATAAAATTCAGACATACATTTTTGATGCACAACATGGCCTTGTGATAATTAGAAAGAGTAAAAAGAATATTGCACAAACAACTAAAAAAGATTGAACATGACAATTAAGGAAAAAAAAAGAAATTTATTTATAAATAAATTAGTTAACTAGAACTTAAATGGATTCTTAATTTATTAAAAAGATAGCCATATGAGATCTTTTTATAAGTCTCATTTATTAATAATAATTTTACACATTTGAATAACCAAAATAATTACAATTTTTAATAAATTATAATAATTAGTTCATTTTCAAATTCCATATTAATTTTGAATAAATGAGTTAGTCTTTTTCAAAATGCAATAATTCCCATGATTCTTTTATTATTTTTTGTAATTTCTTACAAGTGCATATTAGACTTCTTTCTTTGAGAAAAAACATAAATCTTCGTTTCTTTTTTCAAGTTTGAAAGCAATAATGTTTATTGATAGTTGCCATATTTTTAACATTAGCTTCTTCAACATTCTACTTAATCTTTGTTTGAATATTTTATACTTTCTTGGTCATGTGGGATGTAGCTATATTTGATCCTAAGCTTAGTCATATCTTGAAAAATCCTAAAATATGTTGACATCAAGGTCTAATGAATAGTATGTAATACATACTTTTTCCCAATTAGGCAGTGCTCGAGTTCTTTAAGGCTCATATAATGTATAAGATTTTTTCTCATAAATATACCATTTATATTGAGTATTATTCTATTTATTGCTTAAGTAGTTCATGCATCACTTCTCTTATGAAATGACAACTTCAATATAGAGGTGTCAACCCGTTTTTTCATAGCTCGGTCGTGCCACCGTGCCATGCAGTAAAATTGTGGTATGGTCCACCACCCCGACATGGTAAGGTGGGCATGGCAAAGTGCACAATGATTCCCACCGTGTTGAATGGCGAAATGCGAAAAATTGGAAAAAAAAAATTCGCCCATGTGGCCGGCCAATTACATCCAGCAATGTGGGCGAATGTTTTTAAAAAATTGGACCGTCCCATGATGGGGCGGTCGAATTATAAAAAAAATTGCTCGGATGACCGCTCGACGGGGACCCCATCGGGGGGCCTCTCGAGCTGGTTTACCATGCTAACGAGCTAGACACACGGGTCATGCCTGGTCCATCACGAAGCATGGCTTTTGCTAGCCTAGCATAGCACGAACCATGCCATGGGGAACCCAGCCCAACCTGAGGCATGGTTTCAGACCGTGTCATGTCGGGATAGGCACTACTAAATCGAGTCGTGCCCTATCTTTTCAGCCCATTTGATACCTTTACTTTAATGTCTACTCTTCTTGTACCACACTCTATTTTATAAGTATGTGAAAACTTGGTAATGCTAGGACTAGAATAATAATTTGTTTTACTTTGTGACTTAGAAACTTTTCTCTATATTTTTATCTAATAAAAATTTTCTTTTACTTGATCGACAATAAGAGTCATAATTTTACTGATGTGATAAATACAAAATAATTAGGATCTGTTAAACCAATAAAAGACATGATACACTAGTTTTGGATACTAACTATTCTCAAACAATTTACATTATCCTTATCAACTTGAATACCTTTAGCAAAATTATGTATCCCATGAGTCATAACTTACAAGTCATAAAAATACCATTGAGATTGGCACAAATTTTTTTGTACTATAAAATTATCGAACCTTCTTATAGATATAATATTATTATTTTTTGATTATAACCGTGTAATAAAATATCAACAAAACATGGCATAACAAACTTGCCAATGAATTGGCAAAAGACATTATTCATGATTTTTATACAAGTGCGAAGGGCATTCTTTAAACTAAATAAAAATACTAACCACTTATACAATTCAACTTAATTTTGGAAAAAAAAAATTCTAAAATTCTTCATATTGAGGTCTGATTTAATGACAATAATTATAGATCTATTCGATTAGTCAAACATATCATTGAATTTAGAAATTACAAACATAGATTCTATTGTTATTTTGTTGTTTGTTTTACTATCTACAAATATTCACTTTCTATTTTTTTAAAGCAAGGCTAGTATTATTACACAAGAGCTCATGCTTTCTTGGATCTACCCTTTCTATAATATATTGTGGCTCTAATAGTACGTTGCTACATGACATGCATAGAATATTTTCAAACAAGTATTTTTACATAGTTTTTGTTTTGGTATTTGTTTATATAATTTATAAATTATGTTGTTCATATTACACACTGTACTTTGATACATCTTTGATGATCCAACTAGACAACCAAAACTAAACTTTCACAAGGCCATGTGCAAGTCCCGTTCTCAGCAGGCTCATTCACGAGAAGAAAAGCCTGAGATAGATGAAAGATTATGTTTTATGTTGAATACACGTCTCATTTTGACCTCTCGACTGGTTGAATCTCTCCTTCTCAACCTTCCCTAATCTATTTCTCTATTTTAGTACTTGGAGATGAAACTTGCTCGACGAGAGCTTTTGCCCGAGTTTTGTTGTTTTGCATAGAAGGGTGTATCACATGGTGCTCTCATTGTGATTGTTGAGTGAGACATGGCTATCTGTGACTATTATATGTTAATAGCAGTTACTAAACATTTCAACATTATATGGACACAGTTAATTCTCATTTGGAAGATCTTCGCTCTTAATTTTAGGGCACTTCACAACATTTTTTGGTCATTTTCAATCGCAAATCACCATTACTGACTATTATTGTTGGTTTCATTTTTTGATTTTACTCTTCCACCAGTATGGAATTCTATAAAAATAAGATAGCAAAAATTTATTGTGCAGATCTTAATGGTTAGGATATTTGAAAAGATTTTTTTTTTATTTTCACAGCATAGTAGATCATCTATGACTGTATTGTGGCATTACACATAAAAGGCTAAACATCATCGTGTTATTAAAGGATGAAATCTAACAACCTCGTCACCACTTAGAATTTTTTTTTGCAAAATTTTAAATTATGTTTTAGTGCCTTTCTTTAAGAAGGCTATCAAGGGAATCTATCTAAACTAACATAAATTTTTTTTATGGCTGAATTTCAAACTTAATTTGAGGATTTGATAAACAATGTTTTGGGTATTTCAGAGCCACCAGGCACCATCTATTTCCTTCGTTATCACCGTGTGCATTTAGATATTTTTCATAAGTTTCTAATGCCCCTACCCATGTCTTTGATATAAACTTTTGTATTAGCACGTCCATATAAATCCTATATCAAGGGCTCTAAATGACTGAATACAACAATTGAGCATGGTTTAAATGGTCTTCCATGTCTTCTATGAGTCACCCAACATCCTCAAAACAAAATATTTGTTTCTACTATCCAATCATCCATCATATTGTCAATTTCTCATTCTTAGTCAAATTCCCTTGCTTGGACTATAAATCATTCTGATCTTACCATGATATTTCTCACATAGAACTTACATATTTGTCATCTATCCCTTGCCAAACTCCAAGAGAAAATGGAGAGTTTGTGTTATAACTATGATAAAAAATGGAGCTCCAAACATCATTATTGTAATAAATTTTCACTATCATTGGGGATTAAAGATGCTAGTTTTGACGAGCATATTCAAGATTTGAATGATCTCAAGATTGTGCCTTCAATCATGGAAAAATCCATCACTAGGGATATTTCCTACTTTCATGCACTTGTTGTGCATAGTAATCCTTATTCTTTGTAGTTGTGCAAATTTGGGTCTTAGTGTTATTTCTTGTCTTATATGATAGTGGTAGTACCCACAATTTCATCAAACCATCTCTTGGAAAATATTTGTAGTTATTAATTCAACATATTACCTCTTTTCGAGTTTATATCATTGTAGGGTCATATTTTTATATTGATTTATATGTGTTACCTATTGAAAGACCTGATATTGTTCTTAGCATTCAATGGATGCCATATTTGAGTTACATAAGCCACCAACTCAATTGGATTTTGCAACATATAAATCTGATTGTCCAAATGTGTTGTACTTTTTTATAATCATATCCATGGCTATTAATAGTTTGTTGGAACAATATGTAGTCTTACATTTTCCACCAACCGCCCTCCCTTTCCATCATGTTGTGAACCTTAATGTTTTTTTGCTACCTCAGATAAATCTCATTAATGTTTGACCCAATCGATACTTGCATTTTCAAAAAAAAATTTAAAATAAAAAAATTGATTACCACATATTAGCGCAACTATATAGAGGTGTCAAATGGAATGTGTTGTGTTGTTATGACCCATTTCTATGTGGTCCAATCATGCCATCATATATTGTCAACACAATTTAAGATTCCAAACACTCAGCATGGCAATGTCCATTTGGGCTGTAGCCAAGCACTTTCATCTTGAGTCACACCACACCGATTCTAGCCTTTGGGTCTAGTTGGTTATAAGTAACCTAAATGGCAAGTTAAAAATTTTTTAAATTATATTTTTTTTATTAAAAAATATTACATTTACAAATCAAAAAAATATAATTAAAAAATACATTATATTAGAAATTTAAATAAATTAAAATCAAATCAATAATTAAAAAGATATTTTATATTCAAATCAACTCAAATATCAAAATATCATATAATCCAAAAATTGAAATATGATACATAATATAAGATGAACTAAAAATAAATAAAATATATATCACCAGATGTCATTGCATGAGTCATCAATCTATATATATAATATAATAGTACGAATGCATACTATCATCATCATGTATGATTCTAAAGGTAGTGTTAGTTATGGTCTTAATATCCTTATTATCTTATAAGTCATTATCAACTAGTAACTCTTTTGTTTTATCTTGTATGCCTAACCTTAACTTTTCCAAGTCCTTCAAGCATACAAATGCCTTTACAATATCTAGTCTTAGTCGGCATCTCATATATGAAATAAAATTGATAATTATAGAAAAAATAAACTTCAATGATATGCTATATACCGAAGGGGTCAGTAGATCACATGTTCCTTTATATAACATAAGTAGATTCATATAATTTTGACCAACTCAAAATATACAAATTCTTATTTTCAATATATGATATGATAAAGTAATAATTGATGACTAAGTATTGAATTAACTCACTCCTATTCTATGATCACCTCATTTTTTGTCCCTAGTTAACTAAATAAAAAAACATCATCCCTGAATATGGTATAAAGGGTGAACACATATCAATCTTTGTTTTCATGTCATGTCCTTACCACCAACAACAGTTATATCGACAGTGGCAAGAGCTTCTTCTTGTTCTTCACTAATTGGCATATCGTTGTTGAGCTCCATTATTGAACTCCACTTCGAGCTCACTGGAGCTCGACGGAGCTCCACGAAGGAGCTCACTAGAGCTCCGTCGAGCTCGACGATGGAGTTTCTGGAGTTCAATGATGGAGCTCCAGTGAGCTCCTTCAGGGAGCTCGTGGAGCTTAGTCAGGCTCCAGCGAGCTCCACGATGGAGCTCCGTTGAGCTCCTTTATGGAGCTTCGTCGAGCTCAAACGAGATTGAAGTGGATCTCGATAATGGAGCTCTACGTGGAGCTTGCTGGAGCTCGATAAAGCTCCACGAAAGAGCTCTCATGAAGATGGGCATGGGGTATTATGGGATCTTCACATGTTTTCAATAGCCGGCATTCACAACACTGGCCTATAATTTAAAAAAATCAATAGCATGACAATGGCCGTCATCCACAACGATGGGTATTGCCACATTATTTCCTGACATATTAGTTTGGGCATATATTTGAAACTTGCCTTAAAATTTGATTTTTTATTTTAAATGTATTAGTTCCGTACAAAAATATTTTAATGACATCTAAGAGAAAATGCAATAGATTTGTAAAATACAATAGAGTTGGAACCTGAAAAATAAGAATGATTTCGAAAGAAATTTTTTGGCCCAATAATGTTAATTAATATGACATTATAACCTATTCCTTTTTTTATTTTAATTCATTTTAAAACTTTACCAAAAATAGAACATTCCCAATAATTTTTATTGGCTACACGTATTTTCTATTATATATATATTTCAAACAGTCTGAAATATATATGTATATAAGTGACTATTTTAAATCTATCCAAATATATATTCCAAACCCTAAAATTACAACAAATAGAGACCAACTATAATTTTCCTAAAATCAACAAAATATAAATAAATACACAAATATATATTATGCCCCAAAATAAAAAGAATATTCAAAGAAATTAAATCACGTAACTAAAATAATCTAATATCCATATATTCATAAATTTAAAAATCATAAAATAAAATATTATTAAAAACACCTTAATAATAACATGGCGTCTAATTTTATAAATCAGGTGCTCTTCCAGAGAACTTTTGAGTACCTTACAAGTACAACATTAACAATCTCTACCGCACATGTACCATGCATCCTCCATAGAGATACCTCACAAATACCATCAATACCTTTGCTTGTCCTCATATGAAAAAGAAAATCATGAGAAAAATGATATTAAAATACTCTAATTTCTTCTACAATTTTATTATATGAGCTTATAAAACCTCATTTAATAAATTGACAAAAGAATAACCAAAAATGAAAGATTTATGTTAGCAAAATAATTTTTAAAGTAAATCGTGGAAATGAAAATTTAAAACAATTAATTTCTAGGCAACTAAATTAAAATAAGTTATCAATAAAATTTCAATAATTTGCATAGAATAATATTATTTCGACAAGGGCACTAAGTCGGAACTAAAAATTGGAATTAAAGATTAAT
Organism: Sapria himalayana; assembly: GCA_029783825.1. NCBI lineage: Eukaryota > Viridiplantae > Streptophyta > Magnoliopsida > Malpighiales > Rafflesiaceae > Sapria > Sapria himalayana. Next base: position 1,302,162 of record JAREIK010003611.1, on the reverse strand, counting down.
TTGCATAATCAAACTACTATTTTTATGAAAAATATATGGTGGAATTATGATTTAGTGCACATACCAAAAAATATTTACAAAAAAAACTATAAAATGTTCAATATCTAAGATAAAATATATTGAAACATACCATATTTATGTTTTTATACATTAAAATATAGAAACTCATTTTTGCATTCACAATGACACACTAGTAATAATTTTTTAAAAATGAAAAAAAATATAATTTTCAAATTTGAAACAAAAATTTTCTAATTACAATAGTGGTTTTCATATTCTTAATAATGATTCTTACTTGTGTGTGTGTGTGAGTGTATATATATTTATATTATAAACCAATAATAATATTATAATAATGATTCTTAATATTAATATATTTGATATTTTATTTTTTATGTAATTTTTTATAGAATAATAATTTGTGATATTTTCAAGTTATGTTTTTAATGTTTATAATTTTGATAATTTTAACAAAATTATATATGTTATATATTTGAAATTTTATGAATTGGATTTTTTTGTCTTAGGGCCTTTTTGATAAACTAAAAAAATTAGTGCTAAAAAATAAGTGTTGAATTTCATAAGTATTGAATATGTATTGTAAAAATTATTTAATCAATTACTGATAATTAAAGTATAAATATTAATATATTATATTATAACTATGAATACTGATTGCTGAAAATAATATATTTTATAAATCTACTCTTATTATCATTGTGTTATATATTATCCAACATAAATAAATTTTTTAATAATATTTTATTTTTCATTATTATTATTAATTATTGTATGGTACACCTACTCTATATCGACGTTACAATAGAGGCGTAGTAGGGGAATAACGGGAGGTAGGGTCGATTTGGGGTTGGTTAGGACGTAGGGTTTATTTTTTGCCAGAGGAAAAAAGTATAATATTTATAAATATTTTTTTGGTCCAATTTCTTTTCATCTTAAAAAATTGTGGACCTTGTTATCCATTCTATGTTAAGTAGCTTTATACTTATTTAAAATTCTCAATAGGTTTTTATTTAAAATTTTTAATTAAAAGATTTCTAAAATTTTTGTTATCAAGCATATTGAAAATTAAAATTGTTGAAAATTTTTATTTTAAATAGTTTATCAAATAGTCCCTTAGTTATGTCTAATTTAAATAATGATCAGTCTTGTTAAAATTATTTATTTTTAATTGATATGTTTTAAAAATTTTAAATTATATTTTTAATTTGATAAGTTTTTAAAATTTTAAAATCTTGATAATTTTATATTAACTTTAAAACATATAATTACTTTTTAAAAAATTAGTGAATGATAAGAAGTGCTCCTGTCACAATGTATTCTATTTAATACAATCAACTAACAAATAAATAAACATTAAATCTACTGCCGAAGAAAATACTTTTATGTTTTGGAATCATTTTAAGTGTTGGCGAAAATTTATTTCTAGACTTCCTAATTTTTTTATTAATTTTGATCTAGGAAATATAATTCTAAATTTTTAAATAGTAATGTAATTGTACACATTTTCCATAAACGCAGTATCCTACAAAATAATTTTTCCACGGATAACAGATTAGGGAGGAGAAGCAATAAAGAATTTTGTGAGAAATTGTGTTTCTGCATACTCAAAATATCTAAAATTGTTTTCTATCGTTTAATATTTCAAAAAATTGCAAACTGTAAAAAAAATAAAATTATGACCTACGTAGATTCTAAACAATCACTGCCTCTCTTTTCCTTTTATGACAGTAAATGTCATTTCTTTGGAGAAAGTTCTCCTTTTACCACTCAACTTTTATATTTTTCTTTGGTTAATGCCATTTTTCACCTTTTTGATATGCCGATTTATGGGCTTCCTTCCTTTGTCTTGGCTTGGCTTTCATTTATAGCTTAGCTAATTCTTCTAGAGATGAATTGTTAATATTCTCTTTTATTTTTGTGGTCTTTCAAATATTTTAGTGCTTTTTTGAGCACTGTATTAATAGTCTTGTTTTTAGTTTTATACTTGCTGTTCAAGGTCAAAAACTGAATAGAATTTGTAAAATGCGTCTATTATTCAAAAACTCTCATACGCTTAATGGGAATTTGTCCCTAATTAATGCTGGAATTTTATCAACTAGTTTCATATATGTTTGGAAGATTTGAAAATTTAATTCCAATTTAACCCATCAATCTTCAGTTGTGGATAACCGAGACTTGGAATAACAAGGTAACCAATATCTTTCATGAATTCTTTCTAGTGTTGGTTACATTGATATTGGCGAGTTGTTGCCATAACTAATACACTGGGGCTTAATTCTTCCTCGAGTCTCTGTTTAGGGGAGTTGGTATTAATGTGGCAATAAAGGATAGATGTTTTAGCTTAATCTGTCTCGATTCCATGAGTAGTTGATTTATGATCAATATTTTGGAGAAATCTAAATTCTAATTCCTTGCATTCACACTTTTAAACAATGCCACACGTTTGTGTTAACCATGTCTTTAGGCATTGTGTTTCCTTGAATTTGACCATTTGCATGTTTTTTATGTAGGAATTCATTTGAGATTGAGTTATTAATAAAGAACTCATTTTAATACTTGAAAACAAAGACGCCAAACTCCCAAAAATTGTAATTTGGTGCATCATACAATCATCAATTATCCATTCAGTAACACTCACTTGCCCCTCTCATTGCCCCTAGTCCTTGTCCCTACTCCATGGAAGAGCTCGATGGAGCTTTGTGGAGCTCCATGTTGGAGCTTGAGGAGCTCTATTGAGCTCCATCTCCATTGTTGAGCTTGCTAGACCTTGAGCTCCATCAAGCACCTCCAACAAACTCATGGAGCTCTTTTGTGTAGCAGGGGCGAAGGAGACGAGTGTCAAGACTGATCATTGTTTTAATATAATCTTGAAACCATATCTTTGGTTAAATTGTGTTCCTTTTAGGATGTGATAGTGAGATTTATATGCAACATACAATTCTCCCAATATCCCCCTCAACTCAATATCAGTTCTTTGGCTTGTCTAAATACTTCTTGTACTAAGAATTTGATCATCTCGTACCAATAATAGAGATTTTCAAAATGGAGTATCCCCCTTGGAAACCTCATTATTCCACATGTTATGTGAGATAAGGCAGGACCACTTTATCCATAAGGAGTTTTTTTTTTTTGGAAATGTGTTAGTGTTTTGATAAAATTAGCTTTGTTCCAAGTGCACCTAGGTTTAGCAGCCCTGAGCCTCCTTGAGACATTGGGATGCATACTTTGCTCCATGAAACCTTTGGGTGAAATTTGCTAGTTTGGGAGGGCACCCCCCTAAGGAATCTTTTGCATACACTCTTGATAGAGCTAATTATGGATGATAGGAGATGGAATATGAAGAACCAATAGTCCTCTATTCCTTGAATAATTGTCCTTAATAACTTTAATTTATCTCCAATAAATAAGAGCATACCAGCCCAAAAGTGTATGGCTGAAGTTGTTTTATGTAATAAGGGGGGGGGGAAGTGAGTGGTTATTAGTCTACTGGAAGAGAGAGGGACTCCCAAGAAAGTAAAGGGAATGGATACTAGATTAAAATTGTAACTCGGAATAATATACTTCTTTGTCTCTTTATTGACACCATCAAAAAATGTTTGATTTAGTGGAATTTACAAAGAGCCCCTAGGTATTCGAGAACTCCTTGATGTATTCCAAAATCATATTACAAGATGCTAAGTTTCCACAAGAAAAGATAATCATGTCATCATCGTATACAAGGTGGGTAATCCTTAAGAAGCAACCAAGATGATAGAACTCATTTACTTGACATGCTTTATTTTGGAGTCTGAAAGTGTACTCCATGCATATAGAAAATAAGAAAGGAGATAACAAATCTCTTTATCTTAGTCTTTTCTCCTCCTTAAAAAGGTGCTGCCCATTAATTGAGATGAAGAATGACGTGGCTGAAATACATTCATAAATAATGTCCACAAAGCATGGTGAAAAGTTTATATGCTCTAATGATTTCAACCTAAAAGTTTCAATCTTTGGTGTCAAAGGCTTTCTATTCTAGATGTCAAGCTTGAAAGAAATATCTAGTCAAAATTCTCTTATCATATATCAACGTATAAGATATTGGGCAAGCAAAAAATTACTGATATCAATCTACCCTTTACATAAATTGCTTAGGATGAGTTTATAATGTCATGTCATTTAATACTAATTGCAGGCGAGAAGCTAACAATTTCCATATCAATTTGTACATGACATTACAACAAGAGATTGATCTATAGTCTCTAACTGTTGACGAGTGAGGAGATTTTAGGATTAGTGCTATATAGGTTTGGTTTAGTTGCCTAAGCAATTTTCCATTCTGAAAAAAACTCTTCACTGAGTTTATCACATCCTGTCCAATATAGTCCCACGAAGCTTTAAAAAATTCAGATGTGTAACCATCTGGGCCACTAGACTTGTTTACCATTATCAAGAGAGCATTTTTTTATCTCAATATCTAAAAATATTATGGATAATTTGCTTTTGTCATCATCCCTAAGAGTATTTTCTGTCTTGAAAATGTCCATTTTGATAGGTGACCTATTCTTTGTAGAGCCTAGAAGAGTAGAAAAGAACTTCAAGAATTCTTAATTCACTTCGGCTTGAGAGTTGGAAATATTTTTGTCTTCCTTAATGATTGAGATAATTCTACTATTCTGAAGCTTAGCATTCATCATTGAGTATAAGATTTTGGTACACCTATCACTCTATTTTAGGTATCTAATTTATGCTTTTTGCCTTAAAAATAACAACTCCATCTCCTCCAACTTTCTCAGTTTCATTTTTAATGAGTTTTCCTCACTAAAAAAAGAGAGGGACAAGAAGGGGATTGGAAAATTTTCTTTTGGAACTCATGAAGGTCCATCATCAGTGACACTCTTACATTGATGTGGCTAAAGTCAAGGCTATTAAGTTTTTTAAGAGGGTATTTTATAAGTTTAAGTTTTTTAATTAGGCAAAATATTTGAAAACCTATGATTACAGTGCTCCAGATATTTCTGACAATTGGAATGAAATTCGCATGTGAAATCCGCCGCCGCCACCGCCGCCGCCGCCGCCGCCACCGCCGCCTCTGCTGCTGCTGCCGCTGCTGTTGTCGCTGCCGCTGCTGTTGCCGCTGCCGCTGCCATTGTCACTCCTACCACTTCCACTGCCGCTCCTACCACTCCTGTAGTTGCCGTTGCTGCTTTTGCTGCTCATACCGCTGTCGTTGCTGCTCCTGCCGCTCCTGCCACTACTGCTGCCGTTGCCGCTCCTGCCACTGCTGCTGTCGTTGCCGCTCCTGCCACTGCTGCTGCCGTTGCCGCTCCTGCCACTGTTGCTGTCGTTGCCGCTCCTGCCACTGCTGCTGCCGTTGCTGCTCCTGCCACTGCTGCTGCCGTTGCCGCTCCTTCCACTGCCGCTGCCGTTGCCGCTCCTGCCACTGTTGTTGCCGTTGCCGCTCCTGCCACTGCTGCTGCCATTGCCACTCCTGTCACTCTTGCTGATGTCGCTGACGCTCTTGCCACTGCTATCGATGTCGTTGCCACTGCCACTCCTGCCGCTTCTGCTCCTGCCGCCACCGCCGCCACCACCATTGTCGCCATCGTCGTTCACACCGCCGCCGTCGTTCCAACTGTCGCCACCACCGCCACCGCCGCCACCATTGCCGCTGCTGATAATAGGCTTTTACATACCTATAATAAGCTAGAACTCTACCCAAAAAATTCCGAGATATACAAATATATTCATAGATATATGATAACAATTATTATAGTCATGAACAAAAAAATAATAGCTTCATCAAAAAATTAATTAAATAATTTAATATTTTTATATTAAATTGAATAAAACCAGAAACTATAAATGAAAATTTTAAATTAAATAAAAAAAATTCATCTAATAACTTATTCTAATACAATATTTTAAATAACTAAAAAAAAATAACAAAGTTATATTGCATCTTATTAATCAATGTATCTACCGACAGTGCATAAAGTATAATCTATCCATGTAATGACGTTGCTTTATCTTTCTCAGCTCCTCCGATCATCAACTTTCTGCTACTAAAAAGCTGTCCATGTCACGGTGCATCATGTTTGTTGAAATATCTCTTCACTTATACAAGCTTCGTATGTAAAACAATGGGTACTATATATATCTGTACAAAATTTAAACCACGCAATAAAATCAAAATAAATAAAAATAAAACTATGTTTTGATAAATATATATTGCTACAGTAAACATGTATATATATACTACCAATTCACTCGTACATATATTACTTTAGTATATGTACATCTAAACTACAGTAATATGCGTACAAATATATCGAGTACATATATATACATAGTATTATATGTACGTATATACTGACTATATATGTATGTATATACCGCATTTGTTACTGTTGATGCTGCTGCCACTGCTGCCGCCGCCGTCGTTGCCGCTACTGCTGCCACCGCCACCGTTGCTGCTACTCCTGCCACCGCCACCATAGCCGTTGTACCCGCCGCAGCCACCATCACCACCGCTACTGTCGCCGCCACCGCTACTGTGGGGCCGTCGCCGCCGTCGCTGTCACAGTCGCCACTGCCGCAGCCATTGTCGCCGATGTTGCCGCCGTGACTGCCACTGATGCTGATGATGCCGCTGCTTCAGGTGTTGCCACTGCTACCGCCACTGTCGTCGCTGCCGCTTTTGCTACTACTGCCACCGCTGCTGCCATCGCTGCCACTGTTGCCATAGCTGTCGCTGCTGAAAATAGGCTTTTACATACCTATAATAGGCTAAAACTCTACCCAAAAAATTCAGAGACACAAAAACATATTCACAGATATATAAAAACAATTATTATAGACACGAACAAACACAAATTAAAGTTGATATCATACAGCTTCAAAAAAAATCCAAAAGAAGTCCAGTGATTATGTTTAGAGATAAAGAGAGTACAAAAATAAAGTTTTTTAAGAATAATAAAGATGAGATAAGCTAGCCCTCTTTTTGATAAAGCTGAAATAAGTAAATATGTGACCAATGCATTGGAAGGACCGTGGTAATATCTGAATACTCTGAATCTAGATTTTTTCTTTTGTCTCACATAATGTGTCATTCAAAGATTCATAATTAGGTTAATCAAAAAAACAAAGAACAAAATTAGAATAAAAAAAATTGAAACCTGCAAAAAAATATCATAATTATTTGCTACACATAGACAACAATAAATAACAGTTCAAAAAAAATTCTCATACTCAATCATCCTCATAATTTGTAGGGAATGTTTGATCTCATAATGCTATCTGTTGCGCTAATGCCACTAACTGTGACTCCATATAAGACATCTACTATTGCATTACATTCTTAATTTCTTTCATCTCATTGTTTATTTCTTTAATTTCTTCCATTTCTTCCATCAAATTAGTATACTACTTATCCTTCTATTTTTAATTACATATATTTCTTTTTTCAAATTAGCTATTTGCTCATCATTCTTTTTCATTTCGGTCTCCATAACTACAATACGTTCATTTGTTTCCAGTGCTTGTTGTTCGATCGACTCATCCACCATTGCTGAGACAGATGAATTAGAAGCACGACTGCTACAATAAAATGCCACTCCCTTAGAGTCGAATCTGTACACTCACTGCTTCTTTCGACCTTCTATTGTCTCCAAATAAATAGGATCATAGTCAATTGGTTGAAGATCTATAAAACCCTCAACTTGTTGATGAGCAGCTATCACACGTTCCTCCATTAGGTCCTGAGATAAAATAGAGAAAAAAACTATTCTAGATATACAAATAATATAATAAATATTTTGCATTCCAAATAATTTTCATAATGTACTATAGTATTATAAAATCTAATAAATATAATAAATTCTTACAGTAATCATCTGAGACTTGTTGTCCACATACTGACCATCCACTTTCTTCACATGCATATTCCTGAAAATCTCATAAAAATTTGGATCTTGACCTAATTCTCCAGCCTAGAATATATTTTTATTAAGTCATAAAAAAACAAAAGATAAAAAATTTTAACACAATTAATAAAACCATGCATAAATTTTATTTATTGGACTATTAGGACAACCACTAAATATAGAAATATTTAGAATTTTAAAATTGTACCTAATCTCGAGCGTGCTCAATGCTCGACTTTGACCCCGACCCTCCAGTGTGTCAACAGATTTATGTACCTAGTCCAGTTAGCTCACTTCGTCGATTTTTGCTGGCAATATCTGATTTTTTCTTCACATATGGCTCCTCCCAATAATAAAGCTACCCTGACCAGTCATTCTCGGATATAAAATCAGACATTTCTTTCATATTCTTCAATTTATGGATAAAATTAGAATACCATTGAGCAGCTTTGATCTTCCATAATGACTTTACCTTTCCATCAAATTTGGATGCCCATGTGCACTGATTCTATATATAGAAAAAATACAAAAGAATTTATATTAACAACAAAAACATAATTATTTACTACTTGAATAATAACCAACATAATAGTTAAGTAATTAGATAATTATTTTTTCAATACTTTTGTTTTGTTATTTTTACCTGAAAGTCATTAAAACATGACTCTTTTGTCGATTCAGAAACTTTCTTCCAGGAGAATGATTTAAAATCAACCAATTTCTTGAAAGACTTTGTAATTATAGTCGTACACTTATGAGATGAGATAAAACTGTATAAATAAATGAATAACATTGAAAATAATCAAATGATAACAATATAAAAAAAACCACTGACAGCAACATCAATTTTTTTTTTCAAGTCATTTTTACCTATTTCTTTTACCTCTCATCCACAATCTCAATTTCTAACTCTGCACTGATTGTAGAGGAAGGCATAACATTTGATAATATCGTTTGTTTTGTAAATGAGGGAACAATCTGTGTAAAAAGTGGTGTAGAATATAGAGATGGGTCAAAAATGTGTGCAGGAAGCACAATGGGTGGTGGGATTATATCTGATAAATGTGATAGTAGAGGTCTCAATGATAGTTATGATGATAAAAATGAAGATGGTGATTGTGATGTTGAAGTCTGGATATGGTGACTATGAGATGGTACTGATTCTACAACATGATGTAACATAGATGTGTTTGGTTCATTTATGTGTCCATGTCCACCTCCACCACGGCCACGTCCTTTAAATACCATCTGTTGTACAAAATAAAACATCGAACAATTAATAGAGATATGATGAACAAGCATGCATTTTTGAATAAAACACACCGATAGATTTCAACAAATTATAAAAAATCTTTGATAGTTTAAAATTATAAAAAAATTATAATAATTTAATTATCGAAATCACTGTCATCCTCCAATGGATCTTCTGATATTTTGTCTGATTCTGATAGAAGTACGAACTCATCTTCAGAAAGAAATTGATCATCTTCAATTTCTATTATGCCACCATTTGAGTCACATAAATTTTCTGGATCTTCATCTACATTCACATGCTCAATATTATTTATGTCATCTTCCTAGAATACCAGTGCAATATCTAAGTTTGCACTTCTTTGTTGCGATGTTGGTACTTCAAAATTTTGATGGCTTTGATTTTGCAAATCGTCCACCAATCTCTCTTATCATGAGATAAACTCAGGTGTGCATAATAATATACTTGAGCAGCTTGAATTTCCATAATAAACGGCTCATATCGATTATATCCGTGTTTATGGTTAACATCCACTAGCTTATAATCTGAATGAATCTTTGTGCCCACATTTTGTGTAGGATCAAACCACCCACACTTAAATAATAAAATCTTATTATTTTCAAGTCCAGGATACTCCAACTCAATAACTTATTTGAGTTGACTATAATAATCAATCTCATCTGCACTATAACCTGAGCCTTTAATGCACACACCACTATTCATTATTGTTTTAGAAGTACTATGCTCGATTGTGTGAAATTTATATCCATTAACAAAATACCCAGGATATGTTGTCATATATCTAAATGGACATTTACTTAGATTCTGAATGAAAATATTTGAATCTCCATTTGAAGGATCAATTGCTTACGACATATATTTAAAAAATGATATAAACAAATAAATGTCACTAATAAATCAAATAATTCAAAAATTTAAAACTTAATAATTCTTACATAATTTTTTAACCAATTCGCAAATTTAGTTTCTAGCATATAATCGACATCTTTGCTGGAAATTGCTAGTTTCCTATATTTTAACTACTTAACATAAATACTGTACAAATATAAAAAGAGAGAGAAAATGTATATCAATTTTTAATAATTCCTATTAAAGATAAAATTAAACTATGATTAAACCTGCAACTATTTTTGGTAAACATACTCAATATATGGTGCAACCTCCTCACAATTAAGTAAAATGTAGCTCCGGGTTGCGTTGTACTCTTCATCTGTCTTACATATTTTCATTGCTCTTCCAAATACTCTTCCAGGGTGCTTGAAGATAGATAGTTTGTCCACAGAATTATCTTCTACCATCACATATCCTTCATCATTCCGCGGCACATTTCTATTCTTTGTTTTGATATGATCCTCAAAATAATAAGAACAAAATGATGATGCATCTTCTTCTAAATATGTATTGCAAATTGAACCTTCAACTTTTGCCTTGTTTCTAACATTTAATTTCAATTTACGAAGATGCCTACAACCACAATGTTAAGTTTCAATTAGATTAAATTACAATATTACTTTATGTATAAAATTATAAAACACAGCAAATTATATGTATTTGCTTCTCAAAAGGATACATCCATCTGAATTGCACTGTCCCTGCAATCCTTGCTTCATATGCCAAATAGACCAGAAAATACTTCATTGAGTCAAAAAAACTCGGTGGGAATATACGTTCAAGTTTACAAATAATAAGTGGAATGTCATTCTCCAGCCTCACCATGTCATCTATTTTGATTGTGGTTGCAGCTAGTTGTTTGAAAAATAAATTAAGTTCTGTAAGGACATTCCAAACACTAGGGGGAAGTAATTCACGAAATGTAATTGATATTAATCTATACATAAATACATGACAGTCATGACTTTTCATTCCAAATAACTTAAGATTCTTCATATCCACTAATCTACCCATATTTAACACATATCGATAAGGGAATTTCAAAATTTTAACCCATTCACACAATATTTATTTTGCCTTATTATAAAGTGTGTAGCAGGCTTTAGAGAATTTTCATGTTTCCTCATTTAGTTTCAATTTAGGATGCTAACAGTAATCTTTCAGCTCTTATCTTGATTTCAAAGTGTCTTTTGTTTTTCCATCTACATTAAGGATAGTGTTGAAAACATTGTCAAACACATTTTTTTCAATATGCATTACATCTAAGTTATAACGAATTAAATTAGACTTCCAATAGGGCAAGTTCCAAAATATACTACGTTTCCTCCAGCCAAATAACTTTCCTATTGGTTCATTACTTATAGTAGCTTTCTTTTCAGTTACTTTCATCAAACCCAAACTCCAAATCTCTGTCATAATATCATCTCCTGAATGAACTACTGGTGCAACTGTCATCATAGTTTTATTTTTTCGAAATGCAGTTCTATTTCTTTGAAATGGATGATTCATAGGTAGAAACTTACAATGGTTATCAAACCATGACTATTTACCACTAAATTTGAGGGTAAATGTATCAGAATTTGTCATGTGATATGAGCATGCGAATCATCATGCAGGTACCCTAGCTAGACAATATTGAATATGTAGGAAAGTCACGTACCGTCCACATAAGGGATGCCCACATAATGAAAATTTGTTTCTTTGAGATATTATATGTATTCATGCTAACATCTCACAAATGATTTAACTCTGCAATAAGAGGGTGTAAGAAAACATCCAGCATGTCTTTCAGTTTTTTGGCCCTGGAACTAATATTGACAAAAACATATATTGCTCCTTCATATACAATCACGGAGGCAAGTTATAAAGTGTCTCTATCACTGATCATGTTGAATACTATTGTTTAGATTGCCCAAATGGCTGAAATCCATTAGTGTAGAGACTCAATCTCACATTTCGACTTTCTACTGCAAAATCTTGAAGTATATAATTAAAATGCATCCAAGCAAGTGAATATGATGGATGACGCATTACCCCCTTCTTCAACCTCATGCTCAGAATGCCACCTCATATCATTTGCTGTAGCATTTGATGCATATAGTCTCTACAATCAAGGAATTAATGAAAAATAATACATCTTTTTAAAGATAACCTTCAATTTTTGTCGTGTATCTATAACACGAGGTGTCCTCCTAAATCAAGGATGATAACAAAACTTACAACTAATTAAATCACTTTCACTGCCCCAATATAATATGCATCCATTTAAACAACAATCAATTTTTTCCACCCATTCCTCGTAGTAACTTCTTAGTTTAGTAAAAGTTGTTAGTGATCAAATTATTATCCGGAACAATCTCCTTTATCAGTTTTGTCACCTGATCATATGGTTTTTTAGACATATGATTTTTTGACTTAATGCTCATTAGTCGAGTCACAAGTGACAATTGTGAATGTGTTTTACAACCAGGCCACAACTCTTTATTTGCAGTTTTAAGCATTTCATAAAATTTTCAAGCTTCAGAATTAGGAGGTTCATCCATGTAATCCATATTGAAGTTAGGACCAGCAGCTTCCGTGATCATTCTATGGTATGTATTTGATAAAATTCTTCACTACAAGCAAATGATTCAGTATCCTCATTTTGGTCAATATTCAAAGCCATTGTACTTTCCCCATGATAAATCCAAACAAAATAATTTGGCACAAAGCCATATTTAGCCAAATGATATCTTATAGTGGTTGCATCATGAAAAGAGATATTCTGATACTTGAGATGATTACATGGACACTTATTTTTTTTCCATATATCAATCTCAATTGACTACATGCAAAATTGATGAAAGTTTCAAGCCCAGTCAAAAAAATCTTTATTCACAAATCCATTAATAATCCTTTTGTATATCCACTGATGATCTAAGCTCATTTTGTCCTATTTTATTTACAAAAAATAATGCCCAATTATTATTTTGAATAAAACATTCTATTACTTCAAAATATACAAATAATTAAATAAAATTACTTACAAATGAATATTTAAAAATTAAATATCGTGAATATCGAGGCAATGCATTTGCAAAATCTATATTAATTAGATAAAGTAATTTTTAGCACGAAAAAGATTAATAGATATCAAAGTAATACTAGATAAAGGGTGCAAAATATGATAACGCACAAGAAAGGAAAGCAAAAAAGAAAGACATTTAAAGTTTGAAGGAGGAGAGGGTGGGGGAGAGAGAGAGAGAGAGAAGATGGGGAGAAAGAGGGGCAGAGAAATGGGGAGATGGGGGGAAGAGAGAGAGAGGGAGAGAGGAGGGAGAGAGAGAGAGAGAGAGGGGTGGAGAGAGAGAGAGAGAGAACAAGAAAGAAAGAAGAGCGAGAAAGAAAATAATAAGAGAGTGTGTGTGACACATAAAGAAAAAGAGGAAGAGAATGATAGAAATAATTATAGAGGGAGAGAGAGACACATAGAGATGCAGTGTTAGAATGAAGAATTATATACAAGAAAATAAAATTTCTTCTGTACAAACCTATCAAATATTACATCTTTTGTTATACATAAGTTCATATTTGAGCCTGAAGCCCAAGGATGGGTTTAGATAAGAGTACGACCCTTATTTGTATTATACCATATATGAGCCTGATCAAAGGACACTCTCATGCTATGTGCTTACATAATGTTGATATTATATCTTTAGCCATTTTATTTCAAGTTAGTGAAACAAAATAGTATAATCTCATATATAATTATATGTTAGGATACATATGGTAAATGTAGTTATAAATAATTACATATAGTTAAACATATAATTATATATAGATATATGCATACAAATAGGTATAAGTAAATATAAATAAATGTATATAAAGTTATAAACAATTATATAGATTTACATATATGTATACATATATGTATACATAATTAAAAATAATGTTATATTTATTTATATAGAGTTTTTTATAGTTATACAAATATTTATATATAGTTATACACATTTAGTTAAACATTATGTTGTATGTTTTTATGCATATAATTATATATATAGTTACATGTGGTTATACATATAGTTACACCTATAGTTAAACTTATATGTATACATGTATGTATATATATATTTTTCATATAATTTCATATATTTATACATATAGTTATGTATAGGCATGGATATACGAAAATATATTTTTTATACTAATATATAAAAAAGTATATTAAATACATGTTAATTATATATTTAAATATAGTTATGTATAAAGTTTGTATAGTTATACATATAGTAAGATAGAATTATTTATAGTTATATGTTATTATACATATAATATATATAGTTATAAAAATTTATATATCATTAAATATTATATATATATATATATATTCATACGAGTAGTTATATTTAATTATACATAAATATATACAATGTTATAAACAAATATATAGATTTACATATATGTATACATATATGTAAAAATAGTTAAAAATATAGTTATATTTAATTATATAAAGTTGTATTTAGTTTTACAAATATTTATATATAGTTATACACATATAATTAAACATAATATTTTATGTTTTAATACATGTAATTATAAATATAGTTACATGTGGTTATACATAAAGTTACACAAATAGTTATACTTATATTTATACATTTAGGTATATATATTTATTCATATAATTTTATAAATTTATACATATAGATATGTATAGGTATAGATATAGTAAAATACATTTTTATATACTAATATATACAAATGTACATTAAATATAAGATTTAAATTATATATTTAAATATAGTTATGTATAAAGTTTTTATAGTTATATATATAATAATATACAATTATTTATAGTTATATGTTATTATACATATAGTATATATAGCTATTAATATTTTTATATATTTAAACATATAGTTATATATAAATATACTTATACAAATAGTTATACATAAATATATAAAGTTATAAATAAATATATAGATTTACATATATGTATAGATAGTTATAAATATAGTTATATTTAATGTTGTAGAGTGTTATATAGTTATACAAATATTTATATATAGTTATAATAATATTTATACATAGTTATACACATATAGTTAAATATAATGTTGTATGATATTATACATGTAATTATAAATATAGTTACATGTGGGTATACATATAGTAACACATATAATCATAATTCTAAACACTTAAAATAATCAAATCCTACTTGCATTATCATGATAAAGATTTTTGAATCCAAGATTTCTAAAAAGTTACTAGTTGGATGGTTGGTGGCATCATTAAATAGGTGTAAGCCCTGGGTTTGAACCTATTATTGTTCTTTGAAGAAGTATATTTTGGTAAACCCTATGAGAATCAAAAAATGATTTTTGAATTCTGAAACTATTATTTTAGATTTAAATTTTTTAAAAACTTCTGTGATATAAATAAAGTTGATGTATTTCAGTGCATCAAAAGTGAATAAAAGTTATAATGTTATAAAAAAAATGTTAAGGGGACCCAAAATGAAAATAAATATGTTTTATTACAATTTTTAATTTTAATTTAACATTTGGGGACCCAGATCCAAAATATTTATGATTTGGGTCTTCCAATTCCTTTACTGATAATTACCTTCCTTTATTCATACGATATGCATATACTCAAGCATGCATGTGAGTTTATGCAAAAACTCATTTTTTCATAAACAAAAACATATGCACATGGAGTTTATACATACAGTATATGCATAAACATACGCATAAACTCATTTTTGCATACTGAATAAACATAAACGAGTTTATGCATAATGTTTTTTTTTTAATTATATTGGGATAATTATGAGCATCCGAATTTAGGTACTAAAATATAACCCAAATCATAGATATTTTTTATTTTGGATTCCATAACATAATTATCCATTATGTGTGTGTGTGTGTGTGTGTGTGTGTGTGTCTAGATTAAGGATGAAAATATTACGTATTATTATTATTAGTGTTGTGGAAGAATTCCATTTTTTTGCAAAGTTAGATAAAAGTTAGTGCAGTTTTTGGAAGCAACAAAATAAAAAGAATAGTATTTTAATTGTCAAGAAAATCTATCTAATAAAATTCTAAAATTAAAGTAATTTAAGAAGATACTTCTTAGAGCAATATTCCGACCTTTTAGTGGGATCAATTGATAATATTAAATTATTTTTGTTATTTTGTTTTGTAATTTAAGAGATGCAAGCCTAATCTTTTTTTTTATTTGAAGATTAGAATGATTTGGATTTCTTGTTATGCATGTAATTACTACTTAAGAGCTATAAGCCTACTCTATTTTCATGTTTTTTTTTCTCTCAATAATTTGGATTTTTTGGCACATTTGCAAGACTAATAATTATTCTTGACCACTAATTTATTTTTGATGATACCTTAATTGCTATGTGATCAATTCGAAAACTTACAAAATACCTTTATGTGACATCATAAGCAAGGTCTCTTTGTTCAGACTTCTTTGTTGTGCCATCCAAAACTATAATAAAAACTTGATTTATCATTTTCATTATACATGATGAATAGTTCTATACTTAGTCCCTTACAAGGGATTTGAACATAATGCAGGTTGATGTGTTGGAAGTAGCTTGGGTTTAGGTTGGCTCTTAGCCCGTCGACTTGCATTCGTACAAAAAATTTAGAAATATTAAAAATTTAAGATATAATATATAAAAAATGATCATATGGCATACAAATCATGTAAGTGACTAAATCTATTTTTCAAATTAAATTTATAATCTATTTTCTTTGGTTTAAATTAGAAACGTAATCAAATTATGGTGCTAGTATTAATATAATCAACCCTCATATGACTTATGAAATGTCATCCCTCCGGTGGCTATTAAGCTAGCATGAAATCATTCTAGCCGTAAGAATCATAATAAATCTTTCTTTTATGTGCAATATAAATGGTTGGACGAATTAACTTCTCAATTATCGATCATACAATAAATACAAGTGGCTCGGACAACATTGAGAAGCAATTGTTTGATATGAGTACATAATGAATTTATAATGACTCTGAATAATTTAAAAATGACATTGCACAAGGGTTTATTATCATGATCCTAGGGCATTCTCATTTAGGGGTTTTGATGTGCTTAGTTTGATTAGTTAAATTTCATAGGATTTAAAATACTTTAAATTCCAATATTTGATATTTTTGCATTTTTAATCATAAGTTTTTACAATTTTTATCAATTACTTATAAAGTATAGTAAAAGTTTATGTATACTCTTTATATAGTTATAAAGATATAGTTATGTTTAAATAGTTTATGTATACTACTTTTATAGTTATATAGATATAGTTATGTTTAAACACACTTATATAAAATACACTTATATTTATGTATATTGTTTTTATATACAGTATATAGTTATGTATATTGAAGCAGCTATTAATTCTGCATACCTACTGTGCACCATCAAAATCCATATAATAACAATGCATTATATCACAAATGCATGAAGTAAGTATATGAATAAGTATATAAATGCAATCCAAGAAAACCACGGTGAATAAAGGAGAAGAATTTCAGAAATAATAAATAATATAATCAATATGCACAAGCTTAATCTTCGATTAAGCAATCCAAGATAATTGATGAAGAATATATGTATAAAATGTACCTCAAATCAAATAACAAATTAATACTTAAACCTTGAATAAATATTATTGCATCGGCATCGAGATAGATGGCGGAATGCGAAGGAATTCGGTTCACTTGTTAGAGATGTGTCAGGTCAGCATCGACAGACAAAATGTATATTTAAAAAAATATTTATATTTTTAATTATTAAAACATTAAATAAACAATATATATATAAAATACAAAAATACTCTTTAATTTTATTTACTATCAAAATCTTTTCAACAAAATTAAAGTGCGTGTAGCAAGGTACAAATGAAAAATAAATACCTTACAATTTTTTATTATAATATTAATTAAACAATAAATATATAAACAATTAAAAATATATATGTTTAGCCTTTAAATAAATATCAAATAGGTACAAAATTAACAAACTTCATATAATAAGACATAAATAAAAAGATAATTTGTCTTCTAGCCACTTGCCTAAGAGTTATAAAATATTATTAATGTTAAAAGATATATAAAAATTTATATTTTATGGTTATAAAATTTTAAGAATTCATATCAATTTTTACGAAGATAATATGAAATAATTTTAAAGGCATAAAATTTCATATTAATTGATATCGTTAATAATTTTTAAAATTCAAAAAATTACTTAAAGTAAGAAGATAGTTAAAAAAAGTTATATTTATTATTTTAATAAAAACTTAATGTTAAAAACTAATAGTAAAAATATTACTCAATTTAATTCGTATAAATTTTAGTAGAAGTAAACATCTATGTATTTATTTATAAATATTAATTTATTTTCTTTTAACTTTATTAAAAAACTTATATTTTTATTATATTTCAAAATTTTCAAAATTTTCAAAATTTGTATTATTTATTTTTTTTAAAAGTTTTCTATCATCATAATTTTTTTTTACTTATAATAATATTAATTTTTACTAGTTTATTCATCAATTCAGATATTTTTGAAAATATTTTCTATTTTATCATACAATGAATTAATTTACATTTATATTAATAGAAATTTTAATATATGTTAATTTAATTTTTAAAATATCGAAAAAAATTATTATACTTATTGAATTTATTATTTAATGTTACTTTAATACAAATTTTTAAGTTTCTTAATTTAAAATTCTAGAAAAAATTTTTGTATAATTTTTAAAAAATTAATACATCATAAAAATAGTTATTTTAGTCCTTACTAATAGATTTTTTTTTATTTTTATATTTTTTAAATTTATTTATTTATAATATAATTTTTTATGATTTTATGAGGAGAATGTATCTTTCAAAAATTGCTTCTCTATAGACCATTAACATATATTTAATAAACAAAATTAAATAAAATATTAAAATTAATAATAAATAAACAAAATTAAATAATTAAATATTGATGAGAAATTCCGTCGCTAAATCCGTAGCTAAATTATAAATTTTATTAGCTAGAAAAAATCCATTGCTATATTACGGATTTTATTAGCTAGAGAAAATCCGTCACTAAATCCGTCACTAAATTACAAATTTTATTAGCTAGGAAAAATCCATCGCTAAATCCGTAACTAATTTACGGATTTTATTATCTAGAGAAATTCAGTCGCTAAATACGTTGCTAAATCATAGATTTTATTAGCTAGGGAAAATTCATATTTAAATTATGGATTTTATTAGCTAGAGAAAATCTGTCGCTAAATCCATAACTAAATTACGAATTTTATTAGCTAGGAAAAATCTGTCACTAATTTCATAGCTAAATTACAGATTTTATTAGCTAGGGAAATTCCGTCTCTAAATCCGTAACTAAATTAATAATATTATTTGCTAGACAAATTCCGTAGCTAAATTCGTCGCTAAATTAAAGATTTTATTTGCTAGGGCAATTCCGTTACTAAATTCATTATTAAATTAATAATTTTATTTGCTAGGGAAATTTAGTCGCTAAATTCATTGCTAATTTATGGATTTTATTAGCTAGGGAAATTCGGTCACTAAATCCACAGCTAAATTATGGATCTTATTAGCTAGGAAAAATCTGTCGCTAAATCCGTCGCTAAGTTCAAGTTTTTATTAGCTAGGGATATTCCGTCGCTAAATTCGTCGCTAAATTCCCCGCTTTTCTTCAGTAGAATTTACAAAAAATTTTCGTCGTTAATAAGTTGCTAAAATCCCCGCTTTTCTTGAGCGGAATTTACAAAAATTTTTCTTCGCTAATCTCTCTCTAAATCCATATCTAAATCCCCCGCTTTTCTTGAGTGGAATTTACGAATTTTTTTTTTTTTGCTAATCCATTGCTATTTTTTTCAAAGAAAAATTATAAATTCTTTGCTATTCCCTAGCTAATCCCTAACAATTTAGCTAGGGATTGAACCATAGCTAAATTTTCCTAGCTAAATCAATATTTTCTTGTAGTGTTTGGTTGAGAACCTTTCACATAGTCATAGTCAAACTAGCTCCAACAAATTATAAGATGTGATATGAATTTTAAATTATAGTAACTAAGTATTCAACTAGTACTAAAAGCTGCAACAAACCTCAAGTTTCATGATATTTTCTATGCAGAAGCCATAGATACTCATGCCAAAGCTTTGGAATTGATCAGCATAGTAACTTTTGGCCATAAAATATTACTGAGAGTCAAAATTGAGTCGTGGCCAACACAAGGGTAGTGACTCTTGGCTCAAGAGAGAAAACAAAGCTACATCCATTCTTCCATGCTACAACTTTGTGGTACAAAGGTTAAAATGCACAAACCAAAACCACACCAATATCACAAGTTTGTGTTACAGAGGCTAACTGCACCATCACAATATTTTCAGTATTGCAACCATCAACTAGAAAAAATAGACCAGGGTTGTGGCTCAAGTATGATTTCGTGTTAGCAAAATAGAAGGTCGAAGCTACAACTTTCATCCATCACCTTGACATCTCATATAAAAAAGTCTTCCTAACACATAGATATAAAAAAAGGAACTTGAAGAAATTCTAGAAGATCCACGAGAGGCATGAAGAAAAACAAAAACCTTGGCCCTAGCTTCAATTTCGAGGCAATCCACAACAAGGGAAATAGAAGGATCAAGAGATGATGTAATATTATTTTGTTCAATGAATGCTCTATTTATGAATTCATGTTATGGTTTGTTCTGATCCCATTTGGTTATGGATAAATTTACAATTAAATTAAATTAAATTAAATTAAATTGAGATTAGGATTTTGGCTATTAGTGAGTTTGTGTTTGATTGGAGTGGTGGACAATTTGTGAGCATGATGCTTATAAAATTAAAAGCACGAACACCCCTATAGGTCAATTCATTATTGATGTTTTAGATAAACTGACCCTCAGTTGATATGGGTATTAGATAGAATATATTTCTAAGGGTTTTACTTTTAGTATGTGAATTTCTTTTCATAGTGAGGATGGTGATTGGTAAGTCATTCATTAGATACAAATGAAGGTCACTCATATGATGGTGACATATTGAAGCATATTGGTACCACTATTGAAACACAAAGAAAAGAATATATGTTAATTATTCTTATATAGCCCTAACAAAGCTAAAAGTACAAATTCTTTTATTATCATATCAATTCTCAATGAAAAGACACAATAAGTCAAAAAAAATTATATTAAAAGCAACCATTAAAGAAATTTAATAAGTTTCCTAAGTAAGGATTTGTAAATAACCTTCGAGCAAAAATGATTTATTAGATCAAATAATAAAGTATTGAGGGGACAACTATGAGAGAACCATCATTGAGGAGAGTTCAATAGTTGATAACAACCTTGTATGTTAGTAGGACAAGAGGTCATTCTACAAATAATCCAACCTTCATTTGATGATAAGGCATAATCACAATTATACTATTTATGAATGCATCACACTTAACAAGATTAACCAACCCTAGGACCTATGATTTATACCATGATTTGAGTTTACATTAATTCGGTCTAATAAACTCGAATCATTCTATGTAATATTTGTGTGATCGATATCTAAACTAAAGGTTTACTTGATTACTTGTATGAGCAAAATTAATGTGGAATAATATTAGATGAGAGACCATCACTCAACTAGCGTTTGGAACATGCCTAACCTAAATATTAGGCATTGTAACAAAGTCACAATACATGTCTCAACCTTTAAGACTAAAATATCTTTAAGCCTAATGTAAACTATTCTCAAATTAGCCAATGCTAGCTCGACCCAACTAAGAATATACAATTAAAAGGTTAAACATACTCAACTATCTAAAAGAAGACCTAATCATTAGAGAGAGAACATACAATTAATCTTGCTTGATCCCAAATGTAGTCTTTCTCATAGTTTCATGATCTTGCAAATAAATATCAGTAAAAATAAAAATAAAGTTAAAGTTAAATTATGTGGAAAGATTATTCATAGAAAATAAACTATTAGGACAATTAGAAGTAAATAAAACACTAGAAAGTAACAAAAACTCAAGCTAGATATTGTCATATCAAATAACTTTTGAATGTTTGTCATTAACTATAATAATATTTTCAGAACATAAAAAAAATATCATAAATATAATGAGTTAAATTTTCATAATCAATTTTTTTAGTTAAAATAAATTAAAAATAAATATTACTTGAAGTGTAGATCAACTAGTTGAAAAAAATGTTATTAATAACAAAAGATAAATTAACAAAATATTATATTTGAGATACATTATAATTAATACTTTAATTAGAATACTTATAATTTTTCAAAATTAAGTGAAAGTATACTAATAAGATTTTTTTGGCATTTTAATTTTGATTAATATCTTTAAAGTTATATCCATTTGATATTGAATTTTTTTTATCAAATCATTTTTATCTCTTTTAAATGAAGGTTTGTGGTTGATATTTGTTAAAATTAACTTTTGAATATTATGCAATGTTAGTTAACGTATTGACTAATTGTTTGATTGAAGGTACATTTGGAAGAAAAACATAAATTAATCAAATATTAGATATCTAATAATAAATTAATTAATCAATAATAATTATAATTACAATGATTCAAAATCTAAGTGAAAGCACTTTTAAATAAGAAATTTTAGTCATTATAATTTTGATCATTTCTTCAAGTTATTATCTTTGTAGCGATAATCTTTCTTTGTATTATACAACAAAATTATAGTTTTCCAAACAAAAAATATAAAATTGCACTCAATTTGGATTTTTTGCAAGCTCTATTTTTCTTTTTTTTTTTATAATTCTATTGAAACCCTAGTTAAGGTTTATTCCCAAATGACACTGTGCGTGCAACCATGTGTTATCATGCACAATTAGATTTTCTACCCAAAACACCATTGCGTGCCTACTATAGTTTATGTCAACTATCCCTCAATCATGCCTGCATACTGCCACAACCACATGCACCCCTACTGCCACAACCACATGCACCCTTACTGCCACAACCACTTGTACCCCTACTGCCACAACCACATGCACCCCTACTGCCACAACCACATGCACCCCTACTGCCACAACCACATGCACCCCTACTACCACCACACATTGTACACTACCAATTTACAAACACATTCCTTGGTCCATAAACTCATAGTTGAATTTTTACTAGGTTAGCTCTAATGCCATGTTATGAATCAATGTCGAAAAATAAATATACATAACTCTCAAATAAAATTCATATATCAAATATCCTTATATATTTGATAAAAGTAAAAAAAATAATCTATATGTCAGGTACTCCAATCAAAAATAACAAAAAAAAAGATAATAAAAAGAAAACTTTAGCAGAGCAAATGGTGAGAATGAATAGAATAAGTAATCTAGTTAAAAATTTAATTTTTGGATAACACCACATTACTTCAAAAGCACTCCAAAACACAACTACAAAAATGATTGATTGTCTTATATTACATGTATCAAACGGGCTATGTCGGGTTGGCACGTCCCATTTTTTCATGCTCATACGAGCATGTGTGCCTTGCCAGGCACGACACGCTACACTAACCGTGCTGTGCCTGGCACAATATGGTTCACTAGAGGGAATGTCCGACACGACCCTTGGCGCAAAATCAACCTGGTTCAAGCTGGTTCTGGTCAATTCTAGGTTAAGCTAATTTTTAACCTAGAATTAGAAAATTGGGATGATGTGCCGTCGTTGCTTGTTGGGCATCGCCGAGCCATCGCCATCGAGCATCGCCGCATCATCCCTTGTCGGGCGTGGCTGCATCGCCCATCGTGAGTCACCTGTCGTGCTGTCGCCGATGCTGTGCCCACGTGCCTGACAACTGGGTCATGCCTGGCATGGCACATGCATTGAATTTCCTTGGCACGACACAACACGAGTTGTGTCGAGGCTCTGCCTGGCACGGGCCTAGGCTAGGTATTGGACTGTGCCAAGCCATGAATGGATGAATAGGGTCAGGCTTTGGGCCAGGCTCGGGCCACCTTGCCCATTTGACACCTCTATCTAAGATGTATGAATTAGTTATCTATTCATTTTAACCTCATTCTATAGGAATACGTCTATGTAAAAAGTCTAGTGTTTAATCATGTGATTCTTATATACGTATTACAATTATATGAAATATACTCTAAAACAGTGTTACTTTTTTATATTTTAGTTGAATTAATTTTTTATTATTTTACTAAATTTTTATTAAAGGCTGTATCAGTGTGTGATGACAAGTATCTTTGTCCAAGGCTGGTAGGTCTTAGGGTTCGAGACTCATTAGATATAGCCTCTAAACTTTTAGGAAGAGACTATCGAGATATCATCATCTCCTAGACTCCAGGATAAGTAAGAACCTTATTCATTGGATATGACTCTTTAAGTTAAATAACTGAAAAATAAAAAAAAATATCTATGATCTAGAACAAAAAAAATAATGATGTAAATCATGAACAATTTCAATAAAAGTATATCAAGCCAAATAGAAATACTCTCTTAGTCATGCTAAATAATAATGTAAATCATTATTATTATTTAATGCTAAATAAAAAATAATAATAATGTAAATCATGAACAATTTCAATAAAAAATAATAATGTAAATCATGAACAATTTCAATAAAAAATAATAATGTAAATCATTAAATATGACTTTATTCATTGGATATGACTTTAACTTTTCTTAGATCTTATCTTTAATAGGTTATTATATGTCTGAGTATATCAAGCCAAATAGGTCCTTAGTCATGCTAGCCTAACATGTAGAATAGGAAGTTCTGTAATATTTCCCAAAAATACATGCCTCATACTGCAAAATAGAAATACTCACAATATTATGGTATATAATTCTCATCTTGACTAGTGATAAATGACAAAGTCAAGACAGTACAAGTAATGAGTCAATCATACTAAAATATTTACTGAGATAACCTAATGTAGAAGAGAAAATATACAATCTACCTTGTTCAAATCTAAACAAAGTCTTCCTCACAATCTTTTGATCCTAAAATAAATATTACTATAAGAGAAAATAAAATTAGAATTCAATTGCCTAGAAAGACAACTTAGTAAAAAAAGGCTAACAAAACAAACGGAAAAAAAAACATGAGGATTAAACATATGACCAAACTGAATATTATCATTGCTAATAACTTTTGAAAGATTATAATTGATTACTATAATACTCAATAAATAAAAAAAGTGATGGAAAAGAAATTATCAATGTGTGTATTAGCTCTTATGTTAACAATCCATGAGCATGAAGTATAGGACCTAAAGACCATGACAAATATGTTGTTTCCCATTCAGCAAGGGTTATGGTGGAAGAACTACGTGGGTACACCTATATGGGTTTGATAGTCGATTTGTTACCCTCAACTATATATAGTGCTCTTGGTCTCCTCTCTGGAAATAACTTTTAATAATTATCACTAGTATGACTTATCCTCCTACAATTTTTTCATCTAAAACAAGATGTTTTTCTAGTGTTTCTTAGTTTATCTTGTATTACCAAAAAAATTCAATGATGCAACTCTAGTTTGATGGGAAATTCTCTATCACCCACTATGAAATACAAAAAATGCATCTGATAATTAATATAGTAATATCATGCCTAAAAGTTTATCCATTTATCTCATTCTCTTTGAAACATATCAATCTCCACTAAAACAATCTTTAAAAATTACATAGTCAATCAAATTGCTAAAGTCAGCTCCAACTCAATGAACTATCACATTGTAATCAAAAGGTGAGAGATTGTCCATAGGCACTTCTCATTCATCTCATCATCGGGTGTCTCATATAGCAGATAGTTCAACATTTATTTAATAATTCTGATTCAAAAACATTTATTTAATAATTCTGGTTCAATTGTCAAATTGTCGAATTTTCCCTCACTAAATTAAATTATATTTTATAAACAATGAGGAAGAAAAATTCTACTAATAAAAAAAAGGGATATCCTAGACAAAAATGTAGCTGCATGATTTGTTGAATCATCACAAGAGAAATGAGTCATCTTATGGCCACAAGTGCTTGGTTTTTCACATATGAGTCAATCTTCAAATAAATAAACCTCATGAAGTTCATCAACACTATTAATCATGTTTCTTTATTTAGGTACTAAAAAGCACAAACTTATTGGAAAATGTACTACACAATTCAATTGATTCATGATTTTGCTAATCGACAAAAGGTTGCAAGTTAATTTTGGCATGCGAAGTACTTGCTTTAGGGTAACATTTAGGCTAATCTTAATAGACTCTTATGCCCACAACCAAAAACATAGATCCATCTGCAATTTTATTTTGAGATTATAGGGGCTTGAGGGCATATGTTTTGAACAATCGTTCACATCTCATCATGTAATCAGTAGCCTCGGAGTTTATGACTCATGCCCTTCCCCACTCTTTTAGTATAGTATAAACAATAAGGGTGATACCTTATGTGCTAATAGAGAAGTTAGATTTTCAATATAGAAAAAAATTATTTTTGTTTTTTTTAGCTACTCCATTATGGAATTCACTAATCCCAAGAGGAAAGTTCTAAACTTGGTTTAGTAGAACCTTGTAGTCCCTTCACTCAAAATTTATTTGGTGTCCAATTCGCTGGCTAGCCATGTAGCTTCCATTAGATGTCTTTGGTGTGTTTGGATTTAATATAGTGTTCACACCATTTTATTTCCACCCTTGGACTTTCCATGCTTCTCCTGGCTACAAAGGTGGGATTTTCCATCATTGAAGCTATTTGGCTCGTGATAATTACATTTCTTTAATACTTTTCATGCTTTAGCTTCACAAAGATCTCAATATTTGGAAATTATCTCAACCCTAACAATCTTCTCATGTTATCTACCTCCATGTTAACATCTATAAAAAAATTATAAATTCAATGACTTTAAATATTCTTCCTATATATTAATGCATCCTATAGATCCTTCCATGGTGGAAAGGTAAATAGGTATACCTCTTGTCATAATGTGGTTAACTAATTATCATAATGAGTCACATCACCTTCTTCATGCCATAGATTACAAGCCTCGTTGCATATTCATTTTATTCTAAAGATTAGAGAAAACGTGGTGCACTATGTCTCATATTCATTTTGTTGTTGGAAAGAAGATAATCATCTCATCTTTGTTGTCCCCCACAAAATGAATCACCCATGAAATTACCATCGAGTTTTGAGGTTCCAATTTAGATTGTGTCATATAAGTCGAAATGGGAAAATTGGCTTAAGATTTCTAAGTGCATGACAGGCCACTTTTGTTTACTTAAGAAAAATAATCATTGGGGGAAGCCCTCTCAATGCCTGCATATAAAGTTGTTGAATGTTTTCACCAATGGCCATCATGACCCCCATAAGGGGAAGTTGGTCCATGCTGGGTGTGATATATTGGGCACTAAAAGAAGGCATGACTCAATTCTAACACATGGGATGTGCCAATTCTGAGTTGGCCTATGGTCCATCCTATTCATCCTCAAAAATCAAAGGTGTACCCAATGAGTCCTAAACTTGAAAGATATTATCTTTGAATGAAAATAATTGTCATCACACCAAAACACGACCTCTAGTACATTAATCTTAGATAAAAACACTAATTAGATTTTGTTAATACATAATATTCCAAGTGTTAAAAAAACAATATTGAAAGAATAAATATATATAATACACTAATATAATTCATTATATAATAAGAAAAAATGATTGGTGTAACATATAGATTAGATGGTCCCATAAAAGTACAAAAAAATTATAATATTGTCCATCAAAATGATGCATACAAGTCTACAATACAAAACTTAGGAAAGAAAGATAAATTGAAACTTCTTCAAGACTTTTAAATAGATATCTACTAGATATTATATATTGTCTAATTATACGTTATAGTAATGGTTTTACCTTGAATCTTCTTTCTCAGAAAGAAATAATTCACCTTTATGTCCATCTACTCATGAAATACTATATTGGAGTTTATATATCATGTTATCTTACCATCATTGTAAAAAGTTGTGAAATAAAAGAGTGTATTCTCGACCTTCTTGAATAAATAACATATCTAAAATATCTAGTAAATAATTATAATTACCACTTTGAATTTTGTCTCTTAACAAGATCTCCAAACAATTATTTTCCTTTTATGTTTCTAAAAAAAAATATTACCTGCAAGAAAAGTGCATTACCTTGCCATAGATCCTCTCTTGGTGTATATTGGTGCCTTAACTCCAATTTAAATATCCAGCAAACTAGAAATGTCCATGATCTCTAAAAGAGATCCTATGTCATGGAGATTTCTTCACATATCATAGTATTGGAATAGTTTCATCAAGGTGAACCTGCTGAAAAAAATCTTTGAAATAGAAATAATTAACTATACAGACTATTTATATTAGACATGGTCTGATCATAGTATAATAGTTAATGATTCCTATGATTCTTTGATAAATAGTTAAGTTAACTGACGAAGTCACATCATACATAGAATTAGTACTTAGATCAATAAAAATACCTATTGGGTTATAATCCAAAAGATCAACCTATTATAGAGTATCAAGTGCATATCTCATATATGCCAAGATGATACCCCCTATATTATAAGTCAATTCTATGCCAAGAAAATAACCGAGTCTCTCAAGATCATTCATTTGAAACTATTCCTAAAAGTGTTTCTTGAGTTGGTTAATCCTCAACTGATCATCTCTCATTAACAAATTGTAATCCACATAAATAATTAGCAAACTCATTCTACCATTAGCACTCCTATAAAATAAAGAAAAATTAGTAATACTCTCATATAACTCAATGGAGGTAACTTCTTGTGAAAACTTCATAAATCATGCTCTCAAAGACTACTTTAAGTCATACAACATCTCCCTCAATTTATAAACTACATTGAATGTGATTCTTAAAACCCAGATGGCTACTCCACAAATATCTCATCCTCAAGTTCACAATGAAAACATTTATTCTTTATGTTTCGCTAATATATTCTCAAATTATGAGATATTATAAGAGAAATAAGAAGTTGTATTATGATCATCTTTTCCACTGGAGAGTAAGTGTCCTAGTAGTCCACATTAAATATTTGGATGAATTCACTCACTATAAGTCTCAACTTAAGGTAATCTATTTTCTTATATGAACAAGTTTCATGATAAATACCGACCTACAACTAATAACATACATTTTTGAAGTCATGATACTAATTCTCAAGTCCCTTTAGATTGGAGTATATGTATTTCTTATATCATGATCTAACACCATCTTAGATGGGATATGGCCTCAGAAGTAGAGATGAGTATGTTAGTACTATCAAGAAAAGTAATAACAGAAATATAATAAGAAACAAAATTAAAGTATGAAAAAACCTATGAAATTGGGTATTGAGTATAGCTATTATATCTCTTTCAGAGAGTGATTGGGAAATAAAGATTAAAAGAACTAATTTGAGACTCATTTGGCTCCTCGATTGGTTCATCTTTGGTTGAGCAGGTAGTGTATGTCTATACTGATTTAAGTTTGTACAGATGAAAATTCATGGACTACTATATCATTTGGACTAGAAAGAGGCCTCCCTGTATAGGATACTTCACTCTCTATAGAATCAATATTATCTAAATTTATTAGTAGATACTATAACTCCAAGATAGTAATATCACATTGAGTACAAACATGCCTAGATATAACCAATCAGAGACTCACTCTACTAGTTGGTGATTTAGGCAAGGCAACAAGTAAGAAAGAAAACATAATTAATTTTGGTTCAACATATGAATTTATGTTCTTCATAGGATCATTAAATAATGAGTCTTGGTCAAAAAATATAATTTTTGTGCTCATTAAAATTCTACATATCTTTAGTAGAAAACTATTAGGGATCTATATGATGCCAAATATACCTCAATACCAAAATTAAGGTCTCGCGAGTGTCCGAGACATGGTGATTCATGGGGTATCTTGAAGAGGCAAGAAAGCTCTCAAAGATAAATTAGATATGCACAATAGAAGAAGGAGAAGAAAAAAAAAAGAAAATGCAATTACATGAGAAAAAGGGGAAGAAAAAAAAAGAAAATGCAATTACAAGAGAAAAGCTTTCACTAAAATTGAGATAAATATTTTACTATTACATTCATTTACAAATGCTTAAATAGTAAAATATAAACTTTTTTTAAACTTAAGATCTTAGTCACCATATCAAATTCTCATGTTGCGACTTTATTCATGTCATAACACTCAAGAAAAATGGCACGACTTGAATCCTTAATTCATTTAGTCACATCAATGAAAGCAATTTGTGACTCTATTCAAGTTTTAACTTCATACAAGTCATTACTTCATGATTAAGGTTGAAAATTCCTTTGAATCACTACTTCATAATTCATGCTACAACACCAAAGACCAAACACATAGTTTTAACTTCATTCAAATCACAATATCAAATAATAGGGTCGCCATTTTTTCGTGTTATGACACCAAAGAATAATGTGATGACTTGATTATTTAATATTTTTAGTCATAATAACACAAAATAAATTGTGACACCATTCAAGTTGCAAATTTACAATTCAAGAACTACCATCGAATACAGGTTATAGATTCAATAGTATGAGTCAATCTTAATATTGTTCTACTTTGAAAATATTTATTCTTCATCTCAATCTCAGCTTTGCATCACTAAAACTTTTCTACACCAATTACATTCATCAAGTAATCAATACAATTGTTCTTAGTATTGATTTTCTCCAACTGAATCAACCTATAATCAATTTTCTCTCTAATGAAGTTGTACTGAATATTAGTGTACTCATTTTAAGCATAGAATGCTAAATTTTTTATTAAATGAATAGGATTCTATCTATCATATTTGAGTCTCAGTTCCTCTTGCTCGAAGCCAAGTTATGCATATTGTTTTCTTATCAATATATCTTTCTTATTTTCATGAGTAAGAGTCATATATTCCACCTTAGTAGATGAGAGGGCAACTACAACCTACCTTTTGTTCATCTTGGTCAATAATCTTTCATATAGGTTGAACACATATATGATTTTAGATCTTTTGACATCCACATCTCTACCCCAATCAGCATCCATATCTTTAGTGACTTTAAAAGTCTACTGGTCAATACTATTATTACCAAACTACAATACAAAATCAAGGATTTCATATAAATACCTAAGCACCCTATTGATGGCATTGGAATTCTTCTCCAAGTTGGACATGTATATGTTAAGTACTCTCATAACATATGAAATATCTGGTGTAGTACATACAATAACATTTATTAGACTTCTGATAGTATTAACATATATAATAAGAGCTATCTCATTTATCTCCTACTAAGTAGGATACTTTTCAACTTTCAGTTTCATTTTAATCACCATAGGAGTTCCCACAGCCTTGTATTTGGACATGTTGTACTTCTAAAGTATTCTTTCTACATACTTTTTCTCTACAAGATACAACATCCTTCTTTTTTTGATCTCTCCAAATGGACATGCCAAGTATTAAGTTTGTTGCCCAAGAGTTTTGGCTTGTCAAACTTTCCACAAAAGCTTTCAAAGATAAAACATACATACACAAGAACAAAAGGGAGATAGAAGAAAGAACATGCGATAACAAGAGAATTTTTTTAAAAAAAAATTATTGAGACACATTTTGTATTATTTTATTCAATTATAAATGCTTAAATACTAAAATAAAAATTCATTTTATACTTAAGGCCTTAGTCATGACATCAATTTTTATATTGTAATTTCATTCATGTCATGCCACCAAAGAAGAGGTTCTTGGCTTGAATCCTTAAGTTATTCAAGAGCAGCACCATAGTATAAGTTGTAACTCTATTCAAGTCTTAAATTCATTCAAGTCAAAATACATAGTTTTGACTTTGTTCAAATTACGATACCAAACAATAATGTTGTGATACCAAATAATAAGGTCATGACTTGAATTCTAAAGAATTTCAATCACAACAACATAAAACATGTTGTGACTTTATTTATGTTACAACTTCACAAATTAGATCACGACACTAAACATGGGTCGCAACTTCAAAAGTATGAATCAATCCTAAAAAATACTTTTTTTGGTACAAAAGTATCCAAGGAAGATATATCTCAATGCCCTGAATATTAATTTGTTTCATTTTGGAGAGTGATCGATGAGAAAACAAATGTATCCAAAAACTCTAGAAGATAAGCTAAATAGTTTTTTTTCTTGGATGTATGATCTAAAAGTGTATACACTAAAAAAGAATGGAAGATAGCATTCAAATGACAAGATAGAACGTTAATTAATTTTGTATCTCTCCAAAATTATTTTTGAATACTCTTTCCATGTAAAAGTATCTAAACTATCTCATTAGATATTTATTCATCCTTTCAATAACTCATTACTTTTGGATTGTAGCAAAATAAGAAGTCTAGTATATAATCTTATGATTCATACAATAATGTTGAATTAGTATCGGTGTAACATATATTTCAATGTATTGTTACTTCTTAATTTTTTACTATTTTTATTATTTTATGAAAAATTTTAAAAATAAAAAAAAAGTGATATATCTCTAAAAAAATTTATACATGTATATCTTGGGTAGTGATTATTGCGACGATGTAATGCTATTTAATTTTGTTAGCTTGGTAGTGTCCTAAATGCTCATTGTTAAGAGTATCTCATCAATAGAGATCTACAAGTACATGAGTCATAAAAATAATAAAGATTGCTTTCATTTAAGTATAGATCCCAATCTCAAATGGATTATATCGGTAGTTTGGTTATTCAATATTGAGACAACTCAATTCTAGTAAAATAGATATTTTAGATCAAAAAATCAATCTTAGATCCATGAGTTTTTTTATTTAATTTATGTGTTGTAAGATCAAATTAGTTTGAATTCTATTATGTTTAGACATAAAATGAAATTTTAGTTATTGTGTAATAATTCCTTGTCCTAATGCCATACATGGTAATTATCACCATTGAGCCCATCCTAGTAATGATTCTCTCATAGTTATCTTCTATGTATGTTATCATTGAGATAACAAATCATCTCTACTCAAGAGTTATCCATAATTTAATACATTTTAGGTAACACATCAACTTTCCTTGATTTACTTAATATGTACACTCTTATTCTCTAGTCTCATGTATCATGAAGACTAAGAATTAACATGATTTGTAATTATATGTACTTTCAGCTTTATAAGTATTATACACACATAATTAATATATGTTTCTCTCAAGTTTCACTCAAGTGTATCATATAATCATGATACTGAAAAAAATACCATGATACTAGCAATAAACCCAAATATAAAAGTCACAACTTTGCCTTCTCTTGCAAGCAAGAGTCAATATGACATTAGGAAATGATCATACTCTATTAAAGCCCTCTATAATATTTAATGTTCCAAAACCCATGGTGCTGAGTAATTATGATAGATTTGCTCGGTGTAGTCGTGGCTAGTTAAATTTATTGTTTTGTAAAAAGGTCATGACTCAGAATTGAGATTACTGAGTTGTATTAATAATAAAGTCATGACACTAAGAAATAGCTGTACTTATAACAAAATTTGGTACTTGGTTGCTCGACATGAAATTATTATCACAACCATTTATATTTTTTGAGATAAGTATGACTATAATTCCATTATAATATCATATCCACAAAAAATATGTTGGACAATCAAAAAATTATGAATGCATTAGTAGGGTCATAACATATAATGATTTCATGACTAATTAAGTAGAGTTTAGGTCAAAGTTGGATATCAAAACTGTGTGAGACACCAAACTCTACCTTTCATCCAAACAACCTCCGAAAGTATATTGATTTCATGACTAATAATAAAAATTTACTAAAACTATAAAATTATGAAATTAATTCATAAATAACTTATTTTCATACCTACACATCATAAAAAATTACCAAAACATATAAGAATGTTCGATAGTTTGAATACCAAACAAACTCACATGCTAAAATAATTGTTTGTCCTCGAGCAATAATATTTTTCTCCATAACATAAAAAATATATTATCTCAAACAAAAATATTCTTTCTCTACAAATAGGTTAGAGTATCAAAGGGTCTCAAAATATTGAAGCAACTTCAAGTAGACATGTTGATATTAAAGGTAAAGTTTGAATTCTATGAGTATACATGTGGGCCAATGGGTGTGTACAATCATTAATGTGGTGGATATACAAGTTTATTACATCACACATGTAGAAAATTTGTTTTGTTGCCTATCAAGTAGCACTATCTTTAGAATTCATAGCTAGACCATCAATACATCTTTTCCACCATTGGAGATCTTTGCTATCTATCCTTATTTCTTAGGATAGTATTTTACATTCTTTTTGTTTGTCTCTTCCATTGGTCTTACTTCGGCTATACTTACTCACTGGGTCTTTTCTTCATTTGATGCCTTGACTTTGATAAATGTCATGACTTTTTATTCTATGCTAGCTTATCTATTTTCTTCATGGAACCCCAAAGTTATGGCAATAAGTACATGTACGGCCTTGTCTCTAATCTTTTCCTTGCCTTTTTTTTATGTATATTATTATATAAGTTATTATGCATATAGGCATATAGGCATATATATTATTATATAAGTTATGGTATTATGCATAATTATGAATTTGTCTATAAGTGTCTGATAGACTAATTTATTATGTATCATCAAAGTCATTGAATTTTGAATAGCCATGACTTTTTCTTCAAGCTTTCCTTGGATATATTTAGTTTATAACACTAAATTAATGGTGCTGTGCACAACTATTATGATATCATCTTCAAGTTTTTCTTTGACATTTTTATTTTGGTGGTGCTATGCATGCCACTGATTTGTCTTCTAATTTTTTTAGCCAAACTATTTCTTTACCCCTAAAATCATGACACTGTGCATATCTATGATATTGTCTTTGATTAGATCCTCTGTAGTTACTATCTTAGCCTTATTTTTCTCAAATATGCTCTCAGCTTCCTTGTAGATGTCAACATAAGATTTTTTCGAGGTTATGAATTTGAAGAATTCCATGATCTTATAGTAATCATCTCTACCATGTTTATATTTCTAAAACTCCAAATAATTTCTTCCCCATCATATTTCTCATCTTCAGCACTTTCATAGGTACAAAATTATTCTTTCTCATCATCTCCTTCATCTTTATTTGACCAATAGTTTTCTATAAAATCATTACATTTTAAAATTGAACTTTACTTGCTTCTCACCAATACATAGAGTAAACTTTCATTTCTTAATGATGATAAGAGATTCTTGCATGGCCAAAATGGTCATCCGAGTATTAATAATATATAATTATCCTTTTCCATACCTAATATCACCTTAATTAATACATCTTCGATAAACTTGCCTGGGTACTTGATAGTTTGATCAGTTAATTGGAGTGAGAGATATATTGGAGTGATTTTGCCAAGATATAATCTTCATGCAATTGACAATGGCATCAATAGAGGTATCAAATGAGCCATGTCATGCTGGCATGACCTAGTATTTAGTGGCTCAGTTGGGCCACTATGCAATGCTAGGCACGACACCATACGACAGTCATGCCAAGCCAGGAAAGGCACGACTTGATAATGGCTGGTCTGGCATGGCACGATCAGCCTAAGGCTGGATGGGTTTGGGCTGGGTCATGTCGGGCCATGCTGACACATGCCAAATTAGGCTAGTTCGGGCCCAATTATTCTAGCATAGGCCTAACCTAGCATAGCTAGATAGCTAGGACTTCGAGTTCGAGATCAACTCTCACTCGAATCAACTCACCCTCACTATCATCCTCTCGGTCTAACCTCTACCCTAGACCCCACCACTAGTTGTGGAATTGTGGATTATTTATTTTAATATTTTTTTTACAAATTTCATATATTAAGTTATCCTTTATGAGTTGTGACATTAAATTATTTATTTATTTCACATAAATCACAAAAAATAAATTCATTAACAAAAATGATAAAAGTATAATAAATATTAAAAAAATATCAAAAAAACATATCTATCCCATCATTCTTCATTCAATCCAAAAATAAATAAAATAATATAAAGTAATAACTAATAACAATAACATAAAATAAAGATCATTAATCCTAATTGTAATAATACAAGATCAATACCGCAATCCCAATACTAATTAGTATGAGTATGTAACTGATCATTATCATGTAAATATCTAATGGTATCACTAGTAGCGGGCTCAACCTCCTCAAAATCTAACAAATCATCATCTGCTAGCAACTCCTTCTCTCTTGTTCCAGCATGAACTCAATCCTGGATTCCTAACCTCGAATCCTCCCAATCCTTTATACATGCTAGTGCCTCAATGATATTTGGCTGTAGTCTCAATCTCTTATCTAAAATTACATTGACTACAATAGAAAAAATAGACTCTGATGCTATGCTTGACACTAAAGGATTTAGTAGATCTCATCCCATATTAAATAGTATAAGATAGATGGACACATATGATTTCTATCATTTTAAAAGATGTGTTAGGATTGAGTAGTAATCGGTAAATAAGTATCGAGACAGTTCACTCCTATTCGATGATCCACCCCCATTGTTTACCCATCACTAACTGAATGAAGATGTTATCATTTTTAAATAAAGTGTCTATGTTCGTACTCTGAGTCTGGCTATAACTACTACCATACCTAGTGTTATAGTATGTAAATAACTTAGTCAACTTCTCTTGAATGAACCATTCAAGTTGATGTTCTTAGTTCATATATGAGGATACACATGTCAAAATATTCTCTATCCATTCTACCTTAACCCAATGGTCCATGCAGGCAGCCAGATAATAAAGAGATGGAATAGTAGATCAATACTTTAAGTATTTGGCTTCCATCTCAAGAGTATGTCACTAAATGTCGGGTCTTCTCTAAACTTTCTAAACATGCCACTAATATTGTATATACACCTAAGCATAATGTAAGTGGTGGGAGTATAAACTGACGAACGTATGTTATTCATATCATAAAAAATCATCTGAAATTAAATAAATGAAATTCTTATATCACATTCTCTATCAATAATAATAAGTTTGTCTTTCATACTATTGAAGTAGTTAAGTATCACGTATTCATATCCAACATATGACTCCAATATCAGATATATATAATTTTAATGATGTCTCACATTCATTTAGAATATCTTCTTTAGACGCGTAGATAAACATAGACTACCAAACTTCTATTATCTACTAAGTATCCAAAGATATTTTAGCGAGCTACATAATTTTTTCTTAAGTATGGGAAACCACTTTAATGGTAGGCCACATGCATCTAATGTGAAAAATCTTTTTTAATGGCTCATCTCTAATGGTCTTAACAAACATGTTAATGACTACTTCATTGTTATATGCATTATCAAATGTGATACTATATATTTTATTTTGAATATTATATTCTCTAAAGATTCTCATCATGCACTCATATATGACTGTGCAATCATGAGGATAAAGAATCTCTAAAAATTCTAATTTTTTTTATATTTAGTATCGATCTAGAGTTTATATAATGGGTGGTAAGGAATGCAAAAGATGCATCATCATGACTTGTCCAGATATCAGACATCATGGACATGACATCACTATATTCATTGAATTCATTAGTAATTATTTATTTTTATATAATATTTTAGTATGTCATTCCTACACGTCGACATAGGAATCATATGCTATGTAGGCTAAAAATAGGTTTGTATAATGCTAACTATCCTTAGATCCTCTGAAAATCTAATTAGAAGAACCATCATGGTGATCAATTTGACCATACCCCCCCCCCCCACTCCTTGGTATATATGAAGAGGGTCAACATAGAAGTTGAACTAGATCCAACCTTAAAACCTTACTACTCAGTTGGGTTTGCCTATGATCTAATGCTCCATATTATTTTGGTACAATGTTTGACATGCATCTTAAGGTGCTCTGTCCCACATGTACTCCAATTTGTATATATTTCTTAAAATACTTGTATTTTGCTGATTCTTCATTGATACCTTTATAATTTTTATTTTGTACTATGTTAAAGTGAGTCCAAGCTACATATGTTTTTTTTTTAATTTTTTGTTTTTTAGATATTTGACTTTTGAGTCGAGACAATGGGACGTAAACACGCGGTGGTTTTTTTTTTAAAACCTACCACGTGTAAAAAGTGGGCCGTGTTTTTTAATAAAAAATTATTTTTATAATAACCTGGCAAGTTGGGTGTGGTCCAATCGGACCTTGCCTGAAACCCAGTCTGAGCACAGTAGCCTACATTGTCGTTGGAATGTGCTTATGGGCCAAGATGCTAGGTCATGCCTAGTCCACCATGAGGCTCAGCACCCCCTGGCCATGCATGACACGAGCCATGCCTTGAGCTAGAACGACACGGGTCTAGGCACAGTTCAGTTGGGCCATGCCTCAGGCCATGCCCTGGCCGCCCAACCCACTTGCCACCTCTAGACATCAAATTAACAATTGATCCCAAGTTACACAATATTTCCTGAAATATGTACTCTTTAATAATGGAAGGTATAATAAACCTATTAGGGCCATTTAATTTCTACAAAAGTTTTCTTTGAATGATTGTATTGTATATTTAGGTCATGGTCACATGTATCTCAAACTTTTTATATTGCTCATTATATCATTCATGAAATTCACATAGTTTGATATTTGTGCTACAGCTTCAGCAAATAGTATTTTTATTTCTAACTTTAAAAAAATATTGAAAAACTTCTCAAAATTTTGATCAAATTTTAACTTTTTAAACAATTGTTGAAATGGAAGATTCATCAAAAAATCACCCTTAGCTTCATTCTAATCTATTTTTTTATTTCCATAGCTTTGGGTAACTTCTATTTGCTCTTCAATTTTTTCACTTCCCTCCTCCATAGCTTGGGGTAAGATTTGTGCCTTGCACTTTCTTTGAAGTCATGACTTTGATAGGTATCATGTTATCACATCCTTCATTCTTCAAACTCTTTTTAGTGGGGGCCATGGATTCTTAAAAAATTTTAGTTTGATTCATGACTTTTGGGATAGTCATGGTGCAATCATCTCCAAAAGTTCCAAAATTCTTTTATTCTATATATTATTCTTGTAGTTTTTTCCTACTTCTAAGTAATATAAATGAGCAATTCTTTAAATTTATTTTAGCATCACTTGACAATGCACTACTCCTTTTCTCTTTATTGTTATTGTCAATTTTTCAATTTGATTCTCTATATTGCTCATCATAAAACTTATTTGATCAATTATCACATCAAACACCTCCAACCTATTATCTTGAGCAATACACGTAAGTGCACTAGTACAAGAAGTTAGAATTTCTCCATTCCCTATAGTCAAGATAGGCTTACTGAAATCCTATGCTACAATCTTACCGATAGAGAATCCAACTACATATAGAATATGAATAGTAAACTTATATTATAGTAGAATAGATGATTTGATCTTTCATATGTAAACTAACTCTATTCACTAAAATCATCTACAATGAAGAATACAAGATGCAATGTATATCTATTATAAATATAATCTCAGCTCATTATCATTGAAAAGAAAACCAAAATAAATCCAACCACTGATTAAAAGGAAAAACAAACAATAGTTTCAATATAAAATGGTTCCAATAATCTTCTACTTAGACTTAAATCCATGATGCCATATATCTTACTCCCATTCCCATCCACTTGCATTTCATAGGTTTTAACTGATAAGATTTTTGTAAATGGATCTACTAGGTTGTCTACTAATGCTACGTTAGTCACCACTATATTTTTTTATTTCATAATATTTCTTATTAGCTGATATTTGCACTCAATGTGTTTTACCTTCTTATTGGTCTAGGTTTTTTCAAGTTAGCAAATACCCCACTATTTTCAAAATAATGTATAATAGGTAATTGTATAGAAGGAATAATCCCTACATCTATCAAAAAGTCTCTGAGTCATACAACCTCCTTGACTACCTCTAAGGCTTGCACATATTTGGCCTCCATGGTAGAATCAATAATACCATATTTCTTGATAATCTTCCAACTAATAGCTCCATTTCCTAAGGCAAACACATAACCTAAGGTGGACTTTCTAAAATCATTATCTAATTGGAAATCTATGTCCATGTACCCAATAGGTACAAGATTATTTGTTTGGTATACTAACATATATTCTCTATGCCATTTTAGCTACTTGATTATAAGTTTTATTATTGTCTAATATTCTTATTATGGATTAGATTGATATCTTTTGACCATGTCTATAGCAAAGTAGATGTTAGGTCTAGTACAAAGCATTACATACATTAGGCTTTCTACTACACATGCATAAGAAAATAACTTTATTTTCTCCATCTCATTTAGCTGTTTTGGAACATTGATATTTTGACAGAGTGATTAGATCTCTGAAAGGAAGAAAACTTTTATTAGAATTATGCATACTAAAATAAGTTAATATCTGGTCAATATAAAAAGTTTGAGACAAGCCTTAACATTCTTTTCTTGCAATAATGCCAATGTTTAATTCTAAGGATGTGACTAGCTTCTTAAAAGTCTATGATATTGAATTTACTTCACAACTTGACCTTGAGTGAAGACAACATTCACACATTATTTCTAATGAGCAATATATCATCAATATATAATACTAAGAATACCACCACACTAACATTGTATTTCTTATACACACAATACCCAACTTGATATCGATCGAAGCCATAAGACTTAATGACTTGATCAAAGTGAGTATTCCAAGATATAGATGCTTATTTCAATCCATAAATGAACTTATTTAATTTACACAACGACCACCCTTGACCTTTTTCTATGAAACTATTAGGATGCATAAAATAGATGCACTCTTTAAGATGTCCATTCAAAAATATAGTTTTTATATTAATCTACCAAATCTCATAGTTATAATGAGTTGTAATAGATAAGATAATTCAGATATACTTCAGCATCACTATTGGCAAATAGGATTTCTCATAATTGATTCCCTATTTTTGAGTAAAGTCTTTTGTAAAAAGCATAGCCGTATAAGTCTCAATGCTATAATTTGTTCTTTTCTTTTTCTTATAGATTCACATATACTTGATGAGTATTATCTCTTTAGGTGATTCCATAAGATCATAAACATGATTGGAGTGTATGGACTACATCAATGATTTCAGTCTTTTGTCAAATTTTTACATCTTTATCTTTAAGTGCTTTATCATAGTTACTAGATTAATATCTACCTCATTAGGAATTCTATCATAAGACTATCCTTAATAATCCCCCCATTATCATGAGGTAATGAGATATTTGGAATATTACCTTGTAATATTTCTTCTTGTGTCTCTGATATTTAACTAGTTTGTGCTAGTTTATCTCCTCTCAATTCTTCTAGAACAATCTTACTTCTTGGCTTGTAGCTTATTATATAATCTTATTTTAGTAATCAAGCATTTGTATCAACAATGGTCTTCTGATGCTTTGGTCATTAAAACAAACCATCCTTGGTTCCTCTAGGATATGCCATGAAGAAATAAACTTTTATTTATTGTTCCACCTAATCTATTTTTTTCATTACATGTGCTAGCTAACCCCATAGGTGAATGAGTTTCAGAATGAGCTTACACCTAGTCCATAATTTATTTAGAGTAGTAGGTACTGACTTAGATGGGACCAAGTTGAGAATATAAGTTGTTGTTCATAATGTATATCCTAGAAGGAATCAAACATATCTAAAAAACTATCTTTGATCTCACTATGTCCATAAGGGTTCCACTCCTTTCTGTCATATTTTTTTGTGGAATACTAGGTGCAAACAACTAGGATGTAATCCCATGATTTATCAAATACTCTCAAAATTTTTCGAAGAGATACTTGCCACCATGACCAAATCATAATGTCTAATACATTTATTATGATACTTCTCCATTTCTACCATATACTCTTTGAATTTCTCAAAGGGTTTGAACTTTTGACATATTAAATAAATATATCCATACCTTGAGTAATCAGAGTTTGGATGTGAATAGTTTTTTTTTTGAAATAAAAAATACAAAAATTAATGCACGTTTTAAAAAAATGACAAAAGTAGCACGTTTGGCTGTCACTGGCGACGATGGCATTTGGCAAAGTTCAATGGCTGACATTCCTAATGCCAGCTATTGAACTTTTCCATAGGCCCCACAATGACGACCAATGAAATTATGAATTTTGCCAAAGGCTGTCGTTCACAACTCCGGCCAATGAAAAATTTTAAATTTAAAAAGCCATCGTTGTGGACGATGGCCATTAAACTTAAAAATTTGCTAAAGGC
Source organism: Sapria himalayana (assembly GCA_029783825.1). Lineage (NCBI taxonomy): Eukaryota > Viridiplantae > Streptophyta > Magnoliopsida > Malpighiales > Rafflesiaceae > Sapria > Sapria himalayana. The sequence continues at coordinate 1,259,696 of JAREIK010003611.1, read as the reverse complement.
CATCGTCCACAATGATGGCCAATGCCTAAACACACTATTTTTGTCATTTTTTTTTCAAACTTGTATTAATTTTTGTATTTTTTTTTCCTAAAAACACTATTTATGTTCAGAACTCAAGTAATATCAATAAATATTATGAAATATCGAAAGTCATCTCTCGCTTAGACAATCAGGGGTCCACATCAATTGGAATGAATAGTTTTAATTATTCTTTTGCTTGATAGCTCTTTAGCCAAAAAGGATCATTTGATTGTTTTTTTCTTCCAAGCAGGATTCACAAGATGGAAGTATTTCCATTTTCAATGAACCAAAAAGTCCATCATTAACTAGTCTCAATATCTATTTTAGAGTTATATGACCTAGATACAAGTGCCAAATATAGGTTTGATTCAATTCAAGACATTAGTATTATTCAATTCTCTTACATGACAAGACATTAGTATTATTCAATTCAACCCATTAAAAATAAGGAGAGATATGATTAATAATATAAAGATTATTTTTTAATGCAAAAAAATAGATAAATCTTTTATTCAAATAGATTGTTATAGAATCATTAAACAAAAAATAATTTCAAACCTTAATCAAACTAGAAATAGAAATTAAATTTTTTTGATGGAAGGTACATAACAATAATCTTTTATTCAATGAACCTAAAATTATTCAATTCTTTCACTACAATCACTGGCACCTTCATTGTAATTCCCATGTGTAGATCAATCTTGCTATCACTTAGTTATATAATTTCTTGGAATTACTTCAAAGAATTATAAACATGATTAGTGACTCTCGTATCAAGACACCATGTATTGATAGATACTACTGCTAAACATGTCTCAACTACTAGTAAATGAGATTTACTTTGATTGTTCATCTTGATGAGATAAACTATACACTACTTCCAATATCATACCTACTTGCAATGAAAATATATATTCTTTAGTTTTTTCACTCCCACTTGTGACTAAGGAGCTAACTAGGGAACATGAACATGTTTCTAAAATTTCATCATCTTCTTTCCTTTCATTTTAGAAGTAGTCTTTTAACAACAAATACAAATAGTTTCTTGATAAGATTCTTAGCCAATACCAATTCATCAAGCAATTGTGCTAGTGTTCAAATAAGTATATTCATATTATAGTTTAAATAAAATTGCTTATATGAATCTGGAAATAACTAGAAAATGATATCAAACTAGAAATCCATATCAGTCTTAGCTCCAAGGATCTCTAGTTTACTCTAAAGACTAATCATATTTAGAATATAATTCTTTGCCGAGGCATTTTTTAGCAATAGTAGTATTTATCAAATCTATCATGGCTTTCTATCCAACAAGATGAGTCTGATTCCCAAATATATTTTGAGATTAGGAATCATATCATAGGCTATTGTCATAGACTAATGATGATGTTGGAGTATATTTGATATAGTATTTAAAATATAACACCTTGACATCTCATCAGCTTTCACCCATTTCTCATAAGGTTTGGATTCCTATTTGATTGCTCCTTCATAAGGTTTATCTAGGCAAAGATTTATGAGTATAAAATTATAGTACTCATTAGTCTTAACAATATTGAGGTTTCTTTTCCAATCTATGTAATAGGTTCCATTAGTTTATTTTCTTTGAGAATAATGGTGAGTGAGTTGAAAGTTATTTTATAAATCTTAAAAAATTATAATGAGTCAATTAACTTTGAATTCTATTTCAAGTATCAGTTCCTCTTCCAATTCTCGAGTAAATTTGTCATCATTATGATATACCACGAATAGTATACCTTGATATGAGGATGTCTACTATCCATCATTTTATTTAGATAGGCTAATTCATATTAAACTTTTTGTCTAGGCAATGGGCTTTACTAAAAAAGACTAAATAGATGACTTTACTTTGGTTCTATAAATAATAGCAGTGACTAAGATAGAGAGAATGCTATTATTTATAGCTAAGTATACACCATCACATTAGTCAAGACTAATTGTTCTTAATTGAATCTTTCAGATGATGAAGTGATCCATTTAAACAATCCACAAAACTCTCTCACAATCCACAAAACTATCTCACCAAGATCAACACATTAACTTACTTGAATTACTCACAAACTAGTGATAGAGATCATGAGATTCATTCTCGATGAATTCCCTCACCCACTCAAGTTTTCAAAAGATTGGGAGTTTTAAAAAAATAATTACTAATTCCCTTCAAAAATATTTATCTTAAAATAGGAATAATAATTTATTTTTAATTATTAAAATAATGGTTTGTAATTTAAACTTATGTATGCACAACACCATGTGAAACATCCACCACCCACACACAATCATCATACAATTTATTGCATACATTCATCATTCATATTTTCACATACCACTATACATGTCATTACAAAAATATAGCACCACATGATTCCATGCCATATCAACATGATGACCATGCCATCACATACAGACATTCCACATTTATGCGATGACCATGCCATCACATAATTTATATGTTGTACATCTATGCTATTTGGGTTTTATAGCATATTAACTAGGGACTTTTGTTAATGAAGTTTGAGTTTTGAGGTAGTGCCCCAATGGAATTAAACCTCACCTGGTCAGGTCGTAGGGACATAGGGCTTGGGGCTAGCGCCCTTAAAAATAAAACAAAATAAAAAAAATATATAGAACTTCTTCATGTTGTAATCTCTGCCACAATTAGTTTTTACTATTAGGAATTTGGTCAACATTAACCATTTCATACTCCACGATGATCACCATTCATTACTATTACATCCTCCACCATGGCTAGCGTTAGCCACTATAGGCTCTAGAGTGGCTAATGTTAACCACTTGTAGCTCCATCACAATAAATGTCTACCACTACATGCTCCACCATGGTCACTGTCCTTCACTACAAGCTCCACCATGGTCATTGTTTGACACTGCGAGCTCTATCATGGTCACCATTCTCCTTAGCTACAAAATTTTATGCCTCATCAATAGGAGTTCACAAAAACTTTTAACATATTTCTAGAAATAAATTGTAATTTAACCCCATGTGATTACAAAAATTATACAAGCTAAATACAAAAATACAACCCCAAAACTTAATGAGTATCGTCACATCCAAATGCACATTCAAATTCATCCAAACACACATTCAAAATACCTAAATAGTTGGGCAATATTTTTTTTTGTTTAACAAAGGTCAGAACACCTATGTCATAATCAATGACATTATCTACTCCTATATTCATATTAAACCTTGATTAATTTACACGCAATATCATAAATTGAAGTTCTGATACAATTGTTAGATTTTGAAACCAGTTCATTTGCATATAACATATTCATTTTAAGTTTTTATCTTCTAGGATGAAGATTGAAGCAAGATTGTTAACACACACCTTGATTATTCTTGATGTTGGAGTTTTCCAAACCCATCCCCCATGCCGCCTACTCCATCGTCTAAAGGAAAAAGTTGCACAATATGTAGGTGGTGCATCTATTTTACCAAAAAATCCAAAACCCATAATAATAAAAGATAAAAAATCACACATATCACATCACTTTGCAAAAGTGATGCAATATGTCCCCTTTTTTATTTTATTCAAATTATATTAAAGATTTAATTAATTTATTATAAATATATAATTAAATAATTAATTCAATTTTAATTTATATCAATTAATGAAATGAATTAATATTATTTCAATCAAATTAATTATTTTGGTTTTATATACACAAAACATCAAAATAAATGAACTAAATCTTGAATTATAATTTTAAATAATTTTTATGACACAAGATATGAAAGGGATCCTAACATAAATAAGATTTCAGGCTCTCAATATAAATTAAATGCACCATAATTCACATCACTATAGAATTATAATTACACTTCCTCACTTATTCAAAAAACTTATGTCTTTTGTTATTTAGCACTTATTTAACTCTTCATATTAAGATTATATATACTCATTAATTGAATCAAATTATTGCAAATTTAATTCAATCATTATCTTATAAATTACCTCAAGACCTTCCATTTAACTTATTCAATATGTTGGATTAAACTCTACCTTCATAATTTGACAATATCAAAACTTAAAATCATCCTCAAGGGACATAATTAATCAATTTTATAGGATATAAATTTTTTCGATAATTAATATTCACCATACAATTGATAAAATTATCCAATTCACCGAGCATATTGGTCTAATTATAAATTTGATACTTATGAAAAAAATAACTATTAACAAGTATATATGTTTATTAATATATATTAAAATTAAAAGTAACAGTATTTGCAATAACTATATATGGCGTATTTTTATTTTGCATGTTAGTATAAAATAATCACATGACTTTGGTCCTAATCAATATACATAAGTGCACTAGCACAAAAAAGTTAGAACTTCTCAATTCTCCATAATCAAGATAGACCTACTAAAATTATATGCTACAATCTTACTGATAGAGTCATAGAGAGTCCAACTTCATCTAGATTGCGAATAGTGAACTTTTATTATACAAGAATTGATGATTCAATCTTGCATATGTAATCCAAATTATATAATCCAAATCATCTACCATGTAGAATAAAGGATGCATGTATATCTATTATAAATATAATCTTAGGTTATTGTCATTCAAAAAAAACCAAAATAAATCCAACCAACAAGTAAAAGGAAAAATAAATAAAAATGGCTTTTAGTTTAACATAATTCCAACAATAATAATCCTTGATGATGAGTGACTAAGAATGCTTGTAGTGAAAACCATGATAGAAGCATTTCCTAGGAAGGTGATTGATACTAGATACTTTTTTTTAATGAAATATATTGCTTTCTCAATTTAGTTCAGAGAATATTTCCAATAGTAGGCAACAAAATGGCTTTCTTTTGAGTAGCTTGTATATCATGACTTCAAATGAGAGAATGGCACAACAATGACAATGAGAGGAGTTAGGATAAAATTCTGATCAACCATAAAAAACCAAACATGGAAGTAAGTTGGGAAAGAAGAATTATTTCAAACATGATATACATTAATTTTTGCTATCTAAAAAAAATAGTAAACTAAAAATATTATTTCAAGTCCTCTCATTGTTTGCTTCTAATAGCTAGGGGAAACATGTATTTTAATATGTAGCTACTATAGAAATTATAAACTCCAACAATGGCTTCAAAGAAGTTGGTAAAATGCCCTTCTATTGTGAATTCTTGCATCCAAAGAAATCATCGAGATGTCAACTTCTTTTTAGGCATGGATCGTGGTATCATGGAGTTGCATGCCATGCAAAGGTAATTGGGTGGACCCATGTCTGATTTATTTGTTGCCCAACAAATAGAGGGGTCAAAAGGGACGTGCCGGGCTGACCCAGCCCATTTTTTGTGAGTACGACCGTGCTTTCGTGCCGGGCCAGGCACGACATGGTTTATTCAAACCAAGCCCGGCACGGACTGCCAGTCCGGTGGTAAAAGTATTGTGCTGGGTCATGCCCGTATGGGCCAAAATAGACCCGTACGTGCCTGGTTAAAAAAATAAAATTTTTTTATTTTTAAAAATTTTAAGTTTTGTATTAAACTATATATAAAATATATATTATATTATATATAGATAATGTTTAAAAATTTTAAATTTGTAACTTGAAAATTATTGAATATAAAATATTAATAAAGTTTACATTTTTTTTATTAATTTTTTAATAAATTTAGATTATAATTTATTAGAATAAAATTATAGAGTTTTAAATGAAAAATTTAAATGCAAAAATAAATTAAACAAAAAATTTCGTAAAAAAAAATTACAAAAGCAAACCAAATGTCCAATCGGCCAATAGATACCGAACCACAAAAACAAAATTTCGTTAAAAAATCACAAAAACAAAAGCAAACCAAATGTCCAATCGGCCAATAGATACTGAACCAAAGCAAATACAACGTAACGTAAATAAAAAAGAGTATAATCAATACAAAATAAAATATCGAAATTAAAAAATATTTTCAAGAATAAATAATACAAATCATCAATTATGCGTGTGACTGTGAGGTATCAAAAATCAAAATTAAGTAGCAATGACAAATGACATGTGGCGTGGCGTGGCATTTACAACTGGCATCTGACAACAGGTAGGGGCAACCGGCAACCACGTCAATCATCAATCAGCATATCATGAGTATCATCAACCGCAACATCAAAATCACTATCATATAGATCATCATCATCATCAATCAACTCTCCCACTTTTGCAGCGGATGTAATCCCTGCCCTAGCTCTAGTACGATCCTGGATGCTAAACCTCGAATCCTCCCAATCTTCAAATAGGCCAATGCCTCAACAATATCTGGACGTAATCTCGATTTCCTATCCGAAATCATGTTCACTGCAACATAAAAAGTAGACTCCAATGCTATGCTTGACACCGGAGGAGTTAGTAGATCTCGTGTCATCCTAGATAGCATGTGAAAGGTGGACTCATGATTTTCATCATTATAATATATCAAGATTCTTAGTATCAGAATATGATAGGATTGAGTAGCAATCAGCATCTAAGTACTGAGAAAGCTTGCTCCTATGTGACAGTCCACCCAATCGTTTCTCCCTAGCTAACTGAATGGAAAAATCATCATCTCTGAAGAAGATATTCATGTCCGTAATCACAGTCTCACTACTACTGCCACAATACCTAGTATCGTAGTATGTGAATAGGTTAGTCAACTTCTCTTGAATGAACCCTTCAGGTGGGTCTTCCTGGTTCATGCACGAGGAAATGTAAGTCAGGGTGTTATCTACCCCTTCCACCTTAACCCTAGGGTCCATGCATGCAGCAAGACAATAAATAGATGGAACAGTAGACCAGCACTTTAAGTATTTGGTTTCCATCTCTACAACCATATGGCTAAGTGTCGGGTCAGTTTGATACTTCCTAAACATGTTACTAATATTGCATATGTACCTGAGTGTAATGCAAGTCGTGAGAGAATAAACAGATGAACACATATTCATCGTGTCATAAAAAATCTTCAAGAATTTAATAAATGAAATTCTTGAAGCCCTGTCAGTATCGTCAATAATAAGTTCGGCACTCTTACTATTGACGTAGTCGGATATTACGTGTTCGTATCCAACACATGACTCCAACATCAGGTACGTGTAATTCCAATAGTATCTTTCATCCGATTGGAATTTCTTCTATTTAAGATTCGTAGACAAACATATACTATCAAACTCCTTTTGTCTGCGAGGAGTGCGAATATATTTTAGTGCATTACGTATATTATCCAACGTGGGGGAACACACCTTCATACCCGCTTCTACAATCCAGTTAATCACGTGACACATGCATCTGACATGAATGATCTCTCCTAATGGTGCCTCTCTAATAATTCTAACAAACATATTAAGTATTACTCCATTATTAGATGCATTATCGAATGTGATACTAAAAATTTTATTTTGAATTTTATATTCTCTAAAGATTTTTATCATACACTCAAAAATGACCGGGCCATCATGAGGATGGAGAATCTCGGAGAATCCTAAAATTTTTTTATTCATTGTCCAGTTAGAATCTACATAGTAGTAGTGAGACATGCATAAGATAATTCATTATGACTTGTCCAGATATCAGACATCACGGACACCACTCCACTATATGTCATAAATTCATTAATTATTATTTGTTTTTCTAACTTATAAAATTTTAGTATGTCATTCCTAGATGTCGACCTAGAAATCCTACGATAAGCAGGCTAAAATTATGTTTGTATGATGCACACAACCCTTGAATCTTCCGAAAATTTGATCGGAAGGCTCATCAATGTGATAAGTTTGGCCATGCCTTTCCTACCCAACTCGCTGTGGTATATAAAGGGAGTAAACTTTGAGACTGAACTCGATCCAGTCTCAAAAAATGTAGTACTAAGTTGGATTTGCCTAGGATCTAATGCACCATGTTTTTTGGTGCATAATTTGGCATGCTTCTTAAGGTACTCAGTCCAAAACGAACTCTTACAAGTTAAATTTCTCATACAATATTTGCACCGCATCATTTCTTCTTCCTCACCACAAACATTTTTTTTGTTTTATTATATTAAAATGAGTCCAAACTACAGAAGTCTTCCTAGCTTTTTTGTTTTTTAGATGTTTGGGTTGAGACGACTGGAGAAACCAAAGTTTCAGCAGCCTCAAACCTCTGTGCAAGATTTTCATTTTCTGAATTTAAATATGTTTCATTAGTATTAGTCATTTTTTTTAGATTTTTATTGAACAGGAGGTAGAGCCTAGATGATAGATTTTATATTTTTGGATTAGACAGAGAGACTAGAGAGAGAGAGAGAAAGTAAACAAAAAAACTTAATTTTTTTAAATATTATTTTTTATGTTAAAAATTATAGTTCTATACTAAACAAAAATTAAAATACCAGTAAAGCAGTTATCTAGATCACGTGCATGGTGCATCACAGTCTAGTTCAAACTTCCAAACTCGAGTTGAAAGTCCCGTAAAGCCTAGCTGAATGATGAAATCACAAGTCCCGTGAGAGAGAAGACAATGAGCTTTGAAAGAATTTTGAGAGAGTGAGAATAAATGTTTATGAAAAACATAAATTTTATAAAGAGGTGGGGAGGGATTCGGGTCGGATCGCGGGTCAGGTCGGATTGGAATCAGACCTGTGCCCACGTGTTTTCCCTATCCGTATGGTATTGACTATGGTGCTGGCCGCTGGCGCTGGGGTGGGGGTGGGGTGCGGGACATGTCTCGTGCCAGCAGGCTGTGCCATGGGCCATGGAACCGTGCCGGGTCAGGCACGGCACGAGGCCCGGTCGGCCTAGGCACGACCTGACACAATTGGTGCTATGGTCGGGCACGACACAGGCCCGGGCACAAGAAATTCCTGTGCTGGGCTAGGACTGTCCGACCCGGTTGACACCTCTACCAACAAACTTTTTATGAAGCATGAATCATTCTCAAACATGAGTCATGCTTGGTTCATGATCAAGCACTTGTGACTAAGTGGCATGCACACATGCCCAGGGGGTCATACCAATTGTGGTTGTGCTAGCATACTTTTGGCCCATAAATGGACTCGTAACCTACCCAACTTCCAGCAAGCACGATGGTGCCATGAGAAAGGGATTACATGCCCTTGGAAACAACTATTAAAAAGGAAGTACATCATGGATTGATGGCTTGTTTGGAAATCTAGGTTGTGTTGGGTCGTATCGGGTGAAGTCAGGCAATGCAACATAGATTACACTCTAGGATCGAGCCGAATTCAAGCTAGAATGGGTATTATGGCTTACACTTGGCTTGAAGACCAAAATGTTGAAAAACACACTTGGCACTAAAATCAAATGATGAAATCTTAAGACCTCTTTAGCTTTACAAAGTATAAAGAAATAAACCAAACATCAAACTCCCCTCGATACCAAATATTGGGAAGAGAAGCAAATCAATGCTTCATGTTTTAGTTCTTATACTGAATCACTAAAGAATCAAGTAAGAAGAGAAAAGAAAATATACAATTGCAAGAGAAAAACTTTCACTACATTCTAAGATTACAATCAAGATAATACTCTATTATTTTTATAAATGTTTAAATAGAAAACAAATAAATTTTTAAACTTATAATTATTTGATACACAAAGCACACTGAGGCACAAACACCTCTTGGGGCCTAGCAGCGCAAGACACACTTGAGGTCTGTGTTTTTTATATGAGGCACATCATTTAGATGTATTTTATAATTTTTATGATGATTTTTTATTATTTTTATATTTCTTTCTCATAAATTATTGGTTATTTTAATTGATTGTTTTTCTTCTCGACAGTGTCTTTGAGAATTATATATTTAATTTACATGTATCATGTCAATTGATCCTATGTTTGCATGAAGAAGGAATTCATTGAGGACAACAGTTGAGTGTTTTAACACGAAGCTATAGTATGACATTGGAGACTATGACACATCAGTGAGATAAATCTGGCAAATGTATCCTCAAATAAAATGGTAAAAAAAATTCTAGATTGTTTATGAAGGTTTTAATTTTATGAGAATTGCTTATGCAAAAATAATAAAAAATGGGTACAATTTTAACCTATAGTCACTAGATCAATAGCAATGGTGCATTTGATTCACAAATCAAGGTACTACATGTTGTTTATTGATGATTTCATCTAGTATGCACAACTTTAATTTATTAAGAGTAAAATTGAGGTGTTAGAGATATTCAAATTGTTAAAATTACTAGTGAAAAAACCAATTCAATAAGAAAATAAATATTTTACATATAGACAATGGTATAGAGTACTTTTTGGTGGATTAATTCTATGACATGAGTGATCTCAATGGAGAAATTGAGTCACAACATCTTTCAATCATGATATCACAAGATATATCATGATATCACAAGATATATCGTGATATTTTCTAGTCATGACATCACAAAATATGTTGATGGCATTGACTATGATGAAGAGGCAATGCACATAGAGTTTGGAGATTTTGTTTGAGGAAGAAGTATCTGAGACAATACATATATTGAGGTATAAATAAATTAGAAACTCACATATAGGGCATGTCGATAGTAAACATCATGCTCTTCATGTCATAAAAGATGAGATTAATATTGTGAAGGTGGAAAGAGCTTCTGAGGAGTCAAAGTAGTAAGAGCGTACAATGGTGGAGGAGCTATAATAATTTGAGAAGAACAATAAATGCAACCTGATAAAACTACCCTCATATCAGAAGGTAATAAAATGCAAGTGGATGTTCAAAAATATTAAAGACCAATGGAAAGATAGAGAAGTATAGAAGATGGTTTCAAAATGGTACTCTCAGGTTGATGACATTTACTATGATGAGATCTTTTCATTAGTAGTAAAGATGGCCTCCATCTAGGTGGTACTGACTACTAAAACTAATTACGATCTAGAGATTGAATAAAAGGATCTGAAGATTAATTTTCTTCATTGAGACTTAGAGGAATAGAATCTATACAAAGCGGATGATCATTTTTCGAGGTGAAATTCAAGAAAAACTTGGCGTGTAAATTGGAAAAATCATTGTACAACCATAAATAGTCTCTTAGGATGTGGCATCAAAAGTTTGACTCGTATGTCTTGTAGTTGGGATTCCATATATGTGAGATAGACTACTATGTATACAAGATGATTAGGTAATAACTATGTTATTTTAACATTATATATTGAGGATATGTTATTAATTAGAAATAGCAAGAAAATGGCGAGTGATGTAAAAGGGTTGCAAGTAGGAAGGTTTGAAATGACATATCTTGAGACATCAAACTTTCTACTAAGCATGAAAAAGTAGAAAGATCAGGAAAAAAAGATGTGTCTTGGGTAGCAAAAATATATTGAGGGAATACTTCAAAAGCATATGTCCAATTACAAGCTGGTGAAAATTCTTATGGAGATTATGATGAAGTTGGTAGCAGAGCAATGTCCTACAACTCATTATGAGAAACAAGAGATCACTCTCATTCCAATTGATAGTATTTTCGAGAGTTTGATATATGTTATGGCATATATGAGACCAAATATTCCACATGTTTTGACAATGCCGTGCAGGTATATGCCCAACCCAATGAAGAAGCATTGGAATGCTATTAAAATGGTGCTCAAGTATCTTCAAGATATTGTTGATTTTATGTTGTAGTTTGGTGGTAACAACAAAAAGGACTTTGAAGTCAATAGAGCTATTGATGCAGACTAGGATGAATATGTTGATATCATTAGATCTATGAGTGGGTATGTATTTAACTTGTATGGTGGATCTATGAGCTATTGAAGTCATCAAAGTTGGATGAGCAAGAGGCAAGCTATCATTGTCCTCTCATCCACTAACCCATAATACATTGTTCTTACCCAAGCAAGTAAGGAAGCTATCAGGATAAAAAAATATGAGAAGAGTTTGGCTTTGAGCAGAAGTAATTGAGTCTTAGATATGATAGTTATAGTATTATTCATTTAGAAAGTAATTTGGCATTTCATGCTCGAACAAAATACATTGACATCTAATACGACTTCATTAAATAGAAAGTAGGTTAGAGGCTAATTCAATTAGAGAAAGTCAGCACAAAGAAAAACCATACTGATTAATTGATATAGATTATGGGTGAAGAAAAGTTATTGTAGCATAGAGATGGAACTAGGATGAAGAAGTATTTGGCACGTGATAGAATATTAGGATTGATTCATACTTCTAAAATTATTAAATATGTTTGATATTGCAACATGAATTGTGCAGTCACGACTTAAACTAAGTTGCAACATATTTTAAGTTCTTGCAATTGGAAGTGTTAAAGATTCAAATTATGACATTGTACTTTGGTGTCATGATATGAATGAAAAGAGTCATATCCTATTTTTTGTTGATATGAATAAAAGACTTTATATTTGGTGTCACGACATGAATTGTGAAGTTGCAACTTGAACTAAATCATAACATAGTTTGTGTTATTGTGACTAAAAGTTTAATGATTCAAGTCTTAACATTTTCTTTAATATACAAAAACATATTTTACTTTTGTGTCATGACAACGGATGAATGAAGTCACAACATTAATATAATATCACAACTTAGGTCTTAAATTTTTTTAAACATTTTTGTTTACTATACACAGACTTGTACATGTAATATATATGTGTGGAAATGCAGAAAGTATGTGGAGGTTGTAAAGATTTATGAGATCGTAACATTTTTCTCTTATCTTTTTCTTCTTTTCTCTTATGCATATTGTGTTTTATCTTTGAAAGTTTTCTTTCCTCTTCAGGAAACCCTAAATCACTATCATGATTTCTAACTAGTTATGAGCAATATTGATAGCCCATAGAGATTCATAGAACCATCCCACTTGATTCTCAAATCATTGAGAATAATCTTTAGCCAAAGTAGTACACACAACCCTTGAGAAATGAATATAAACTCTAGTTCTGGGTCAGCCTTGCCACCACTTTATACTTTTTACTCCTCCATGTTATCAAATTATATCCAAGGAAAATATAATAATCTATAGTTGATCTTCAATCTACTATGGATCCTCCATAATCAGCATTAATGTATGCTTCTATAGTAAAAGTATCATTCTTCTTGAACACAATTTTTTTCTCGAAGTTTCCTTTCAAGTAATACTATAGCTTAAAGTTGAGGTTCTCTTGAATCAATGGATGAAATGACTAACCATGCTTACAAAGTAAATGATGTTTGGCTGAGTGTGAGCAAGGTATATGAGCCTACTAACCAGCCTATAATACATTCTTTTATCTACAATCAATTCTATTTTAGTTTCTCTCAAGTTGTGGTTTGGATTAATTGGGGTATAGACTAGTTTACACCCAATCTTCTCTATTCCTTCTTATAAATTAGTCACATACTTTGTTGAGAGATAAAGATCCCAATTGTGGAATATGTAACCTCAAGATTGAAGAAGTACTTTAGTTTACCTAGTTCCTCTATCTAAAACTCTTTTGTGAGTCATTGTTCACTTCATGCTTCTCTCTCTCATCATTTTGAGTTACTATGATATCTTCAACATAGACTAGAAGAGCATTTACTCTCTATATAGCCGAGTGCTTCATGAAGAGAGTGTGGTCACTTGGGTATTGTTTGTAGCAAAATTCTTTCATAATTGCTTAAGGAGATTATTTTTGCTCATAAAGGGCAATTATTAGCTTTCACACCTGTTTACTTGTGTCCCCTCAAAACCTAGGGATGTTCATGTAAATCTCTTCAACTAAATTATCACGAAGAAATACATTCTTAACATTTTACTATAGGAGTTAAAAAATTATAGTGGGTATCCAATGACAAAAAGATTTTACAATCTTTTAATTTTGCAACTATATAAAAAATATCTTGATAATTATATTCATAAGTTAGAGTGTACTATTTAGCTATCAATCTTACTTTATGTCTATCAAGAAATCAATTAGTCTTATTTTTTAAGTATGAAAATTTACTTGTAATTAACAACATTTTTACTTTTCAATCTTTCAATGATCTCTTATATCTTATTCTTTTATCATGCACTCATCACCTCTTTCATAACAACCTTCAATTCCTTTTTGTCAATGCCTTAGAAACAACACTAATGATAATAACAATGTTTAGACTCATAATGAAATTCTTTTGGGCAAGCAATAGCACTTAAAAGACACATATTGTGATAGTGGATAGAGTGGTCAGCTAGTGCATTAATCTCGTGTATTTTCTAATAGAAATGGAAAGGTCAAGACTGTCTTTTGAGTCAGCTTTAGTTTCACCAGGTTGCTTATGTATAAGTGAGTTTAATCTTACTGTGATTTCATTCCCTAAGATTTAGTTTGATTCTTGGTCCTATAATGGTTTTGGAATGGCATTTTTCCCTGAATATATTTAGTAAATTATGAAAAATTATGAGCGACATTGGCTAGAACAAAGCATGACATGAATTAAGTAGTAAAATTGGGTTACCTAGGTATGATTGGTTAGGGTGACTCAAGTTCTTCCTTATCATGGGTTGAGGCATGAGAAAACTCAAAGAATTCAAAGAAAGCATAAGGACTATCTTCCATCATTAAAATTTTCCTCTAAAGAGATGTCGTGGAAAAAATGTTTTTGATGAAAGTGAAATCTTCAAAGATTTAAATTTTTTTTTTGATAAAAGAATTGTAATATTTATAAACTTTTTGAGTAGATAGAAACTCTTTGGTACCTCTACTAGAAATTCATTGTCTAATAATAATAAAACAAATTCTATTTATAAGGTGTGTAGCTATAAGAACAACTTCTCCCCAACGGGACTTAGGAATCCCATGAAAAAGTAAAGCTTGAGTTATATTTAACTAAATGCCTACTTTTTCTCTAATCTATTCCATTTTGTTGGGATGTGTTAACACATGATGATTCATATAAAATGTCATGTGATTGAAAATAGTGTGAGAAAACTTGATTGAATTAATCTCTAGCATTGTCTATCCTAATTTTTTTTTATTTTAATATCAAATTGGTTTTGAATCATTGAGCAGAGATTAGATATAATAATGCTAACATCAGATTCTTGTTTAAGGAAAAAATTCATATAACCCAAGTAAAATCATCAATTAAGGATACAAACTAATGAGCTATATAAATATTAGGTATAGTTGAAGGACCTCATATGTCATTATGAATCATATGAAAATGATGAATACTTCATTTTTTTTTTTTTTGCTAATAGGCAAAAATACACGAGTATATTTTGTTATTTCATAAATTTCACAATAAAACTCAGAGATACCTGCTATTTGGAACAAATGAGAGAACTTGACCTTTTAAACCTTAAAAGATGAATAACCTAGATGTAGATGATACAACCAAATGGTATATTTATTTGAGAAAATGAGAAAAGAGAAGGATAGATTATTACTTGTTTTCCAAGATGATTCAATGTGGTAAAGACCATTCCTTTCCTTGTAAAGTCAGGTTCCTTTACCTTAGCAGTATGCCTAAAAACACAAGAAGAAGAGAAAAAAAAATAGCATGACATTTCAGAATATGAGTAAGCTTTTGAATATAAACATGGTTGGATGATAATTTTGGTACATGGAGGACATTTTTAAAGATAAGGATAAGTGTGATCTATATCTTTGAAACCTAAAACAATAACTAAAGAGTAATTGGCCACTACAATTTTCTTGTTGCTTGGGCTTGGAGTATAGGTATGGGCAAGTTGAGATTTTGATGTCATGGTTTATGGCACTATAGTCTATTACCCAAAATTCATCATAAACACTATTTTAGGTTTTTATTCAACAAGCGAATGGAGATGTACCTGAAAAAGCCTAAGAGCGTGCTCCATTAGGTTTGTCAAGAGATCTCAACAAAACTTCTCAGCTTCTCCATTTCTTCATTGTTGAACTTGTCTATTGTTGGATTTTTTTTAGTTTTGGGTTGCCCTGCCATGTGTACTTGGGCCCTTGTTGCCCTCCATGGTTTCTCCATTTATAGCTTGCTGGTTTCCCATAAAGCTTCTGACACTTCTCTTTTGTGTGTCTTGGTTACTTGCAATAGGTGTCATATGTTTTGTCATTGATCTCCTTCTATTGATTGTCCCTACCTAAGTGTTTAGATAAATCATTTTTTCCTTTTTTGAGATATTCTATTTTTTGCTACTAGAACCAAACCATCCAAGGTTTGTGGTTCAATCATAACATTCATTTAGCTTTCCTTGTTGAATAAGTGTCACCCCATCATTAAAGCATGAAACCTTCTGCTTGCCAATAATCTAAATTCATACTTGATCAATTTCTGGGTTAAGCCCAACAGAAAAATATACTCTATCTTGCTCAATAATCTAAATTAGATTCTATCTTGCTCAATGAAATCCTTCAAAACAACCTTAAGGTATTTGGTTTTTATCACACTATAATGATTGTGTTTTTGCCACAAAACTTTCAATTGATTTGCATCAGAAACTATTTTACTTCCATGATTAGTAGCAATCATTTTCACCTTGAGCTTATATATAGATACATGAGCTACATCTCTAGATTTTGAATATGTTTATTGAATTACATCCCAAATATCCTTAGCCATAGCCAAAAACATGAACATGTTGCAAATCTCAAGAGACATAGAATTCCATATTCATGCCATAATTATAAAATCTTATTCATCCCATGCTTCAAAATGGGATGAATAAGTTGGGACAATTTAAGTAAAGTTTTTCATCTATCCTATATGCAGCCTAAATATTTTTCCATTCCTTAATGATATCGAACAATTTTCATCTATCCTATATGTTATAGTAGTTGGATCTACAACCTCTGACATCTTCTATGAAAAATCCGGATATCTTGGGAATTAAGGTAGATCACAAAATAAAAAAAAATAGCTATGAATGTTAGGAAAAAAATGGCAATGAAGGCCATCATGATTCCTTTAATTGAGGGAGCTAGAGCATGCATTATTAGACATTCACATTCTTAAACTTTCTATTTGAAAAGTAAGAATTATCTAACACTCCGTGTAACATTTCAAGGTTCGATTTAAAATTTTTTTAGAATACACCAAATATAAAAGATCTAAATATATGTGAAGATATTTGATGATTATGGATAATATATAATGATATCTAGGAGTTTTACAAGAAATATAAGTATTTTTTTTGAAAAATTTTTATTTTGATACATCATGTAGAAAATATTGATAAAAAACCTAAATATTATAAAAAAATACAATAAATGTAAACAATTTATATTTTGATGCATTGAAATTTAGAAACCCATTTTCCCCCATGCATGATATTACCTTTTAAATATAGTGTTAATTTGTGATGGCACAATTTAAAATCATAGTGTTACTTTTCTTTTTCAATCTAATTTGTTGTCATGATATTTTGTTTTGCTATATGCAATACATCTAGTGTTATGTCGTGGTAGTTTACATTGTATTCTAATTTGTTGTTTGTAAACCCACCACTATTATGATATGAAATGTCTATCAATAAATATCACATCAAGGAATTTCAATTTTGGCCATAATGTGTCCATATTCAAGTGGAGTGAATATCAATTTTGGCCATAATGTATCAATATTCAAGTAGAGTGAATATCAATTTTTGCAATTTTGGTTTGTCCCATATAAATTTTATTTGAATAATACCGAATTATCTTAGTAGAATTATCCTACATAAATTTTATTTCTAGGATACCACTTAAATTAAAAAAAAAAATATTCTTAATAACCATTTGAAATTAAATTAAAGCTTTAAATCAAAAATTATTTTAAATAGATGTTGCATATGAAATATCCTCATGATTTTTTCAACATATTGGTTAATAACACTTTAAATGGCACAATCCTTCCAACCTTCAATTTCACTAACAAGATATATGAATTTAAGATTAACAACCTTGAATGTATACTAAGTTATTACATTATATTGATAATATTAACTTTTTTAATTGCACCTTATCAGATAATAAATTTCAAAAAATGAATTTAAGTAATTGAATACTCTTGTCAAAATTATAAAACCAAAAGGCAACATCTATAAGTACAAACAAATTAGACTGACATCTTCTATATGAATAATAAAAAAAAAAGAATAAAGAATTACAAAGAAAGTAATTTTTGGGAAAACCAAACAATCATGAGCAAGAAACAAGGACTTCTACATCAAGAACAAAAAATGCAAGTAAAATTATGTCCCTCTTTACATTGTTTTTTAAATATATATAATTCATTTGTATTGGGAGCACTACAAATTTTTTTAAAAATTCACCAAAACTAAAAATATTTATAGTTTATTTCATTTTAATGTGTAAATCCAAAAATATATATACTATTTAAATATAATTAAATATCTTTAGAAAATAATATTCTCGATAGTATGTTGGAAAATACTATTCACAAAAAATATCATATTGGAATTTGTGTATCTATTGCGTGCCAATATACAAACATATTATTAAATTTTTTTAAAAAAAATTCACGTGTTAGAAAATACCCAACCTGGGCATTTTCACTGCCACCTAATGGAAAATACTTTATTTGGGTAGAAATGCCAATCTTATTGGAAAATACCCAACTTGGGTAGACCCAAAAAATTCTTTCAAAGGTTATTAAATAACCACATATGAACCTTCATGAGTCTAATTCATTAGTCATATTGGAATTTCTGTATTCAAGAAGAGTGACCTTTTACCTGCTCTTGCACATAGATAGATGAGATATAGCTTAAACATAGCTTATGATAGATTTAAAAGTTACCCAATGATATCTACTTGGGCTAGGGAGAAAACTATTGACCTCACCTATAGTGAGTGATATATTCAATCCAACACAAATCATAGCATATATATGAATATCAATAGCTATGAAAATTGGAACATAACTCATATGTCTTATTTTCTTATTACTCTTGGGATAATACTCGATGCTCATCTTACTTTTAGAATTGACACAACCTCAACCGCTTTCATAAAGAATCTCTCAAATTTTTTTTTGATATATTATTTATAAGATAACCATATATCCCTATAAGAACTATCTCTAATGATATTCATCCATAATTGATGATATTTCATATCTTTTGATAAAACCTTTTTTCTACTAAAAAATTTTATCTCTCGGTTGTATGTCATCATCCATGAGTTTAAGTCTGAAGAGTTATTTATTTTTTAGAGATCATTTTTCTTTATAATATGTAGATATTATATTTCTTTTTACATATCATGAAGTCATTCTACTTTATTATTAAGAGAGATGACTTCCTAAAATACCTCGGGTTTACTAACATTGGTGAGTAAAACATAATGACAAAAATATAGAGAAAGTATCTAGCGAGACCTTGAAAATCTGCTCAACTCATGTTGAGATATGTATCATCATAAAAAACTAGGTCATGCCCAAGTCCAACTTGAATTTAATCCCTCACTTTCTTAATTATAAAATAATGAGGCTCAATTATTTTACAAATCTTAGGGCTCAATAATTGTCACCTAATTACTCAATTCCTCCTCCTTGATATGTTTGATCTAGGGAAGGTAGAGGCATCAAATAATTGTGGATAAGAATCTATCAAGGTTCACTCTAATCACTACTCAGATAATTATCACCAGCTAATTTGTCCTATAAATAATTTACATAATTGCTCCCAATATTTTTTTTTGCTATTAGGTCCCATAATTTGTGCATGAACTCCTATTGTTCACAATGGACCCAAAGATTTGTTTCCTTACTTTTATTTTCTTTTACAATTTTTTATTTCTAATTATTACCGCAAGTAGCTTTTTTCATAACAATGATATTAATGTGTGATTTAGAATAATAATTGTATCATTAATACATGTCTAAGAAACTTTTATTAAAATGACAATAAGAGCATAATGAAAAATAGTTATTAAGAGGGATCATTGTGATCCATCTACTTGTAAATTATTTTGTGTATTTAACTTAAATAATATTCTTGTTTACTATTCACTATTAAAGCAAAAAAAATCAGCATTAAAATATGAAATAAAAATATTTAATGGAATCAATTTTTTATTATGGAAAATAAAGATGATAACTATATTAAGAAATACAAATTTCTTTCAAGGAATCGATGAAAAAGGCTAGACATATTATTAAGAGAAAATGAGATAGAATGGATATTAATATTGTTGAAAAGTTGCCTTTGACAAAAGTAGATAATATATTATCAAGTATATTTGAATTAAGGTCAATACAAAAAAATTAAGATATTTTGACAGATATGTTTACCGTAAAGAGTTGTTACAAAACAAAAACTTCATGAAAAGAATGATCTATATTCTTTTAATATTAAAATATACCTTGATGATGGAACACATCAATACTCCAAAAATATTATTCTCTCGATTATCATCTATGGAATACAACATAGAAGAGAATCAAAGTATTGCAATTCAACTCCAAACTCAATTTGATTCATATGATCAACTTATGATAAATATGATCAATGATGCATTATGAACAATGTTAGTTTTCAATAATGTTATAGTTACTATATTTGAGGAACAAATAGACATTGAAACAAACAAGATAGTATACATCCTCTAAACAAATTGAGTTTTTGATCATCTCTAGAGGAGGATCAATAAAATATTATTCTAGTGGGAGTCAAAATTAGAATAGGCCAAATTCATAGGGCAGGAAGAAAGGTAACTGTTATTAGTGTGGATAGCAAAGACATATATAAAAAATAAGTTTTCACAATATAAATCTAGGGTATAGAGAAATTTAAGAAGAATAGAAACTAAATTATTAAATATGTAGTGAGAAAATAATAGTTATTAATGGCAGAAAAATATCTAGTAATGCCAGATTTTCTGACTAAGAAATAACTTGGTGCATGACTTCTTGGAGAGAATTGTTATTACAATATGAACCTATCCTAGGTGGATCTATGTTCTTGGTACATCACCATTGTTTAATATTTAAAGTACCAAATATTATTAGGTATTTTTTGTACTTTTGATGTTATGTAGGCATGAAATAAGAAAAAGTATGGATTGATTTTATGACTTTAGAGTTTTGGTGAGTTTTGATGAATAGTCATGAAACCAATAGGTTTTTGGAGGTGTTTAGTCGATGAGATAGAATATTGAGTATTGTGAAGTTTCAACATCCATTCTTAGTTGAAACTTTATCTAATTGGTTATGGTAATTCTTGTATATCATGACCCCACTAATTTATTAGCATAATCCTTCCATTATATGACACATTCCTAGTGGGTGTGAAGTGATCATGGAGTTTCATCCATACCAACTCATTACCAAGTACACATCTTTGTACACCAAGTACTCCATTGGTGCTCAAAGTAATGGCCAAGTACAATCAATGTGACCACACATAATGAAAAGCCAAATGAAAACCAATGTTGTGACCACCCATAATACTGCAGGCACTTGAAGATATATAAGAGAAAATTTTATATCATAGCTATTTTCCAATGCTATGACAACATAATACACATGACTTTCTTGTGTCATAGTTATTTCTCAGTGTCATGACCATATAATAATCAAGAAGGATTTATATCTATATCACAATTTTATCATAGTGCTATAACCATATAATAATATGAGAAGCCCTTTATCATATCATGGTCATTCCCCAGTACTTTGACCATTTATTAAAGACAAGAAAACAAATGTTCATAACTACAACCACCTCACAGTGCATAGCTTCTTGTTATAAAGATATTAGGCCTAAGTTGTGGTCATTGAAAGCATTATATTTTATTGTTATAAAAAATTGAAATATGGTTTAGATAAATCTATATCTTGAAACTCAAAATTTGGATATATTATTCATTGCGAGTATGATGCTTACGAAGTCAAAAATATAAATACTTTTATATGTCAATCCATTTTATATGACTTAAAAGAACCAATTTTTGATTAGGATATATATTATATAAAACACTCTTCTAAGGAGTTCACCTTTAGTGTATGAGTCACATCATCACTTAAAAGGATGGTGACAAATAATTCTAGGGACATGCATGAGTGTGTAATAATTCGCAAGGTGGTGATATCCCTTGAGAATTGTTTTTACTTTTATAGTTCCTACCAATAAAACTTGAGATAATCATATGTTAATTATGAGACTATGATACTTATGAAACAAAAAGTACAAATAGCTAAAAATTTATCAATCTTTGGTCTTTATAAGGATAAAAACCAGAGAATAGAAGTGTATATGAAATAACCATCAAGGGTAAAGTGATGAAGTTGTCTAAAAGGTATGAAATTATGAATAACTCTCAAGTATATATAAATTATTATCTAGATAATGAAGTACCGAGGGAAAAACTACAATGGTACCACCATTGGGATGAGCTTAATAGTGACAACCAACTTATAATCCATTAGGAAAATGAGTCATTGTATAAAAACATAGCCTTCATTATGTGTCTAATATAATATAAGTAGAGGAACTTAAATATCATCAAATAGATTAATTGAAATACTGATATAATTTTTGTGGAATTGATATCTGGATAAAAGTTCTCTTTACTACATGTATGACACATATAGTTGTGGATCTCTATTGATGAGATATTATCATTAACAAGCTTTTGAGATATCATATAATTGATAAAATTATATGGTATAGAAAACTCATGACATTCACATATCAAAAGTTGGAGGTTTTGTTACCATAAAAGTAAAGATATATGCTGGTATAGAACACACCATACAATATGTATGAAACATGAAGAACATAATGAAAAATTTATTATTTTTTGGACTATTAGATTATGGTGGATATAGAATCCATGTTCAAAATAGGATATTAAAAACAATTAAAGATATATTTTTGGTGATAAAAGTAGAAAACAATGTCACATAGCTACTAATTTGTACATGCTTAAATGAGAAACAAAACACAAGGGGGAAGCATCTATTAAATCTTCAAAATTAATATAAGAAAATGATCATTAATGATAATGTGATGTCATAAACTTTGTCATATGTTAAAACAAGCCTTGAAGATTTTTGTGGAATAGAATATTTTTTGAAGGCTCAAAATAGTTTGATTACCCTTTTGTGATGTGTAAATAGTAAAGAATACATATTAAAGTATTGCAATTTTAATACTGGAAGAACAATTATCATAAAACTAATCCATTCTAATATTTGGGAAACACTAGTTCTATCCCAAAAAGATGCAAGATACTTCGTATCTTTTATTGATGATTATTTATAAAGATATTGAGTACCCAATCAAGAAAAACACAAATATGTTTCTAGCTTCCAAAATATTGAAAGTACAACAGTGATGGTCAAGTTAATTTATGAGAAAGCAGTCAAAATATCTGTTATGTAATCAGTTACCTTCGACTATAATTAAAATGAAGATACCACTAGAGATGTAGACTAATATCCAAAATTTTTTCAACTTATATTCATTTAATAGTTCATTGTACATTATGTACAATATCAAAGAAACATCAAAACTAGATTCAAAATCCAAAAAATAAGTATTCTTGGGATATGTTGATGAAGTAAAGGGGTATCCTTTGTGTGATCCTATTGTCTACAAACTTATCATCAGCTAGGATGTCATCTTTGTCAAAGACACTTACAAAAATATAAAGGAGATATCACAATATTGATAAATACATAGACTATAAGTTTAATTGGAAATAATTAGTCAGAATAGGAAATATTAGAGCATAATGAACAAGCAATGGGCGAGTCTGAGGTATTTAAAACATAATGATCAATTCATTAGAAGAGATAACCACTTTGTCACTAATAGTATATTATAGACGAAAACATTATTAATATTATACATTATACATTAATATTATACATTATTAATATTATACATTATTAATGGCATCAACTAATATGATCAATTAATATTATACATTATTAATGGTTAGAGAGGCATCAACTATCAATGAGGATACAAAAAAATGGGAAGCTTAAATATGGAGGATCTTCCCTATTTTGGAAATTATTTCACTTGGACAAATAGTAGGGTTTCTAGTAAACTTGATAGAGTATGACTAATTCTGTATGGGCAAATCTCCAGTTAAATTCTCATGTAAGATTCCTAGCCCCAGGAGTATTCTCTGATCATTATCTTATGCTCATGTCCACTGAACGTGCAAACAAACAAAGATTGATTTCATTCAAATTATGTAATATGTGGTTCTCTCACAAAGAGTTCACCCCTCTATTGCGCAGTATATGGGGAAACAAAATTACTGGTTCTTTGATATTTCAGATTGTCCAAAAACTAAAATTGCTGAAAGTTCCTCTTAAAGAGTTGAATGATAAACATTTCGGCCATATCAGTACAAGAGTCTCCGTTGCTAAGGAAGCTCTAATTCCTGTCCAAAACCGAATGCTAAAACCTCTTAATCCAGCCCTGAAAAAAAAGGAAATAGAGCTTAAAATTGATTTAAGAAGATTACAATAATGTGAATTATATTTCCTTAGACAAAATGCTAAGATGAAATATCTAAAGGAAAGCGACAGATGCACGAAGTTTTTCCACGCCCTAATGAACTCTAAAGCACTGAAAAGCAAAATCATATCCATTGTTAAAGATGATGGGAATTTCTCTACATCCAAGGATGCTATTGCTGAGGCTTTCGTCTCCTATTATATGGATTTATTTGGCTCATCAACTACTAGGAGGGGGATAGATGAGCACACAATAGCAAGCGGGCCGAAACTTAAAGATGAAGAGCATAACTTGCTCTCTTTATCATTCTCCCTGGAAAAGATAAAGAATGTCATGTTCTCCATGGGAGACTCGAAATCACCTAGGCCTGATGGCTTCACAGTAGAATTTTATAAAGCATCATGGAATTACATTGGAGAGGATGTGATTAGTGTTGTAAAAAGCTTCTTCCACTCTGGAAGAATGCTAAAGCAAATCAATCACGCTTACATTGCCTTAATTCCTAAATCATCGCACGTAACTATCGTTAAAGATTATATACCAATATTGTGCTGCAATGTAATCTATAAAATCATTATGAAACTCATCACATCTTGGTTGAAATTGGTGTTGGGTAGAATAATTAATCTCGCGCAAGGGGTTTACGTTAAGGGGCGCCTAATATCTGACAATTTTCTTTTAGCCCAAAGCTTGATTAGAAGATATGCGAAAAAAAGAATTTCGCACGTTATTTCTTTAAAATTGATATCCAAAAGGCATTTGATATTGTGGATTGGAACTTCCTAATTAATGTTCTAGTTGGTCTAAATTTTTCTAAGCATTTCATTGAGATCATCCATTAATGCATTACCACTACTACCTACTCGGCAACAATAAATGAATAGCTCCATGGGATTTTCAAAGGCAAAAGAGGTCTTAGGCAAGGAGATCTCATCTCCCCCTACCTATTTTCTATTTATATGGAGTATCTCTCAAGGAAACTATCGATATTCACTTCCCAAGATTAATTCTCATTTCATCCAATATGCTCCCCCTTCAAGATTTTCCATTTGATGTATGGTAGAGGGAATATCTCCATGGGAGATATTCCCTCTACCAACTTAATCTTGAATACTCTTAAAGAATTTTCAGCTACATCCGGATTGAATGTGAACTTCTCCAAATCGAATATCTTTTTTGGAGGAGTAAACATGAGTACAAAAAAAGAAATTATTGAAAATTCTGGTTTTAAAGAAGGTATTCTTCCCTTTACCTTCCTTAGTGTTTCTCTCTCCTCCAGCCGACTAATCTCCTCTCAGTTCTCTGTCCTGCTTGCAAAAATTATCTCGGCCATCCATCAATGGGCTGGGAAAATCCTATCCATTGCCAACAGACTATAACTTTTATGTACAGTCATCCAAGGGATCGAGGGATACTGGTTTTCAGTTTTTCTCCTCCCTAATTATATTATTAATTCAATTGAAGGAGCTTGTAAGAGATTCCTATGGGGAGGGCCATCACTTGGGAGGTATAAACCCAAAGTTTCTTGGGATAAGGTATGCTTGCCCACCCAACTAGGAGACCTTGGCATTCTTAATATTTCTATTTGGAACAAGGCTTTCTTCCTTAAAACTCTCTGCTGTATGAATAGGAAGGAATACTCCCTCTAAATTAAGTGGATTCACCACTTTTACCTCAGCTCTTGGGATATCTGGGAGTATTGGTTATCAAAAGATGGCACTCCTTTCTGGAAATCCCTAATCTCTATTAGGGATATCTTGCTTTTCAAAGCGGAGTCAAAGGAGCATTTTGAATTATTTGGTAGAATCATCTCCAATGCCTACCACTTCCTATCTGGATTTGATTCGAAGAAAAACAAGTCTTGGACCAAAGAAATTTGAATGAAGAACCATATTCCTAAACATGCTATTAATCTATGGATTGCCAATCATAAGAGAATCAGGACAAAATATAAAGCATTCTCAATTCCAAGCAATGCCAATTGCGAATTCTATAGCAATGCAGAAACTTTTAATCATGTTTTTTTTGAATGTTAGTTTTCTAGGCACATAATGGAAGAAATAAAAGCTTGGATAGCTTTCAAAAAGGATACAAGCTCAATATCATTGGGTTTTAAAGGCATCAAAAAGTTATACTTGGCTAAAAATCTGAAGAACAATCTCCGGAAAGCCGCATTTGTAGCTGCAGTGTACCACATTTGGCATGAAAGGAATAAAAGATTATATGAAATAAAAGCCCAAAACGTGATTTTTTTAGTCAAGAAAATCAAAACCAAAATTTACATTGTTTTTCATAAAGAATGTAATAGTTTGAAACTGCCGCAGGTTGTACAAAATTTTTGGTAATGAAGTTTATTATTTATCAAAAAAAAGGGAAGTTTTTTTGTGGATAACAATAAGACAAAAAGAAATTAAAGTTCTCAATAAAACTAAGATTAAAATCATTTTGATAGTAACCATGTATAAACTTCTATAAATTTTGAGTAAAATTGAAAATAAATTTAACAATACCCAAATTGTCTAATTTTATTTTTTATGATTATAGTAAATATCATTATCATTATTAACTAAGTATTATCTCAACTACTTGGGGTTGGCTATATAGATCATACTTTTTCTATCTATTAGTTTAAAAATCATGTCTATTTTCAACCCTATAGTTGTAAAATCACTATTTATAACTTCTACTCAATTTCTTTACATGAACAGTCATACACTTCCTAATTGGTGCAATAGAAGGTCTATGTTAGACATAACCAAACTACCTTATATGGTTCTCTCTTATCTAACCATCTATAATTTTTTTTTTAATTTTCTTCTTAGTATTCCTGTATATCCACCTTACCATCCTCTTTTTTTACTACCCTCATTTTTTATAGATGTTCCTTCTTTTTTGTCCAACATTTATTTCCATTTAATATCACTAATGTTATAACTTTTCTATAAAATGTTTTTTAATCTACTTTGTTCTTGTATATCATAAAGAACTATTATGGTAATTATCTATTTTGTCCATCTAGTTTAAAACATATGAAATAAATCCTCATCAATCTACTCATATTTATTTTACATGAAGTTTAGTTAATTGAAATAATTGGCCTTCATACTTCTTACTTTCTCATTTTGATTGTCAAATGATGACCACACTTATTATGTTTAAACTTATTTTTCAATCATTTTTTCTTGTTATGCATAATATTAAACCCCTTAGATTCAATTACTATCCTCTAAATTTTTAGTTTCCTATCTAATCCTTATTTAGTCTTATCAACTAAATCTATGTCATATGCTACTTCAGCACTTTGGTATCAGGGTATTGTAAGTTGGGCTTTTTGGAGGAAGCTGAGATAGTGATTGGATTAATGAGGGAGAGTAATTGTCTGCCTGATATTTGGACTTATAACATGTGGATTGGAGGGCTGTGCAAAGAAGGAAAAATTAAAGAGGCATTCAAGTTGAGAGGTAAGATTGAGAATTTGAAATTGGTGCTGGACGTTGTCACCCACAACACATTGATTAATGCATGTTTTGGCGTTGATGGCTTCTCTGAGGCATTTAGATTGATTCAGGAAATGAAAGAGAAGGGAGTGAACCCAAACGTAGTTACATATAATACTGTGGTCAAGTTGTTGACAAAGCAAGGGAGGATGGATGAAGCAAGCAAAACATCATGGGAGATGGAAGAAAAGGGGGTCTTACCAGACCGTGTTACCTATAATACTTTAATAAATGGGCACTGTAAAGCAGGAAACATGGGCGAAGCATTCAAGATGATGAACGAAATGGGGAAGAAAGGGTTGAAGATGGACAGTGTGACATTCAATACCATCCTTCAAACTCTCTGCAAGGACAAAGAGCTTGATGATGCATATAACCTACTTAAAACTGCTGATAAGAGGGGATATCTTGTTGACGAGGCTAGCTATGGAATTTTAATGGTGGGTTTTCTCAAGGTCTCCATGTTAGATAAAGCTCTAAGACTTTGGGATGAGATGAAGGAGAAGAACGTGAACCCATTAAGTTTATAATTGTATCAGTTCTTCCATTCACTTTATTTTTTTCAAAAAACTACGCATTGAATCACTTGAATTGAAGATGTTAACTTATTTCACAATTGTGAACTTGTCTTCCCATCTTTTTGCATTTCTTCGCAACATCCTCCAAAATCTTCTGTTTTGCATCTTATATTATGCTCTCTTCTCTTTTCATGTAATGATATTGTGTGGCATGTTCTTTCCAGTTGGAAATATAATAGTCTCCCGTCGAACAGCTCCCCCTTTTGACAACACTCAATACATTTGTTTAATCGTATATGTCAATTGTTATATAAATTATTTTTATGATATGTTGTTATCATTCTTGTTTTTTTTTTCCAATGCTCTATAATATATTTTTTTCTGCAAGTGTAATTATTTATTATTTATCTTTTTGTATGTAGGTTACCTTATTTGGAAATTAACTTTCAACTTTGTTAGGCTAACATGAAGCAGTTTATTAGAGATAAGACACAATTGGGTTGCATAGAATAGAAATTTTGAATTGAATTAAAGAAATGAATATTGTAATTGTGTTATTTTTTTTTTGAATTGTGAGAAGTCCGAGTTCCACATTGTACTTGATAACTTTATTCTTGGTATGGATTGTAAAGAATATTTTTCTTATGTGCATGCAGTATTACAATAACATGTGAAAATATATTTACAATAATTATTAAATTTATATTTAATTAAATCAATATCTTCCTTGACACTTTTACTAAGTGTCATTGTATTCAAATAATTTAAGATTGATACAATAAATTATGACGTTTTCTGAGTGTCAAGGTAGATTAGTATAATAAACAATGACACTTTATTTTAGCGTCAAGGTTTGATTCAACGACACTTCAAAAAAATGACATTATATGCAAAGACTTTTTATGTCAGGATAGCAGATGACGCTATCGATAAGCGACATGAATTATACATAATGATGCTTTTTAAATGTCTTTGATTATGTTTTTTGTTGTAGTAAAGCTCTCTTCTAAGTCACAACTTGGAATACTATCATTACATTAGTTTGCACGCTTTCTGAAAATCTCTCTTGATATGCCAACTTCATTGCACATAAGTACTTTAATTTCAACTTATCAATACTTTTTGATCTTTCACATGAATTAAACTTTCTTTTAGATCAGTTCATACTGTGGTCTTCAGTCCTCCCCCTCACAAATATTATATCTTTAGAGCATTTGCCCACATTTTCTTCTCATATCTTTCTATAATAAAGTGGTAACTACCATCTCAAAAAAAAATTTTATTATATCACTACTAATGGTGATAATCAAATTATCTCACGAGTTAGGTAGTGAATAGAGCAATATCTTTATCATCATTATCTCATAAGTAATAGATGATATTTGACTGTTCAATGTCTAAAACTCAAAGATTTGAGGTAAAAAAGTCAACCTCCTCCAAGCACAACTTATAAGTTTCTAAAGTTTCCTACATAAATCTTTTGACATCCCACTCATCAAAAATATTTACCAAGACTTTATTCTTCAAATATAGTTGGATCATGTCACACTCTCTTTGATCTACCCTATCTTAATTAACAATATCCACAAATGTCATTTATGATTTCGAATCACTCACTATTATCTTTGGATCTATAATCTAGGACAAATAATCTCTATTAATAAGAAAATATTCTATCTTTAGCTTGCATAAATTGAAACCATTATTCAGAAACTTCTCGACCTTAATCCTTTATGTCATCAAATTGTCCATGTTCTTGGACACACACAAAAATCTTATTTAGGGTTTGCACTAAATCATGCCCCATATATCAAATAAAATGATTCACAGTGTTGGTTATGGTTTAGGTTTTTGAGGAAGGGAAATTAAACACAAACAAAACTCTCATAAATGAAATACACATTGCATAATGAGAGATCTCATAGAAGAATCACATACTCATACTTTAAAAGAAGAAGGAGAGAGAAGAGAGTGAATAAGAAGAGCATAAATTTTTTTTCATTAATATACCTTGCCTAAATGAAAATAAGACATAATATTTTCAACTCTTTCATTATCTCTTCATCATGCTTATATATTTATATTTACAAGGATTTATATAGTAAGCCTAAACACCAAAAAAACTAAAGTTATAACTTCTAATCACGATAGCGTATAACATGTCATGAATTCATTAATATTGCACGCCAAAAAAAAAATAGGCTACACCTTGAATCATTAAGTCACCAATCATAATGACACAAATCATGTTGCATAAATATTCCAAGTGATAACATATCTTGACACCAACGAATAATGTTGAGTAGAGGTGGCAAGTGGGCCAGGTGGTCCGGGCATGACCCGAGGCACGATCTGATTCAACTTTGTCTAGCTCAACATGACATAGTCCATAGCCATTCTTTTATCCTTTCTGTGCCGGCTCAAGGCATGGCTCGTGCCGTGCTGGGTCAGAGGGTGTCGGGCTTCATGCTGTGTCAGGCATGACCCAGTCGCCTTGCCTATAGGCATGGTCTAGAGGTACAGTTGGCTACCGTGCCTGGAACTCAAGCTGGGTTTTGGGCACGGTCAAATTGGATTGCATCCTACTCGTCCCCTTGTATTTAAAAAATAATTTTTTATTAAAAAAAACCTGCCCCACTTTTTACACGTGGGGTGTTTTTTAAAAAAACTATCATGTGTTTGGTTGAGGATGTTCACGTGGGATGGTCCAGGCCCAAGTGGATGCATAACACATGGCAGGCAGGCTCTCTCGAGCCAATAACCTTAACATGAGCTGAGCCTAAGCTTTGAGCCCGACCTAAGTGTCAGAACCTTCTAGAATCGAGAGTGACATAACAATTAACCTAAATCCAAGTGCCCGACGATCCATAAACAAATTTAAAAAGAAGATGCATCCAGGCCATTATATGCACTCCCAATGTCTATGATAGAAAATTTGATGGCTATCAAGATCATGCCCTAAATAATCATTAAATTTTTTTTAAAAAATACAAAAAATATATATTTTTTAAATTCTTTTTTCTAATCTTTATATTATTTCTTTCCTATCTCTCAATCTCACATTCTCATTCTCATACTCTCAAGTCTCACCTCACTCTCCTCTCTATCCCAACTCTCTCTCTCTCTCTCTCTCTCTCTCATCTCTTTGACTCTCTCTCCTATCATTTTAACACATTTGCCCCAACATTTTGTTTTTTATATTTGCATTTTGCTTTTGCTTCAAAGTTTGGCTTTGCTCTTGCCTCTTGGGAGTCAAGTGCGGACAGTAGACAATAAATTAAGGTGCGATGAAGATGGTGTGGCTTTTTGTATCGATCATATTCCTCGTGATGGCTCAACTATATATGAGTGCATGATGAGAATCTTTAGAGAATATAATATTCAAAATAAAATATATAGTACATATTTGATAATGTATCTAATAATGGAGTAGCCATTAACATGTTTGTTAGGACCATTAAAAATGAAATATTAGAAGAGATTTTTCATGTTAGATGCTTGTGTCACGTCATTAATCTTATAGTACAAGTGATGATGAAGATTGCTTCTTTCACTTTAGAAAAAATACGCAACTCACTAAAATATCTTTGGATACCCAGCAGACAATAAGTGTCTGGTAGTCTTTATTTGTATATAAGTCTAAAAAAAAGAAATTCCAAATGGATGTTAGACCATTGTAATTATACATACCTGATGTTGGAGTCATGTGATATCTGACCACGTTAATAGTAAGAGTGACAAATATATTATTGTATCAGAGACTATGATACATGAATTTTATTTATGAAATTCATGAAGATTTTTTATGATATAACGAACATGTGTTCATTAGTTTATACTCTCACTACTTTCATTGTACTTAAGTGCATATGCAATATTAGTGGCATGTTTAAGAAGTTTAGAGATGACCAACCATTTAGTGACATGACTCTTGAGATGGAAATTAAGTACTTAAAGTATAGTTCATCATTCTATCTCTTTTATTTTATGGCTCCTGCATGGGCCTTAGGGTTAATGTGAAAGGAGTAGAGATAGAGGTGTCAACCAGGCCGGGCCGTGCCCGGTTAAAAATCGTGTCGTGCCGTGCCTTGCCCCAGCCTTGCCGTGCCCGGCCCGACACGGGTTCTTCCCGTGCCTGTTTCACGCGGGCACGCGAGGGCGTGAACCGGCCCCTCCCGAAAAAATTACCACGGGTCGGGTATGATTGGATCCCGACCTGCGGTCCCGACTTCCGACCCGGCACGGCACGTCCTGCCGTGCCTACGGGCCGTGCT
Organism: Sapria himalayana; assembly: GCA_029783825.1. Classification (NCBI taxonomy): domain Eukaryota; kingdom Viridiplantae; phylum Streptophyta; class Magnoliopsida; order Malpighiales; family Rafflesiaceae; genus Sapria; species Sapria himalayana. The sequence goes on along the minus strand of JAREIK010003611.1, from coordinate 1,226,978 downwards.
GGGCCCGGATTTTTTTAAACCGTGCCGGGCCGGGCACGGCACGGTACAGGAACCGTGTCGTGCCCGGCCCGGCATGGTAGCACGTTCGTGCCCTAAAAAAACGGGCCGGGCCGTGCCGGGCCGGCCCGTTTGACACCTCTAAGTAGAGAATATTTTGATATATATATACTCGTGCATGAACCAGGAACACTAACCTGAAAAGTTCATTCATGAGAAGTTGACTGTGCTATTTACATACTATGATACTAGGTATGGTAGTGTCCGAGTAGGGTCACAGATATATTTTTCAAAGATGATGACTTCTCTATCCAGTTAGCGAGGGGGAAATGATGGGGTGAACCGTCGGATAGAAGTGAGCTATCTCAGTACTTAGATACTGATTATTACTCAATCTTATCACATAACAATAATAAAAATCTTGATATTTTATAATGCTGGAAATCATACGAGTCTACCTATCAAGTGTTGTCTAAGATGACATATTATCTATTGACTTCTTTGGTATCGAGCATAGTATTTGAGTTTATTTTTTCTATTGCAGTCAATGTGATTTCAGATTGGAGGTCAAGACTATGCTTAGATATCATTGAGGAACTAGCATGCATGAAGTATTAGGAGGATTTGAAGTTAGACATCCAAAATCGAGAATGTGCTGGAACAAGAGTGGAGGAGTTGTTGGCAGATGATAACTCATGAGACTTTAAGAATGTTGATCTCACCACTAGTGATACCATCAGATGCTTACGCGATGATAATTAGTTGCATACTCATATTGATTGACATTAAGATTAAGGCATGAGCTTGTGTTATTACATTTGAGATTGATGATTTTTAATTTATGTTATTATTGTGAATTGTGATTTTGTGTTATTTTATTTATTTTTGGATTGAATAATGAATGATGTGAAGAATATGTTTTTTTTTTTTTGATATTTTTGATTAATACTTTGTCATTCGTGTAAATGAATTTATTTTTTGTGATTTATATGAAATAAAAAAATCATGTAATGGGTAACTTAAAATATGAAATTTGTAAAAAAAAAATTAAAATAATTAATCTAAGACTCAAAGTCCTAGATGACTAGCTTTGCTAGATTAGGCCTAGGCTGGAATAACCAGGCCCAACTTGGCATGACCCGGCATAACCCAACATGACCCACCCTGAATCCAGCCAACCTCATGCCGGTCATGTCATGCTGGGCCGACCATTATTGAGTCGTGCCATGTCTAGCACGGTATGACTACTGTACCTTACCTGGCATGACACTACCACTGTACCGTATCGTGTCTGGCATGGCATGACTGTCATACCATGATATGCCCGGCACAACATGATGGCAAGACTAGGCCACCAAAAATTAAGTCATGCCAGCATGACACGATGGCCCAACTGAGCCACCAAAAACTAGGCAATGACGGCACAACATGGTGGCCTAATTGGGCCATGAAAAACTGAGTTGTGCTGGCATGGCACGACTCGTTGACACTTCTTCTTGCTACTTCATTGATGTTTTGATACTAAAGAATAGACTCACAACTCAAATCCTTCTTGCTAGTGATATGCCCAAGCCAAGTATATTTAATATATTTAAATCATGCAGTATTTATCATTTTATCTTACTATTCAAATTGTGTTTTAGCTTAATAATATGAGATCTTTGGATAGATAGTTTTATCTTATGTCATCAAGTATGTGACTTGATAGTAAAACCTTAAGTTTAAGAATATTATTTTAAATTGTATATAGTCAATCATCATTGTAAGAATAATAATGAAATAAGATTATAAAGTTTACTAAGAGATGATCGTGTTTTGTTCATCATGAAAATAAAATGCTACGTAAAACATAGATACATGTTAAGAATATAATATTAGATTGACCCTCTATAAGAAATGCTATATGAATTACATCATCAATAATTTTAATTGCACTTGTAGTAGTGATATTTGAATCCTTTGACATGAATTCACTATGAATTTCTACATGAAGAGATTTTTATGTCTTGACATAGTTCAATGTCAAGGATATTTAGCTCTCTTTTTAGCCCATTAACTATCTTGAATCCATGCTCATTAATAGTTAATGTACTTAAATTTACATTCATTTAAATCAAAGTAAGGATATTTAAAGAGAGATTGAGTTTCTTTTAATGAAATAATAATTTCTTTTAAAGAAGGGGTAATGACTTTCTATTTAATTAAAAGAGATTGATTGTCTTATAAATAAATGGAATGACCTTTCAAAAAGGAGTGAGATTGCTGCGTGCTCCACACAATACCTTTAAATTTGTTTATGTGACAAATAATAAAATTATATTTATTTATAATTTTATTATGTGCATGATGTGTTTACATCCAATTTGAATGGTGTATGACATGGTCCTTAGTTCAATTTGATTAGCATGTATTATCTATGGGTTTATAATTTTTAATAATGGCTTGTGTGTCAACAATTTCTTGTTTACTATTTTAGCATAGGACAGTACCACATTATTAATCACTTGCAGTGAAGAGAAGAAGAAAATGAAAGACTATTCATTCTTGGAGACAAACCCATGAAAATTACTTAAGAAAGGAGGCATATTCGTTCAAGGAGACAAGCCCATAAAGATATGGAAAAGTTAAATGGTAATCATAGATCTCCATGTTGGCTTATGGAGATCATCTTATGAAATGGTAATCAAGAACTATAAAAAAATTATAAAAAAAACTAATAAAAATTAGACAAGCCCATTCTTCATGGGCTTGTAAAAGAAAAGACGATTAATAAGGCTATTGACTAATAATCACTTCTCATCAAACATGACAACATGAACAATGACACTCTCAAGCAGTCAACAAGGGCTATTCGCGTGATATTGTATCAAATCTACTTACACGACCCCTATGCATCCACTTTCATACAACCAACCTTGTGATCAAATAGTCAAATGATACAGAGTACCCCCCGAGACCACACACATACCTTGTTTAGAAGTATGAATTCTACATGTTGAGAAGCTAGGCATGTGGGGATGAATTGCACATATGCAAGCCAGGAGCTAAAAAATAAGTGATAGCAAGAGGAACATCGTGCATGATATTAAAAAAAAGGTAATATAAGTGAGTCAAATGATGAAAAATACGTACTACAAACAAAGACAACAATAATGACACAAATAAAATTATTTCTTGCCCATACATGTGCCGAGTAATCATCCAGATGGGGGTTGCAAAAGGGCACAAGAACTCACCGCTCGCGCACTATTTATATAAGTTATTGAGACTTTTTCAAGCTGAGAGGACTGAACGTGCTGGCAATCAAGAAGAAAAGCTATCTTTTAAAATAAAAATAATAAGGATACGACTCTTGAAATTTCAAAGTGATGCTCAAAGGGTTAGAACTGACATTCCAAGACAAATTAAAATAATTTTCAGCATTACTATTATCTTAATACTCCTAAAGGAGGTATGTGTGGAGGACCAAAACTAAATTTATACAAAAAATAATAAAATTTTAGCAACAACAAAATAAATTAATTACGAAAGAATATAAAACTCAAACAATAATTTTTTTATTTGAATATAAAAATTTGGAGATCATTAAGACCAGCAATTATCTTCAATTTTTATCGAATATATTTTCATCATTTTGAAATTTAATATTGCATATATTCTAACATTATCCTCTCTTAATTAATTAGTTGTCAACCTTTCCCACCATAGCAACAAGGACAATCAACACGGGCCATCCAAACGGGCCATCCACACGGGCCATCCACACGGGCCATCCACACGGGCCATCCACACGGGCCATCAACAAGGGCAAATCCAACGAGTCCTGGCGAGTCCGAGTGAGTCCCTGCGATGTTCCGGAGATGTCCCAGCAGTTCCCAGGTAAGCACAGCTCCCGTGTCGGCCGAATCAACCATGGGTGTCTTACTGTTGACGTCTGACGGCATGCAGCTGACTTGCTGTCTGTCCGACCCCGTCAGTCTGACGTCTGACGGATTGGCAGGTGTCTTGCAGCTGACGGCATGCAGCTGCCGGCATGCAGCTGCCGGCATGCAGCTGCCGGCATGCAGCTGCCGGCATGCAGCTGCCGGCATGCAGCTGCCGGCATGCAGCTGCCGGCATGCAGCTGCCGGCATGCAGCTGCCGGCATGCAGCTGCCGGCATGCAGCTGCCGGCATGCAGCTGCCGGCATGCAGCTGACGGCATGCAGCTGACGGCTGTGTTTGATGGCAGGCGGTTGACACCAACGGGCAATTGACTCGAGGGGGCGGTTGACTCTAGCGGGCGGTTGATTCCAGTTGGCGGTTGACTCTAGAGTCTCGAGGGAGCTCAAGCCCATCCCATCGGTTTTCTGAACCGATTGTGCTCAAACTTTGGTTCCTGGAACCCAAAATTTGGAATTTTAAAATTCAAGAATCTTCAGACATCCATATTTGCTTAAAATGGGCTTTTTTTTTAAAAAAATGATTTAATGATGTTTTTAAGCTTAAAAATAGATTTTTATTTATACAAATGTTTTTGAGAATATACGCATAAAATCATAGGGTAATTTTAAATTCAAATGATTAATTCATGCTATAATTGAAAAAGAAATAATTTTTTGATCATTTATATCACATTAACTTTAATCACTTCAAATTTCAAATAAAAAATGGCCACCACGAATTTTAACAAAAAAAAATTAAAAATCAAATATACAGATTTTCTCTATTCCCACTAAATTTATACATTTTATTACACTAACAGTAACAGAGTTCTTAATATTTCCAATAACCAAACATAAGAAGAACGAGAGTATCGCATGTACCACACCAGCTGCATAATTTTAAACTGATGAAGCCACAATTTGTCACATCAATAAATAGCTGAAATTTTCATGTTTTATTATTATTATTATTATTTTCCTAAAATTTGAAGCTCTCTTCCTCCTATTGTTCTACTGTAATTTCTAAGAGGGTCGTGAGTCTTGGCTTTTTGTACCATCTAAGAAGCAGCGAAGAACAAACAACACTCACGGACGAGAGAGCCATGCAGGCGCCTGCTGCCCATGGCGGCAATTTGATCCCAAGAGAAGGGAAGAAAATCCCGGCGGCTATTGGTATTGAGATCACGTTGTAGGCCACCGCAAATGCGTAATTCCATCGGATGCGCGAGAACGTTTTCTTAGAGAGATCAATGGCCGTGATCACATCTTCCAACTTGTTCCTCATCAAGACGTAGTCAGCGGCTTCTATTGCGATATCTGTCCCGGCCCCGACCGCTATGCCCACGTCCGCTGCAGCAAGAGCGGGAGAGTCGTTGATTCCATCACCGACCATGGCCACCGTGCTTCCATCCTTCTGAAACAAACGCACAACCTCCGCTTTGCTGGACGGCATTACTTCTGCCCTCACATCTCGAATGGCAGCCTACAGCACATGAGCAAAACATTCAGCATCTTCATACACGTGTACATAATACATGCCAATATAAGCTGACCAGGGCCCCCACACTCAACCACACAAATACACCATCACCTTTATAAAAAAAAATCTATTGAATTTAATCCTAATATAAGTGAAAACAAACATAAATCATAATAAAATACTATTATTTTAAGTAGTTATAATGTTGGGAGAAATATGATTCAGGTAATTAATTTGAAAATAAATAAAAATAAAATACAATAAAAAAAATTTATTATAATTAACAAATTAAAATAATGAATACTACCTTAAATTACTGTAAGTTCTACCTTAATGTACTGTAGGTACTACCTTAAGAGCAAAATTAATGTCATACCTATAGTATTAAGATAGTATTCATTATTTTAGTTCCTCAATCATAATAATTTTTTTTTCAAGTATACTGACTAATATAATATTAATTCTTAATACATTATTCCTATTTATTTTTAAATTAACTATCTAATTAATACTTCCCCCTATAATGTTAATGTGGAGTCGGTTCATTTGATACATTTTTTTTTGTATATAAATTTTATCATAATTTATTTTTAGTCCGATTAAACATGGTCTCAAACCATCTATCACAGACAATTATCTGAGATTTATTTTTTTATTTTTTTTAATTAGTATACTAGACATTTATGATTGTTTTTAATATAATATCTCTAATTATATTTATTTTATAAAATACTATTAAAAAATAAAAACATAATTTATATATAATATTAAAATATTAAGAATAGATGATACATTAGAATATACTTCATATCAATTTCTTCATTATTATTTTGATAAAAATTATGCGATGATTCACTAAATATATTGTATTGACACTCTAGCCTAGAATGAGATAAATGAAAAGATAAATAAATATTTAATTAAGATGATTAAAATAATTAAATTGCATAAAAGTATTCCTAAAAGTTTTTGGAGAGAAACGACAAACTGTTAGTTTCTCAATTAATTAGATATCATTTTCTGTGCTTTTAAGTCATATCTTATATTCAACTCATGTATTCATGTAGATAAACTTTATGGCGATAGGATTGTTACTATATCTTGCTGTTACCCCTCAAAAAGTGATAACGAAACATGTTTCTGCACATGATATTATCATAATTAATCTTGAGAATAATAATGAGATATCTCATGGTGATATGCAATTATGAATAAGGAGGAATATTCTAGCAAGAATATCCCACATCAGATGAGATATGAGTCTTTCTAGGAAGAAATTAAGGTTCTGAGTTTGGATGTTATTATTGCTCTATGAAAGAAATCAGAAATATATTTTACCTAGAGGTGTCAAATAAGCCGTGTCGTATCGGAATGACCCAGTTTTTGATGGCCCAATCGGGTTACATTGTCGTGCCGGGCACAACACGACTTAATCGGGCAAGGGTAGTTGGGTCGGTTCAACTCAATAATTTCAGAAGGATCTGGAATCGAGCGAGGGCCAAGGCACGAGCACGAGCTTGATGGGTCATGCGTCACGAGAGCTCGGGTAGTCAGGCTCGATCCAATCGGATCGCACCCGAAACCTAGCCCGAGTTCCGGGGCACGGTGCCGGGTCGTGCCTCTAGACTGTGCCTTCATGCTATGCAGCCGGTTCTTGTCTGGCGCGGCATGTGGTCTAGCACCCCCTAGCATGGCATGAGCAGTGCCTCAAGCCGGCATGGTTCTGGACCATGATGTTCCGAGTCAGGCATAACTCAATCAGGTCAAGCACGACTCAGTCGGGTCATGCCTCGTGTCGAGCTTGAACTGCCGGACCCACTCAACACCTCTAATTTCACCTCTAATTTTACTCTTATTTTTAAATGATAAATTTAAATTTTATCTTCTTTTGATACTTACCAAATCTCATATGCTCTTTTTGAGATATTTAATTATTCAGGATGACGAAAATAATCAATGAATAAACTAATTATAATCACCCCCAACAATACATTATACCATCCCGTCATAGAGCAGTAAAATTTTATTAAAATAATTGATCACATGGCCGATTGTAATTGATCGACCACATAAGCCAACCAACCATTGCATTTTCATCAATGGGTCTCGCATGCACTGTTCAACATGGTCCGGCATGGTCATGCACTCGGTCATGCCACCGTAAGTGATAGGCCGGTAGACCGTGCCATGCTGGCAAGACATTGGGAATGTTACTGTGTCGTGCTAGCATAACACGATAGCATGGTCGTGCCTTGCAAAAATGGGTCGTGCCGACACAACATTACCTATTTGACACCTCTAATATTTAGGAAATATAATTTTTTTTTCACAGATAAGGTACGTTCTAGATTTTTTATCTGGGCTTGATATGATGAGAAATACGTTAGGCTACTCACCACCGGATTCAAGTGTAGATTTCTCCATAAATAATAGCACTTCAGATGACTTTTTCAGATACAAGAGAATCCTATACAAAATTAGCAATCTAATAGTTATTTGACCATATATCCCAATACTAATAGCATAGTGAGTTATTTTTTATATTCTTTAAATGTTCGTTTGATAAAATTGAAAAAATTAATTACTGAAAAATCAAGACTGAATTTTATAAGTGTTGAATTTGTATTGAAATTTTTTTTGATAAATTACTATTAATTGAATGCTTAATATAAATATATTATTTAATAACTGTAAATATTGAATGCTGAAAACAATATATTTTACATATTTACCTATATTATCATTGTATTATATATAGAAGTGTCAAACGGGCCGGGCCGGCACGCCCCGGCCCATTTTTTTAGGGCACGTTCGTGCTACCGTGCCTGGCCCGGCACAGTTTAAAAATTGTCGAGCCCGGCACGGCCAGTAGGCACGGCAGGCTGTGCCATGCCTTGCTTGGCCCGCTCGGGCTTGCCTGTCCGAGTGGTTCGGGATACGGGAAGACCGCGGGTCGAGTCGAATTAGACCCGACCCGTGGTCTTTTTTTGCGGGAGGGGCTTCCTGGGGTCGGGCTCACGGGACACCCGGCACGGGACTGACCCGTGCCGGGGTGCCGTGCCGGGGTGCCGTGCCGGGTCAAGCACGGCACGGCTCAGGCTAGGCACGGCACGGCACGCGCCTAACCCGGGCACGGCACGGGCCTGGGCACGGAATTTTTCCGTGTCGGGCTGGCCCAGGCACGGCTGAACCGTGCCGTGCCTCGTGCCAGGCCGGCCCGGCCCGGTTGACACCTGTAATTACATATTATCCAACATAAATATAATTTCCAATGAAATTTTTTTTTCACTAAAATTGTTAATTATTAAAAAATAAAATAAAATCTCTAAAACATATTCATAAATAAATTATAAATCCAAAAAAGAAATAAAAATATTAAAAAAATAATCAATAAAATCTAAATTCTTTAAAACTAATCAAATTTTTAATATACAAAATAAAAATTAATGAACAATTAGTTGATTTGTTATTTTCTCTCTTAAATTAATTATTAAAGAGGATTATGGTTATGGTTTGTGATAGCGAAAAAAGGAGGAGGAGGAGACAGATTCACAAACTAAACTATAGAGTGAATAAGAAAATGAAAAAAAAATGATAAAATGATAATTTTTTTAAAAAATTTTGTTGAAAATTTTCAGCATTCAAGATTAAGTAGGTCTCTACATACTTAAAATTTTTAATAAATTTTCAATTAAATTTTTAAATTTTCAGCTCCCAATATTTTTTTACCAAACACACTTAAAATTTCAAAACTTTGAAAATTTAATTTTAAATAATTTGAAGATTCTAAGTGGGTTATCAAACAGCCAAAGACAAATTCATATAGATAGAATTCTTTAGATTCTTAAATATATTATGAGAGTTCTATTATGTGAGAATCATTAGCAATTATGTCTCATAAAAAAATAAGCAACTTATATTATTTCAAGATACTTTATTATGATTTTAATAAAGTATCTATTATGATACTTTATTATGATATCAATCACTATTTGGAAGAGCTAATAGTATCAGTTCATAGGTTGATGATATTTTATTATGACAACTAGACAACCCGACACATTGAAACTAATCTAATATTTCACGAGCATAAAAAAAATTAAAATTAATTATGATTTTACATGAGAAAAGATTCATAATAGTCATGTAGCCACAACCTATTGTCTATCAATGATCATATTGTATGTCTTCCTGAAATTACTTAGAACACTACAAACCTTTTTTTTTTTACT